>JAHVAK010000024.1:7472198-8072198 GCA_019845155.1 Luehdorfia chinensis | reverse complement strand
ACACGCTCGACTGTGGCCGGCTTCACTCGGTCACTGCGACGAAGGCGCGGAACCCGAAGCTTGTTGTCTTGCAAAACTTGCTTGACATGCTGAAGCTCGGCGATAAAATCCGTAAAAAAGTAGTTTTATTTAAATGTGTAATATTCGCGTAAATAAAAGAAAACATTATGTGTATTTTATTTTATTTCAAAATCTAAAATTTGTCAAAAATTTCTTATTATTTTTTTATTTATTTCATAACATAATTTAATTTTTTTACACACGCTCAGCTTCGTCCGTCAAAATTTTTTTCACATTTCTACCATAAAATTCTATTGAGGTTCTTACAACTGACAACACTGACGTAGCGTCAAGCCAATCGGTGACAGTTCACGGGCAATTTGTGCGGGAAACGCGGAAGGCTGCCGACCTGACCTCGCGACTTCCGCCAATTACAAAAAGCAGCCTCCCATCTCAGGAATCATGCTGATTAGAAACTGTAGGTGCACGTAACAATCGCCGGATGATCGTTTGGAAGGACGCGGCATTTACTTAGATAACTAAAAAATGCTAGAGAGTTTGTATGTCTGAACGCACTAATCTCAGGAAATACCCTTCCGATTTTTTGCATTTAATAGACCGCTTATTGAGAAAAGTTTTGAGTCTTTTAACTTCTTGCTGCGGCCTCACTGGTCCAGACATATTAGGGGTTTCCTCTGAATGAGAACTTGTATAAACTTTTTTTTTGAAACCTTAAAACTTGTCTCAAAGTAGGGTGTCCGCGACTACAATATTCCAAGGTCAACGGTAAAAAAATATTTTTTACACATTTATTACAAATATCTCGTTTCCTAAGGGTTTAATGCTATTTCTATTTATTAAAAATATTATAGAGGATTAAATTCTCTACAATATTGTTGAAACATTTTTTTATATCTTGAACCATTTTCGAGATAGAGGGCAGAGCGCGCGCAGTGTTTACTTTTTAAAGTATCATTCGAGGTCCACCTGTAGTCCCGATTAAAAACACGCCGTATACAGTTTATAAATTATTGATAAATATGTAATTCTAAATAATTTGCATATTTTATCATTATTACTACTATTACGTTATAATTAATATACTTATTTATATATTACCGAAAAGGGCCGAATGTACGAAGCAGTCATGAAGTCGGTTTATTTATAGCGGGCGAAATCCAGCGGTGTAGCTAGTTCAACATAATCTGCGTTACTTCTGGTTTAACTCGGGTTGCTTTTTCTACAGACAAATAGAAACAAATAAAAAAAATATATTTTGTGTATGTAATAATAGCCTACAGGTGTCCGGCAGAGTAGAATACCAGTTACCTCTTTCCTTCCGAGGTATCGTACAAGACGACTATGATGTTGTACGGACAGCCTTTATTTGTGCAGTATTATACCATTATATGCAATGCAGTCACTATACTGCTCGTGGGAACGTAATGGGGAGTAAGATTTTTTGACTCTTACCAAAATGGCGGCGACATGATTCGCCACCCGTCAGGTCTCGAAAATTAGGCTACGAGTGTGGTCTCTGCCTACCCCATACATGGGGAAAAAGCGTGATCGTATGTATGTATGTACAAATGTATTTGTTTTGAATTAAACTATAGATATGCCAGTAACCAGTAATATGTATCGTTGTTGAATTTATAAAGGATGTTTTTTTATTGGATACAGTGACGAGACGAGCAAAACCTTCACCTGATGGTAAGTAAGATACTGATGATGAAGAAAAGTAAGTTACTTTGCTAAGATCCGCATGCAAAATATAAAAATGGTGTATATTACCTAGTTTTTTGAAGTGCACCACCCGCCCTCCCTCAGTAGCGTGCACAAGCAAACTAACACCGCCACCAGGAACCGCCACCAGGTACCCTCCACCAACCACTACAATACCACCACTAGATAATATACACCACCGAAGCCGAGAACACGACACGTGTTTCGCCCCAAAACGAGGCATTATCAAGCGTAATAGACTCTACGACAGACGGCCGCCGAGTGAGCGGCGCGGTCAAAGAGCTGCCTATTTATACTACAGGTGACGCAAACGGCCCCCACCTACGACATTGCGATTACAATATCGCGATAGCGACCGCTTGCTCACACAATCCACCACCCGAATTACATAAGCAGCCGTTTGCGACCGAATTGATAGCAAACGACTACTTCGAGTATATTTAAACTTTAAGTACTGGATTTAAAGATATTTAAAAGTGGTGAATTCGAGACGTTTGTTTGTTCATTCAGCAGTGCAATGTTATTATTTTTATTTTTTATTATTTCTAATTGTTCCAGCACACACAGCCGAAGCCCCTTGTCGCAAATATGTAGGACTTTAAATGTGTGGTCGCTAGTTAGGTTATGCCCAGTTTCCAAAAGATGTTTTGCGAAGTGTGATCTGTCGGGATTGCAATTTCTGTACGCGGCCAAATGCTCCTTGTATCGGGTCCCGAAATTGCGACCAGTCTGACCCACGTAAACGGCGCTGCATTCACTGCAAACAAGTCTATAAACGCCGGATTTTTGGCCTTCATCAATTTTGTCTTTGACGTTACAAGCCCCACTCAGCGAATTGCTTGTCCTGAACGCAACGTAAATATCGTTACGCCTAAGAGTCCTTGCTATTCTCTCAGATACAGGACCCAAGTAGGTCAAACTGCTCACATATCGTCGAACACTTCGGGATGTAGCCGCGTACAGATCTTTGTGAACTATATGAATTTGTTTCTTTTTTATTATGGTGTTAATAATATTTTTTGAATAACCGTTAGAGACCGCAATCTGATAGATGATTTGGAGCTCCTTGGCATAATTATCCTTATTCAGAGGTACGGTCAATAGACGATTGACGTAACTATGGAAAGCGGCCAATTTATGTTGCCAAGGGTGACACGATGACGCGGGGATGACAGAATCTGTATGGGTCGGTTTGCGGTAAATTTGAAAATCAACATGCATGAACATCTGCTGAATGAACAAACAAACGTCTCGAATTCACCACTTTTAAATATCTTTAAATCCAGTACTTAAAGTTTAAATATACTCGAAGTAGTCGTTTGCTATCAATTCGGTCGCAAACGGCTGCTTATGTAATTCGGGTGGTGGATTGTGTGAGCAAGCGGTCGCTATCGCGATATTGTAATCGCAATGTCGTAGGTGGGGGCCGTTTGCGTCACCTGTAGTATAAATAGGCAGCTCTTTGACCGCGCCGCTCACTCGGCGGCCGTCTGTCGTAGAGTCTATTACGCTTGATAATGCCTCGTTTTGGGGCGAAACACGTGTCGTGTTCTCGGCTTCGGTGGTGTATATTATCTAGTGGTGGTATTGTAGTGGTTGGTGGAGGGTACCTGGTGGCGGTTCCTGGTGGCGGTGTTAGTTTGCTTGTGCACGCTACTGAGGGAGGGCGGGTGGTGCACTTCAAAAAACTAGGTAATATACACCATTTTTATATTTTGCATGCGGATCTTAGCAAAGTAACTTACTTTTCTTCATTATAATGGATTTCCGCAAAGTAACGCCTGATTCTATTAACTATAAGATACTGATGGTAGGTAGGTAAGTGCAACGTGTGCCCACAGCAAAAGCTGCGTCACTTAGCACGGTTCTGTGCACCCGTCACCACAAGACATCAGCTTATAAATCTCGTATGCCCAATGATTACAATTTTTTGTCACATTCATTTGGGCGTGTTCGTTCCATACATATTTACTTGATAATAGTATTACAGGAAATAGTATTCATAAAGTATATAGAAACAAATTAAAGGAATTATACATTATTTTAGAGTATGGTAACCCTTGGTAAGCGAAGCATGTAGGGTAATTATTTCTACTCTCAATTTATAATGTTCCGTGGTAAATCTTGCGCGGCTGGTGGTAGCGTTACTAATTGTAGTGTTCCAATGAAGGAATCTGTTTAGGCAGGTACCATCGCAGGGCCAGCTATTCTGTCGTGAAGCAGTAGTGTGCAAACATTACTGTGTTTCTGCACTGAGAGCTAGCAATTAATATGCATAGGTGACTTAAGAATTGATGGCGCGAGGCGTCGGGCGGGGTGTGGCATTTGGTATCAGGCAACATTTGAAAGAAAGAAAGAAAGAAAAAGCATTTATTGGTACAGCACAAAAGGACAACACACATGGTTACAATTTAAACACAAACTTATAAAAGAAAATTAAAATAACATGAACAATAAAAAAAAAGAAAAACAAAATTAAAATAAAAGAAAACATTGTGAAATTACTAATGTGCCATGTGCGTGTCTCACGGCTGAACCAAAAGGTCTCCAGATCAGCTGCGAGTCAGACTATAAAACCTGACGCTGATTTTCATCTGGAACCTAATGCACAAAGGATGTCAAGTTCAGCTGTTCCAGTGTTTTTTTTTTACTTATTTATACGTCACAGATAATAGAATACAATAAATTTGATCAATATGCATGTAATGTATGCATAAATAATTGTCCATATCTACATAAACAATAATTACTATAATAAACTATAAAAGATTAATCAACGGTAATACAATATAACGGCAGCGCTCATTTTGCTCGTCTCGTTCGGTCACGTTGTATAATAAAAAAAAACATGTGTATATGGCAAAGCGGTGACTGGCGGTGGCGTCTAAGGCGCAAGGTGTTTATTCAGGCTTATTTGACTACTGTCGTTGTTACACTATTTTTTTATTTATTTTAACTTTACTTGTCACTGTAGAGTGTGTAATTACTTGGTAACAACATTTTAAAATTCCATTGCGTCAATATCTACTCTGCGCGACTGTTTCACCAGAGACTACTTCGTTTGTCATTGGCAGTATGAACGTAAACAAACGACAGACTATTATGTGAAACACATTGTCAGTATGAAAGTGATGATGTTCTCCTAGCCGATTTCGACCACGGCGACAACTTCCGTCTACTGTCGAGAGCCATCAACTGCGCAGGAGGTATTATAGTGCCACAAGTGTACGCGCAAACACAGAGGCACTCACTCGTTCCAACCTACCCGCGCCCGATGTAACGCTGATGCGATAAGATCGGAGGTAGGCTAGGATGCAGTGTCAGAAACACGGGGACAAACACAACACAACCAGACCCGTAAACCAACAATTTATGTTTTAGCACAAATGTTGGCTCCGGCTGGGATTCGAACCCAGGACCCGCGGCTTAGAAGTTAGGTACCCTGACCACTAGGCCACGCGGTCGTCGAATATATGAAATGCGGTATGAAAGTAAATAATAAATGTTTTACTTCCTCTTTTCTTCTCCATACAAACTTAAACTAAGCCAAATCGCACAGTCCTCCGTGCGCGCAATATGCTTAAAAAGGGTAACAAAGATTTCTCTTCACGTACTAATATATAGAAGATTTGCACAAAAGGATACATACAAATATACAGACACGACTTTTTCCTATATAAGGGGTAGGCAAAGACCGCACACGTAGACCACTTTTCTCCCCCGCGGGAAATGAGACGTGATGGGAGGCGAACCACATCGCTCCATTGCGTTCCCACGAGCAGTATAGTAACAGCATTGCATATTATGGTGTTATTCGACACGAATAAAGGCTTTCCGTACAATACCTTAGTCGCCTCTTACGACACCTCGGTAGGAAAGAGGTGGGTGCTATTCTACTCTGCCGAACAACTGTTGGATACAAAAGGATGTACAAAATAAACTAGCCAAGTGTTCCGTAGTCGGGAAAAGCGTGTAATCGGAAAGTTCCTATGTTTTAAAAATTACACGACATATTATATTATTCAAACTACCTCGTCATCATTATCATAATTTCAGCCTATAACTAGTCCACTGCTGAACATGAGCCTTCCCCCATACATTGTCATAAAACACGTAAGTTCGAGACCCTCATTTTGGAGGGATTTTAGCATAATTGCCACGCTTGGGAGGCGGGTTGGCAACCGCAGTGTATTTACTCAGATGGTCCAGGCAGAAGCTGCTGCCCATCTCCAAGTTTTTATTTGTCCTCTATCGACTTTTACGACACCCACGGGACCAGATGGGATAGCAGACTAATAATAATTTACATTAAATTTTTTTATTGTTTAAAGTTAGAGGCGGACTCAGTTTTAACCACTTTTTTTTTTTAAACGAAGCCCCACAGTAGGA
Organism: Luehdorfia chinensis; assembly: GCA_019845155.1. Lineage (NCBI taxonomy): Eukaryota > Metazoa > Arthropoda > Insecta > Lepidoptera > Papilionidae > Luehdorfia > Luehdorfia chinensis. Next base: position 8,066,063 of record JAHVAK010000024.1, on the reverse strand, counting down.
TTTCTCCTGTGGCGTGGGTGCGTTTTACAGACATAAATTCCACATGCACAAACACCCAGACCCGGAACAACTATCTGTAGGCCATACAAATATTTGTCCCGTGCGGGAATCGAACCCGCGACCCGCGTCGCAGAAGCCAAGGGCTTAGCCACTGCGCCAACCGAGCCGACTTTGAATCGCATATCTTATCAACATTGGCTTAAATAAAATAATTCATTTTAAAACTTCTTTATAATTTTTCACAGCTATTTTACGATACCTCAAACGCTTCTATGCACGGTTTTTTTCGTCTCTCAGCTGCAACCATCACATGGATGGTGATGCCAAAGCAGATGCTACGGAATATTTTAACACCGTTTAGTGTATATTTTTGGCAAAGATGGCGCTGAAATATATCATCAAATTAAACGGCATTTAGTAGTACTTTTTCATTAAAAAAATCATGCTTTCCGTTATTGTGACGATAGAGGGCATTGTAATTAAGTATTAATTTTAAATATGTTTATTTGTTCTTTATTTAGTAAAAATTTTCAATTATTTAATGTTATCTATTGAAAGGTACTTTAAAAGCTCTTGTTATTCAAAAAAAAAAAAAAATTTATGACACGTCTAGGTAGCGGCAATCACCTCTTTAAATATTTTACCGTTCATTTGCAAGTAATAGATGGCGCTGTTATTTACTACATACTGGTTACTGAAAGGAGTTATTAAAACATTAAGTTAAGAGCATTTAGTATATCAACTAAGTTAATTATGAAAATGTTTTTTGCAATGGTAAATAAAATTCAAGAAATTCTTTGTGTTTTACTAATTTCAGTTGCGTTTGGTATTTCTGTACGATGTGACGAATTATACCTAGATGGCGCTTTTTTCAAACATACATATTTTTTTAATTTGTGACAAAGTATACCTAGATGGCGCCTTTTTCCAACTAATACTTAAATTTATTTAAAATTGGATTTTTGTCCGCTATTTACATAAATAATTTCAATTAAATTCAGTCAACTTAATTTAGATTTGCAAAGGCATATTCGGTAAATATTTACGTAAGTTCTGGGCTAATGTAATCTTAGATAAAATATATGCAGTTCAGTACATTTTTAAGAAAATGCATCTGTTTCCTCAGAAAATATCGTCATGTTTCATTTTTACTTTTTAAAAAAAAATCTAAAAAATGTATTACATGCTTTATCGTTGAGTATTAAGTATTTACAACCTATTTTTTCACAGTCAAAAGTTGTTTTTTTATCTGTATGCAGCCTAAATAGTACGAACATTCCATTTTTAATGTATAATACTGAATGCAAGTGGCAAAGGCCACCAGCCGTTAAAAAGCTTCGTCATTCTTCCGTACATTCCTTTTTTTTAATTTTAATCAATAATGAAGCTGAGGTAATAAAAGCTGTGTTCAAGGAGTTTTCGACAGCTGACTGACTAGTAAAACGTCGTCAAGTTGTGCCCACTAGTTTACGCAAGTGTGTTGACACTCCTAAGCATTATTACTACTATAATTTAAATTTTTATTCCACGGACATACAAACTTACTCGCGTTTACCGGCCGAAAGGTGTCCGGCAGAGAAGCCGTAAGATATATTTTCGGTGATGTAATTGATGTTAGCCTTCTCGGCTTTTACAGCTTCATCGAATACTGTGCTCGCGGGCCAGGGGCCCGCGTGCCAGGTTTGGTTTGACCCAAACGTAAATAAATAAATAAAAACTCCTAAAAAAACCTCGAAGTTCGGACTGTGTCGCGTTCGCTGCGTGCTTTCGCGATTTCGAAAATCTTAAATATTTTAAGTCGTCTAATGACCGTCCGAAGGAGGCTGCGCGCGTCCATTCGGACTGTCGACTTGTGTGTCGGTAACTCTGGGTGTCGGTAACTCTGGGTGTCGGTAACTCTGGGTGTCGGTAACTCTGGGAGTCGGTAACTCTGGGTGTCGGTAACTCTGGGAAGCCGTAAGAGGCGACTGCGCATAACCTTTATTCGTGCAGAATAACACCAAAATATGCAATGCTTTTACTGTACCTACTGCTCGTGGAAACGCTGTGGGGACTAAGAATTTTTCGACTGTTACCAAAAATGGCGGCAACGTGGTTCGCCCCCCGTCACGTCTCGTTTCCCGCGGGATGGAAAGTGGGCAACGTGAGAGGCCTCTGCCTTCGCCTTATGAATAGAATAGAATATTTAAATGAAACTAAGTTTACGGATTTTATCGCGTTTAATTTTTTTTTTTTTTACTATTTATAACCCGACGTTTCGAGTGCTTTACAGCACCCATGGTCACGGGAGGACTGAGGTGACAGATGTCCTGATGTCATAGTTAACCTGGGGTACCTTCAGCTTTTAATTATTATTTTTGGGTACTATGACAACTATGGTAACTATGACATCAGGACATCTGTCACCTCAGTCCTCCCGTGACCATGGGTGCTGTAAAGCACTCGAAACGTCGGGTTATAAATAGTAAAAAAAAAAAAATTAAACGCGATAAAATCCGTAAACTTAGTTTCATTTAAATGTGTAGTGTTCGCGTAAATATAAGAAATCATTATAGAATAGAATAGAATCATTTTTAATTAACATTGATTATTTACATAATACTTTTAGAAAGTATTTTTTTTCTGTTCTTTATAAATATACTGGATTCGCAAAAACAGCCTCTGTCCTGAGAAGAACCTGTAAGAGGCAGGACCATTTTTTTTGCATGTGGGAAAAAGGCATATATATATGATTGTATGTTTTCCTTTACCGCTGTGCACGTGGTTTTTATTCGATAAAGTGACGAATCGTGCAAAACGTTCACCTGATGGTAAGTGCGACGTCTGCCCATAACATATGCTGTGTCACCCAGAATATTTCCGTGTGACACCACACTGTGCCTGTCTCCCTTGAGAGTCTCATATGCGCAGTGATTACACTAGCTCTCGGTGCCCTTTGAACCGAAACACAGTAAGGTTCTCACGTTACTGCTTCACGGCAGAATAACTGGCCTTGAGGTGGAACCTACTTAGACGGATTTCAGCATAGGAATCCTACCACCAGTGCTACCTTTAGTACTTGAAACATTTTTGTTGCCTAAACCTGCAGGTTTCTTAATGAACGTTCTTTACCGCCGAGCATATGGTAAATCAGTGCTAAGAACTGTAGAACAATTTTAGTGCATCTAGTGGCTTACAAATTGCGTATGAAACCATACAATCTGTGCAGTGTACTTACCTAGGTACACGGAATATTAATTGCAACAACGTTGGCCACGGATTATGTGGGTTCTTAGCATATATTATCTGTTGAAATGTCATTTTAGTTATTCCCATTTGTATGAGTGAGTCATACGCATGTCCTTTCAATTCTTAGTGGTTAAAAAATTAACTACTGACATCCATACTAATATTATAAATGCGAAAGTAACTCTGTCTGCCCGTCTGTCTGTTTGTTACCTTTTCACGGTTCAACCGCTGAACCGATATAATATTAGTATACTAAATTGAAGAAACAAAGATCATAAACAAAGCGTGTACAGCAGTGACACAATAAGGCCATAGCCCAGTGCTACTTTGCTCAAGGAGCAAACACTGATTTTCAGCAATTACCTAGGGGGTATAAAGTAAAAGTAAAAAAGTAAAGCAAGCACAGGCCTCCTCTCATTTCTGAGAGGGTTTGGAGCAGGATATAGTCTGCCGCGCAGCTCCAATGCGGGTTGGCGGACTTCAAATATCCTCGAAATATTTCTGTTCCTCGGTTTACTCACGATGTTTCCCTTCACCGCTAAGCACGCGGTAAAAAGTATTTAAATAAAATATTATAATTATATGTGTGATATAGGTATATATTGATGATTGTGTCTTTATTAATATATAAGCGTAGAATATGTTACATGCGATGTATTTAGATATATGCGTCCGGAGCATAATTTTTATGTATAAAGACTTAAGAGAGAAATCATTTAAAGATATAATTAATGATTAAAGTTATATATCATTGTAACGTATGTCATATAAGCAATTTAATTGAAAATGTTTTTTAAAAGTATCTATTATTATATAGTATATTTAAAAGTAAGTTCCAGCATTTCGTCACTTGAGTTTTGTGTGAGTGATATGCGAGTTGTGAACGGATGCACCTTGTACTGTATTTACTACCAAACTGAGAGAATTTTAGAATACAAATAATATGGTTTCTTAAACTTGATGACTCCGAACAGCGGGCTTCCAAGATGTAATTGTCTACGTGATTCCATGTTCAACAAAGAGGGGCTAGCTCGCTATAAATTTCATAGTACGCGAGTGACCTGGGACTAAAATTCTTATTTTAAGTGCTGATTTACCACGTGCTCGGCGGTGAAGGATAACATCATGAGGAAATCTGATTGTCTGAGAAATAAAAAATATTTCGAGGACATATGAAGTCCGCCAACCCGCATTGGAGCAGAGTGGCGGATTCTTCCTAGCTACAAAACCCTTTCAGAAATGAGAGGAGGCCTGTGCTCAGCAGTGGGACATTTATAGGCTGAAACTTTACTTTTTTAATAGTGATATATGGCTGCGTGAAGGAATATCGTAATAAGAAATCCACAGATGGACAAAGGCAAAAATTTTCTCAAGGACGATTTGCCGATATCACCAAACTTGGCAGGCGGGTTGGCGACAGCAGACCTTTTAATCTTAGCTGCTGCCCGTCACCGGGCTGCACCATTTAGGTCCGGATTGATTAAGATGGTTATTCGGCCATCAATCGATGAGAAATTGTGAGAATTTCATGGCCTTTATGTGTGGGACTCGAAGGACCAAGTAGAGAAGGACAATTTTATTATCCTGTGTGCGATTGGCGTAGAACAGTAATAAAAATGCATCAAACGAAGTTGCGAGTATTACTCCCGATGACTGGAGTTAAAGAAGAGAAAGAGGAAATAACAATTTTGCCAGTATAACATTAGTTGCTATCATCTCATTTTGGGGGATTTTGCCATAGTTGCCACGCTTGACAGGCGGGTTGGCAACCGCAGTTTATTTATTCAAATGTTCCAGGAAGATGTTGCTGCCCATCACCAGGTTTTTATTTTCCCTCTATCGACTTTGACGACATCCAGTGGATGAGATGGATTGGTAGATTCTCTTTAGCCGCCATCGCACAACATCAATGATGGCCGTGTATATGAGAATATCATACTGTAAATGAGAAGACACCATAAAATGAACATATTATGGTGTTACTCTGCATGAAAAAACGCTGACTGGTAGTTAATGGATACCATCATTTGCAGTACTCCCCGGTCACGCGTCTTGCAAATAATGTAGCAACATTAAGACTATATATTTTTACTAAATTTTACTCAGTTAAATACTTCTGATGTTTTTTTTTTCTGTTGTATCGTTCATAAAATCCTTTATTGTTTTAGTCATAACTTTTAAATCACTTATTTTTTAATTTCTGTTTAAGTACAGGATATGAGTAATGTTACCGACGAACTGTTGTTTATTTGATTACGAGATTTCCAAGAAATACCTGGTTGCGAAATAAGTGTGAAATCACGGCAAACTGGTAGCTAAAAACTTGATCCGCACACATAGCAGCGTTACTTATTTTTATAAGGAAGAAAGTGTCGAGACCTGCAAATTGTTCAGTTGATGGTAAATGCAACAGCTTCCTATAACAACCGTGTCACCATGAACATTTCTGAGCCACCGTTTTCAGGGCAGCAGTTGCATTTATCATTTACCACAGTGCGCTTGTTAAGTCCTGGTCTTGTAATCTTGTTATTTACCGAGTACTGTGCTGTCATATCTGGGCTGGTGCTGTCAAATATCAGCTGGCTGCTTTGAATTCAGTGGAAATACCTTGTGGTATATTTCCAGAGAAAACAGTAGAGCGACGCTCTGCGGCGCGGCGGCTGTCGTTTTTCTAGAAGTTATTCGAAGAGTCTGTACAGAATCATCCGCTGATTCCTCCATCCCCTTTTCGCCATCGAACGACTAGACGCACGAATGAGTTCCATCCTAATGTTGTTGAAGTGCCTCGGCTGCGAACAAAGCGTGTTGCTTCAAGAGTCCTTGTATGCACGGTCACGGAATGTCATTGTTTGCCGACGTTGGTCTTTTCAGATGTTGGCATCTTCAAGGCGAAATTGAATACCGTTATCCCCTGGGCTATGTTCCTAGGCCAACTTAGATCTCATCGCTTATATGCTATAAAGAACCCAATGTGCAATGTGTTTATGGAGAAATTAGTGAGAGTTAGTTTCTAAGTTGGGTTAGAATATTCGGAGACATTTCTAAGCATATTTTGCATGCGGATCTTAGCAAAGTAACTTACTTTTCTTCATTATAATGGATTTCCGCAAAGTAACACCTGATTCTATTAACTACATTTCTAAGCTTCAGTAACTGAGCACACGACGGCGTGGCCTGGTGGTCAGCGCACCTGACTTCTACGCCGCGGGTTCGAATGCCAGCCGGAGCCAACATATGGGCAAATACAAATAGGATCCGGCTGGGATTTTCTTGGGAGTCTGGTTGTGTTGTGCAAGTGAAAAAGTTTTTTTTTAAATAAGGCTAAGAGAAAAGGGGACTTATTCGCTAGATCAGGTTGTCTGAACTCGGGAGGACGTTTTATTGTACCAGTAATATCCAGATCTTGTATATATAAACATGGATGTCTATCTATAGTTTCATTCAGCCTATAAATGTCCCACTACTGAGCACAGGCCTCCTCTCATTTCTGAGAGGGTTTTGGAGCTAGGAAGAATCCGCCACGCTGCTCCAATGCGGGTTGGCGGACTTCACATGTCTTCGAAATATTTTTTATTCCTCAGACATGCAGGTTTCCTCACGATGTTTTCCTTCACCGCCGAGCACGTGGTAAATCAGCACTTAAAATTGCAATTAATAATTTTAGTGGTGCCGGCACCGGGAATCGAACCCAGGTCACTCGCGTACTATGAAATTTAAAGCGAGCGCCTAGCCATATATAGATCCTTAGTTCCCAAAGTGGTCCAGATGATTCGACTCGAGACGTCTCGATTCTTTTCTTTTCTCGATTCCAGTCGATTCTTCGACCCCTGGGGGTCCACGGGAGAATCGACTGGGGTCTATGTTGGCGTTATAAAAAAATGGGTTGGTTAGTTATAGTTTTGGGAATATTGTATAATTGCAGTTGCATGGGGTCCATCGGAACCAGCTAAATTTTGAATGTGGTCTGTGATAAAAAACGTCTGGGAACCTCTTATATACATAGACATTCACGATTGGATGATTCCCTGTTGATGTGATTATATGAAACGTCAATCCGCGATGTAGGAAGTATGAGCTATTTCAAAAGCTTCTAATGTAGTGACTCATGGAGATTTCTCCATTAAAAAAGTAAAGTTAGGTATACAGGCTATAAATGTCCCACTGCTGAGCACAAGCCTCCTCTCATTTCCGAGAGGGTTGGAGCAAGGAAGAATCCTCCACGGTGCTCCAATGCAGGTTGGCGGACTTCACATGTCTTCGAAATATGTATGAGAAATAAATCTCAGACATGCAGGTTTCCTCACGATGTTTTCCTTCACCGCCGAGCACGTGGTAAATTAGCACTTAATTTAAACTCCAAATTACAATTTTAGTGGTGCCGGCACCGGGAATCGAACCCAGGTCACTCGTGTACTATTGCATCGTATTATTGTAAGTGCACCGACGCAGCCGTCCGAGTTGCCTCGGAGTGCGGGCCGGACTGACAACCAGTGTCGGGATCAGAGCAATTTAGGTCTCTGTATCTCGATTTTTACTGAGTCCTGTCCATTTCACGGTATCATGCTGCTACACAGACTCATTTTATATTATTTTTTCACTTTTGTTAATTTTGGGCAATGTTATTTTATGTTCTGTGTACTTAATTCCATTTTTTTTTCTTGTTTTGTTTTGTATCTATTGTGATTAGGCCGCGAATAAATGTGTTGCTTTCTTTCTTTCTTTCTTACTACGACATTTAAAGCGAGCGCTATAATCTAACTGTATTGGTTATAACTGGTTAACTGCCCCAGTAGGAGGATAACGTTTTTCTAGTGTACGCATGTGTCTATTTCTTTGGCATGCTCTGAATCTTAAACGCCTTAATAGATTTTAACATATGATGTGTCGTTGAATTCGTCATAGTTGTGAGAGTGACCGGTAATAATATTTATAAATAAAGAGCTTGCAGAATAAAAAAGAATAGGAGTAAGAAAAGGAGAAGAAAATCAATATGGGCAACAAATGAAAATACAACTTTTAGTCAATTTTTTAGTCTAAGCTTCTATAGCAGAAAGTGTCGAGACGAGTAAAACGTTCACCTGATGGTAAGTGCAACGTCTCCGTAACAAATGTGGCAACTCATTGCGCCCGTCCTCCCGAGACTATAGTTCTTAAGTCTCACATACCAAGTGATTACACTAGCTCTCAGTGCCCGTTCAGACCGAAACACAGTAATATTTGCATACTACTGATTTACGGCAGAATAACTGACCCTGCGGTGTACCTAGTCTGATCCCTGTATAGGAAACTTAGCAGTTCTTAAACTGGTGTCTCAGGGTGACGAGCGTCGTGTGGCGTCACACTGAAATGTTCCTGGTGCCCATAACAAATGCTGTGTACATTTGTTATGGGCAGACGTTGCACTTACCATTACGTGAACGTTTTCCTCGTTAAGTCACTTTACGCAATAAATAAAAATTAAATAATATATAGATTATAATGAGGTGCTCGCTGCCGAGGTCTTTCCACATCTTTTTTTTAACTTTTTGATATGATTGACAAAAAAATTGATAACAAAACTGCTCGCTGGGTTTCCTGCTGGGTCTTTCCAAGACATTATTTTTGCGAGCCAGTGCTGAATACTAAAAATAAGATACAAACAGTCACGCCTTTTTTCCGTAAAAGGGGTAGGCAGAGGCTGATCATGTGAGTTATACAATAGAATATACAAATTACGGGTAAAATAGACTCATGTATGAGCAAAACCATTATCCTACTCTCATCACCGCAGCCCACAATTTAGATTTGATAGACAAAAGTATTTTTAGTATCTCGTCTTCATTTACAGAAGAAACAGTGAAAGTCATGAGAATAATAGGGCATTAGCTCCAGAAGTACAGAGATAGAACAGCAGACCAGGCATGGAAATATTGTAATGTAAGCGACATCGCTCTATTGCGGTTTTTACATGTCCCTTAAATATAATTAATACATACATACCGTAACGCTTTTCCCCATTTAAAGGGTAGGCAGAGGTCACTCACGTAGCACACTTTTCGCCCTCGCGGGAAACGAGACGAGATGGGTGGAAAACAACGTCGCCTCCATTTTGGTACGAGTTAAAAAATCATACTCCCTATTGCGTTCCCACGAGCAGTATAGTGACAACATCGCATATTATAGTGTTATTCTGGTGGAATAAAAGCTGTCCGAAGTCCTTAAGAGTTAGTTACTTAAGAGGTGATTAAGTGACCTCGGTAGGAAAGAGGAACGTCAAGAAAGACAAATTAAAGCAGAAGATATCGAAATTACTAAACAGAGCTGGTGGTATGATTCTTATGCGGAAATCCTTCTAGATAGGTACCAACCCAGGGCAGTTATTCTGCAGTGAAGCAGTAGCGTGCAAACATTACTGTGTTTCGATTGAAGGGCACTGAGAGCTAGTGTAATCATTGGGCATATGAGAACTGATATCTTAAGAACTGATATCTCGGGGTGAATTTGTTAAGGGCAGACGTTGCACTTACCATCAGGTGAACGTTTTGCTCGTATCGTCACTACATGCAATAAAAAGAAAAACAGAAAAAAGAAACGCCTAGGGGCTAGTAATAAAACCAGGTTTCATAGTGTTCCGAGGAATTGTTCGGATTCATTCCAGCCGCTGAATTTCAACATCGCACCTTACGGCATAACCTCAAATTCCATCGTCACCACCTTGACGGTTGGCATTCCAGCACAGTGCGTTTTTCGCGGAATTTTCGGCCACGCACTTGCGTTTTTCCGGACCGATACGACTTAGGGACTTTCAAGAAAAGAGCCTATTCCTTTCTCAAAGGCCGGCAACGCATCTGCTGTTCCTCTGGTATTGTAGGTGTTCATGGGCGGCGCCGTCATATAAGGTATCTAAAAGGAACCTTTGTGTACAGTTAATTATGTCACGACCGATCGAAAACGTCGCGAACGTTCGGTGGCGCTAGTCGTGGTTACGTCACGCGGCAGACCTCAAGGAGTTCCCCTTGTCCGAATCGTGACTCTCATGCAAATGCTTATTTAAAATGCAGCAGCAGTCGCTCCGGCAATGTCGGCGCTGCGGCCGCGGTCACTCTGCTGGGTGCTCGGTTTTTTCCCTTTGTTTTTGGGTCAAAGGTGTGGTCATGAAATTCATGTTAGAGTATTGTCGGGGACACGAGAGATTTTAAACGGGCTGTGTATCTCCTTAATGTAAATTTGCTTATTCTACGGAAGCCCCTATCCCGTTGTCGTCTAGTAAGCAAATTGACGGCCGTGTGGCTTAGTGATCGGAGTACGTGATCACTGCCACAGGTCTTAGGTTAGAATCACAGCCGTACCGGACCGGACTGGTCTATGGGTCTGACTGTGTAGTGATTACTGTGTTTCTGACCTATAGGTTGCAACGAGGCTGTAATGTCAGAGACTATGTTCAACAGTGCACGTGTCATCAGCATCATTTCAGCCTATCATTAGTCCACAGCTGAACATAGCTCTCAATTTGGGGAAAATTTGCCATAGTTGCATACTTGGCGGGCGAGCGGGTAGGCAGCCGCAGTTTATTTATTCGGATATTCCAGAAAGATGCTGCTGCCCATTTCCTGGTTTTTTTCTTTTCTTCTGTCGACTCTTACGACACACACGGGATGAGATGGTGTGTTAGATTCTCTTTAAGCCGCTACCGCACGGCGGTGGACGTGTGGCTGAAATGATGGAGATGCTTAGACGTTGGCAGAAAGATTGCGACTGCTACCGTAAACAACAAAAAAAGCTGGGACAATTTAATTCTCATTGTAGTCATTGTTAAATCACGACTCTGCAATGTACAACCGTCATTGTATGCCGCCATTGAACGCTTTACTATAATTTCCAGTAATTAAATCAGTTTAACAAGTAAAACCATGACAGTATCTGTTTATCTTTATTACGTGTCTATTTTAGGAAGGTCCACAACTGGCAGTTACACTAGGTCACTGTGCCAAGGTTATATCGCTCTTCAAACTTAGGCCTTAGTGCTGGTACTCGAATGCGTGCGGCACTGGGAATTGCCGTCGAGTTATATTTTTTTCAGTTAAGTCGCTAGCGGACATGGGACACGGGGCCAAATTTTATTAGCCAGCTTGGCCGACTGGCTTCCCTCGAGGCTGCTGACCCTTTGACTTTTTTCTTTTTTAGAGCCGTGGTAGCTCAGGGGCTAGGCGCTCGCTTTAAATTTTCATAGTACGCGAGTGACCTGGGTTCGATTACCGGTGCACGGCACCACTAAAATTGTTAATTGTAATTTTAAGTGCTGACTCACCACGTGCTCGGAAACATCGTGAGGAAACCTGCATGTCTGAGAAATTAAAAAAAATATTTCGAAGACATGTGAAGTCTACCAACCCGCATTGGGGCAGCTGAAAATTTACTTTTTTGCATGCGGATCTTAGCAAAGTAACTTACTTTTCTTCATTTACTTTTTTTACTTTTATATTTTTTTTAAGACAATGCTACAACCGTTACAGGTCTGCGCTTAGGAGGGATCGCGGGTTTGATTCCCGCACGGAAGAATGGCTTTCATGATTGTTCTAAATCTGAGTGTTATTATCTGGTATTTAGATGTGTTACGCTTCTACGGTATAGAGAAATTCCTAGCGCGGTGCAATATTATGTAGGAATAATAAATAATATAAGTAATAGATTATTATAACAATGTGTCCAGATTGATTAAGATGGTTATTCCGCCATCAATCAATGAGAAATTGTGAGATTTTCATGGCCTTTATGTGTGGGATTCGAAGGACCAAGTAGAGAAGGACAATTTTATTATCCTGTGTGTGATTGGCGTGGAACAGTAATAAAAAATGCATCACAAAAAGTTGCGAGTATTACTCCCGATGACTGGAGTTAAAAGAGAAAGAGGAAATAACAATGTTGCCAGTATAACATTACTTGCTATCATCTCATTTTGGGAGGATTTTGCTATAGTTGCCACGCTTGGCAGGCGGGTTGGCAACCGTAGTTTATTTTTTCAGATGTTGAAAGAAGATGCTGCTCCTCATATCCTGGTTTTCGTTTTCCCCCTGTCGACTTTTATGACACCCACGGGATGATGTGGGAATACTTGAATTTTAACAATTCAAAAAAAAAATGTTAGCTATTCGCGACAACAGTTCAACGGTGGATTTCAACCTAAGGTTTGAAGAATTGTCCAATAGGCGATTGAAGTTTCCTGTATATTGGGTTAAAATAAAACCCACACGATATGTATCTTTCCAAGGCACTAGTGAATTGGTATTTTATAGGCTAACTTGCGTACTCGTACCATCCCTCCTTAGAGGCCTTAATACTGCATTACGTCGGGTCCAATTATGTTTAACGTATGTCTAGTTTCGTATTTTTTTTATTTTTTTTTTATTTCACTGAAGTGACGGAACGAGCAAAACGTTCACCTGATAATAAGTGTAACGTCTGCCCATAACAAATGCTGTGTCACCCACAAAATTACTGTGTGACACCACACTGCGCCTGTCACCCTGAGACATCAGTTCTTAAGTCTCATATGCCCAGTGATTACGCTAGCTCTCAGTGCCCTTCAAACCGAAACACAGTAATGTTTGCACAGTACTGCTTCACGGCAGAATAACTGGTGCTGGGGTGGTACCTACCTAGACGGAATCCTGCATAGGAATCCTACCACCAGTAGTATAAAAACATACCAATTTAGCTCGCCTTTGTTTCAAAGTTGTTAAGGTCAACCTAATGTAAATAAGTAATAGTGAGTAACAGATCTGTTCACGATTAAAGAACATACAGCACAAAATACAAACAAGAAATAATAAAAAAAATGTCTTAGCCACTACTTAAAGAAATATACCTACTAGCAAAATATCTTTGTTGCAGCGTATAATCGCAAGTGGACCGAAATCGGTTAACGCCGCGATGATAACATCACAGCACTGGTTTTCAGTTCGGCCCAGACCAAGCCCAGACTTGGAGGAAACACGGACGACTATATGTGTACCGCCATGCATATTGTCACAAAATAATACTTTAATTTTGTAAGCTCCTGTTTTGAGCGTAACAAATATATGGACAGATGTATGATATACATAGATGTAGCGTAAAATAATCAAGCTATTTATTTATCGATTTGAAATTATAAGCATAAAATACAATGCACAACTTTTTTGGTGACGTAACGAGCAAAACGTTCACCTGATGGTAAGTGCGACGTCTGCCCAAATGCTGTGTCTACCAGAAAATTTCTTTGTGACACCACACTGTGCCCATTACCTTGAGACATAGGTTCTTAAGTCTTATATGCCCAGTGATTGCGTTAGCTCACAGTGCCCTCCAAACCGAAACACAGTAATGTTTGCATACTACTGCTTCGCGGCAGAATAACTGGCCCTGGGGTGGTACCTATCTAGACGGATTCCTGCATAGGAATCCTACCACCAGTAATAACACTTCTTATAATTTATAAATTAATTTATAATAATAAGTTATCAATCCGCTAACCCGGCTATTTTTTTATTGCATAAAGTGATGAAACGTGCAAAACGTTCACCTGATGGTAAGTGCGACGTCAGCCCAAATGCTGTGTCACCCAGAAAATTTCTATGTGCCCCTAAACATAGGTTCTTAAGTCTCATAGTGATCTTATAGTGATTGCGTTAGGCTCACAGTGTTCTTCAAACCGAAACACAGTAATGTTTGCGCACTACTGCTTCACTGCAGAATAACTGGCCCTGGGCTGGTACCTACCTAGACGAATCCCTGCATAGGAATCCTACCACCATTATTGTTACTTAGCCAACATTTTTTGCTCAATTGTTTGTGTCATCATAAATATATGTTTAAATGTATTATATTAGCCGACAGGTGTCCGGCAGAGCAGAACAGCACCTACCTTTTTCCTACCGAGGTGTCGTAAGAGGCGACTAAAGCACTGTACGGGCAGCTTTTATTCCTGCAGAATAACACCATAATATGCAATGCTGTCACTATACTGCGCGTAGGAACGCTATAGGGAGTAAGAATATTTGACTCGTACCAAAATGGCAGCGTGTTTCGCCGCCCGTCTCGTTTCCCGCGAGGACGAAAATTTTGGTACGTGAGTGGTCTCTGCCTACACCTAAAATGGGAAAAGGCGTGATTGTACGTAGCTGTGATTGTGATAGTACCTAGAGCGATGTCGCTTACATTACAATATTTCCATGCCTGGTCTGCTCTTCTATCTGGTACTTCCAGAGCTAACGCCTCATTATTCTCATGACTTTCGAAGTGAAAATGAGTTCTTCTGTAAATGAAGATAAGATACAAACATTATTTTAGTTAATAGAATTAGGCGTTACTTTGCGAAAATCCATTATAATGAAGGAAGGTAAGTTACTTTGCTAAGATTCGCATGGAAAATATAAAAATGGTGTATATTACATAGTTTTTTGAAGAGCACCGCCCGCCCTCCCTCAGTAGCGTGCACAAGCAAACTAACACCGCCACCAGGTACCCTCCACCAACCACTACAATACTACCACTAGATAATACACACCACTGAAGTCGAGAACACGACACGTGTTTTGCCCCAAAACGAGGCATTACCAAGCGTCACAGACTCTACGACATGATAGACACCATATTATCTAGAGGTAGTATTGTAGTGGTTGGTGGCGGTGTTAGTTTGCTTGTGCACGCTACTGAGGGAGGGCGGGCGGTGCTCTTCAAAAAACTAGGTAATATACACCATTTTTATATTTTGCATGCGGATCTTAGCAAAGTAACTTACCTTCCTTCATTAATATGTGTTTTGCACAAATGTTGGTTCCGGCTGGGATTTGAACTCAGGAACCGCGGCATAGAAGTCAGGTACGCTAACCATTAGACCACGCGGTCTTTTATTATTGTTGTACTGTTATTGAACGAAAAAGTAACTTTATCCTGTAGAATGGATGGAGGTGACACGCTAGAGGTTTCTATGTTTAGGTTCGAAAAATCTAGAAAGTCTTCTCTTGCTAGATCTAAAATTGTGACGTAAATAGCAGACACAGATTTCAAAAACTTGCCAAGAAGACATAATAAGGTAAAAACTTATTATAAAATGGTAGCATTCCTATGCAGGAATCCGTCTAGGTAGGTACCACCCCAGGGCCAGTTATTCTGCCGTGAACCAGTAGTGTGAAAACATTACTATGTTTCGGTTTGAAGGGCACTGAAAGCTAGTGTGAGTGATTTCACTGGGCATATGTGACTTAAGAAACGGCCGGTGTTGGCACAAAGAAATGTTCTGGGTGACATTGTATTGTTATGGGCTGACGTTGCATTTACCATCAACGTTTGACAAACGAAATATATATTTCTTACGTCGAAAAATAAAAAAAAAATATTTCATTTAATTTCTTTTCGAATCCTACGACCAGTAAAAGTTGCCTGCTCTTTTAAATTGAAAAACTAAATTTCGCTTTTAGTTTGACTAACAGATTAATCACTTTTTGTAACCAGTCTACCTACACTTTTAATTGGCCTATTGCGAGCACGCACGATTTCCATGTATAACCATTTTCGATAAATAAGACCACATTCCCGTGTTAATTAATGTTATCCGACTCTGTCCACGGGTAATGACGCAAGGCAATGACGATAAAACAGCCATAAATACTGTTTTGTGGTTATTATACATATTATATTATATATTGCTCACCTCGTGGAGTTCACACATGTTACCAAATACATTTTCTATTTGGTAATAATTTCTGTGTGTAGCTGATAACTAGGGTTGCTAATCTGTCTGAGACATCAGTTCTTAAGTCTCATATGCCCAGTGATTACGCTACCTCATAGTGTGTGCCAACACACCACGCCCGTTCGCCTAAGACATCAGTTCTTAAGTCTCATATGCCCAGTGATTACGCTACCTCATAGTGTGTGCCAACACACCACGCCCGTTCGCCTAAGACATCAGTTCTTAAGTCTCATATGCCCAGTGATTACGCTACCTCATAGTGTGTGCCAACACACCACGCCCGTTCGCCTAAGATATCAGTTCTTAAGTCTCATATGCCCAGTGATTACGCTACCTCATAGTGTGTGCCAACACACCTCGCCCGTTCGCCTAAGACATCAGCTCTTAAGTCTCATATGCCCAGTGATTACGCTACCTCATAGTGTGTGCCAACACACCACGCCCGTTCGCCTAAGACATCAGTTCTTAAGTCTCATATGCCCAGTGATTACGCTATCTCATAGTGTGTGCCAACACACCACGCCCGTTCGCCAAGACATCAGTTCTTAATTCTCATATGCCCAGTGATTACGCTACCTCATAGTGTGTGCCAACACACCTCGCTCGTTCGCCTAAGACATCAGTTCTTAAGTCTCATATGCGCAGTGATTACGCTAGCTCCCAGTGCCCTTCAAACCGAAACAGTAATGTTTGCACACCACTGCTTCACGGCAGAATAACTGGCCTCGGGGTGGTACCTACCTAGACGGATTCCCGCACAGGAATCCTACCATCGTTCATAAAAATACTTATCATGCTTTTATTTTAAACCGGACAATATTTCGAGGCATGATTGTTTGGATTATGAAAAATGTCTGTATGGAATAGGCATATTCTCAATTTTTTTTTTTATAAAAGAATGTGACGATACGAACAAATCAGTTGTTGCATTGCGATGTTATCTGTGGCACCGCATTGAGCTGGTCACCCGCGAGACGTCAGTTCTCAATGCCCGTTTTCACTAACGAAGAACAAGGCAGCGCCTAACTAGGTGATTACGTTTAAGCCTTGAGGTATCGGCTTAAGAGCCACCCCATCTCATCAAGTGGGTGTCGTAAAAGTCGACAGAGGGAAAATTGAAACCCAGAATATGGGCAGCAGCATCTTCCTGGAACAATGAATAAATAAACTGGGGTTGCCAACACGCCTGAGCGTGGCAACTATGACAAAATTCCCTCAAAATGAGAGCTACAAACCTATGTGGCAAAGAGAAGGCCTATGTTCAGCAGTGGACTAGTGAAAGGCTGAAATGATGATGACGATGAATGATCAACATAGAATTCCGTTTTTTGACACTAGTCTACGGTTTTGTTTTTCAAGTTGTCTTGTATCGTTTGACGTCAAAGTCGTATTTTCTAAGATTTGTTTCAGGTTTTTGGTTTACTTACTAGCTTTATATAGCCGATTGGTGTCCCGCAGAGTAGAATAGTACATATCTCTTTACTATCGAGGTGTCGTAAAAGGCGACTAAGGTATTGTACGGCCAGCCTTTATTCTTGCAGCATGACTTCAGAATATGCAATGCTGTCACTATATCAGTTATGAACGGAATTGCTAGACATATATTTTATATATATTATTTACGTGACGACCGTGTGACCTTTCGGTTTGAGTACCTGACTATAAAGCCGTGGGTTGGAATCGTAGCTGGAGCCAACATTTTTGAACAAATTTGAACAAAAACACAAATTGTTGGTTTTTGGCTTTGGTTGTGTTGTTGGTCCTCGAGTCTCTTACATTGCATCCCAGTCTACCTCCGATCTTATGGCATTAGCGTTACATCGGGCACGGGTAGGTTGGGACGAGTGAGTGTCTCTGTGTCTGCGCGTACACTTATGGCACTATAATATCTGCACAGTTGATAACTTCCGATATAATTCAGTAGTTGTCGCCGTGGTCAAAAATCGGCTAGGACGACATCACATCAGTACCAATATTATAAATGCGATGGTAACTCTTTTCTTTTATCCCGGAAAGTGAAGTAGTTCCCAAAGAATATTTAAAATGTCTGTATACGCGGATGAAGTCGCGGTCATTAGCTAGTTTTATTAAATATATATCAATAACTTTTGAGTATAATATTGACTTAAATACATTTCACATTTCCTAAAATAAATATATATAATTTCTTTTTATAGTTGGCAACCATAACTGCAGTAGTTACTTAATTACGCCTTATTGCAACTGCTTACGTGCAAGTTGACATGTAGACAAAGAATCTCTTTTGCTGAATGGTTCAGGATGCATTCTGTGAACTATGTAGGCTAAGATTCACCCTCCTACTACTGTGAAGCATTTCATTTTCATGTGGGGAAGTGTATATGGACTTTTGCTGCAGGGGTGACGAGGAGTTCATATCAGCTTCTACCGGCTAAAACTCTACGACATTCTCGACATTCTCTACGACATTCGCGTCGTTTCGAACACAGTATGAATAAAAAGTTCCTCTAGAAAGTAACGAGAAGATTATTCACCTCATGGTTATTGCAACATCTGCCCGTAACAATTGCTCTACCACCCAGATGATTTCTGTATGCACCGCACTGAGCTCATCACCTGAAACGCTGCTTTACGGCAGAATAACTGACACTGCGGTGGTATCTTTATTTTGTGG
This sequence comes from Luehdorfia chinensis, assembly GCA_019845155.1. Lineage (NCBI taxonomy): Eukaryota > Metazoa > Arthropoda > Insecta > Lepidoptera > Papilionidae > Luehdorfia > Luehdorfia chinensis. The sequence goes on along the minus strand of JAHVAK010000024.1, from coordinate 8,047,470 downwards.
AATATGGGGCCAACGAGCAAGCGGCTCACCTGATGGTAAGTGATCACCGCCGGCCATGAACATCTACAATACCAGAGGAATAGCAGATTTGCCGGCCTTTGAGAAAGCAATTGGCTCTTTTCTTGAAGGTCCCTAAGTCGTATCGGTCCGGGAAAACCGCTGGCATCTACTTAGACGGATTCCGGCATAGTAATCCTACTACCAGTAAACGGTGATTTAAAGATTCTTTTATTTAAGAGGCAGCTTAATGTATGGCAACGCCATCTTTCCGACGACGACGTTTGTCGACAACCAGGACACGCCAATTGCGCAGGATAGTACTGGTAGTGTACAAGCCAATACCGAGGAATACACCTACTCATTTTCACCATCCAGTCAAATGAAAAGTCTATGTAATACGATCATAGGTACATTCCGAAGTAGTGTCAGAGATACCTACCAGTACCTATTTAGCTAAAAAAACTTTAGCGCGTCTTTTATTTTATAATACCATTAAAACTGACAGTGGCAATTAAATGCTGAATTAAAATTAAAATTTTATTTATTTGCAAAAACGTGTAACTGCAAAGTGCAGAATTTTCGGTATTACAGTAGAATATTCGGTACGAGTACAAACATTATTGCCTCATCGGGGAGCGTACTTTATTTCGGAGAGGAGGATGATAAAACTAAAATAAAATTACGTAGCACGTCCAAGTTTGAAGTCAAATTTTAATTTTAATAAGTACTAGCGATCCGCCCCGGCTTCGCACGGGTAGATAGATATTAGAAACATAAATTAGTACTTTGTTTGGACAAATAGAACAACAACAATTCCTTACATTAACATTTTTTGTAGCGACTGTTCTCATCGGCGGCTCTGCAGCTGGTCAGGTAAGATTATGTTATTTTAACAAAATAATGTTTTATTTATGGGAACATAAGTCACAAGTTTAGTGGCTCAGAGATTCCTTGTAAACAAAATTTGATGTGGTAGCAAAATAAAACGACCGTTCTCGACCGCTGCGCAAAAGGGAGACGCGCACCTCGATGATGCCCAAGTCGCATGAAGACGGGCGGCGTCGCGGCTTTCGAGAGACACCTTGGCCGCTGTATTTTTTATAGAGGTTTTTTTATATTTGATAAAGTGACGAAACGAGCAAAACGTTCACCTTATGGTAAGTGCAACGTCTGCCCATAGCAAATGCTGTGTCACCCACAACATTTCTGTGTGATGCCACACTGCGCCCGTCACCCTGAGACACGAGTTCTTAAGTGCCGAGTGATTACGCTAGCTCTCAGTGCCCTTCAAACCGAAACACAGTAAAGTTTGCACACTACTTCTTCACGACAGAATAACTTGCCCTGGGGTTAAACCTACATAGTACCACCAGTTATAAAAACTTATAAACAATAGGTCCGATTACAAATACAATATTTATACTATTTATACAATGGTATATTACAATATTTAAAGTGGAATTTACAAGCATACCACTGCAAGACTTCAAGACACAGTTAAATCTTTCTGCGTAGATCGGACCAAAAATAATAATTAAAAGCTGAAGGTACCCCAGGTTAACTATGACATCAGGACATCTGTCACCTCAGTCCTCCCGTGACCATGGGTGCTGTAAAGCACTCGAAACGCCGGGTTATAAATAGTAAAAAATTAAACGCGATAAAATCCGTAAAATTAGTTTCATTTAAATGAAATTTACATGTACATAATCAACCTTGACTATGAAACTATTTAGTAGGATTAGGATTAATATCATGATACGAATGTCATCATCTTTCGATTGTGTTTTGATTGAAAAATTTGAACAAGAAGCGGTTATTGTGACTTAACTGCAATAGTTAGACATAAACTCACGGATTTTTTTTGTGAGTAATGTTGAGTATTATGAAAATGTAGTACATTATTTTATTTATCATCAATAGTTTTCGCAGCGCACACCAAATAATGACTTTAGTCGCTGATAATGTAGCTGTATATAGGTGAAACTTTAAAATCGGTTCGGTAGTTTTTGAGTTTATTAATTACAAACAAACAAACGAAAAATCAAATGTTTTCTCTTTATAATATTAGTTTAGATAATAAGATTCTCAATCTATGTAGTTATACAAATCGCTTTTTACAAACACGCGAAATGTTATTATGAAGGTTTTGCTAATTCTGTATAAGTCTACATTATCAAAATATTGAAGTATCCCACACAGAAAGAAAAAAAAAAACAGTAAACATCAGGAACTTACAGTTATCTATAGGTAGGTTGGTCCCTGACATCTTTAACATACATACAATCATGCCTGTCTCCCAAACAAAGGGTAGGCAGTGATCACAAACGCAGCCCATCCCTTACCTCCGCGGGAAACGAGACGTGACGATCCATTCGAATAACGGGTAAGTAAAGTAAAGTAAAGTTTCACCCTATAAATGTCCCACTGCTGAGCACAGGCCTCCTCTCATTTCTGAGAGGGTTTTTGGAGCTAGGAAGAATCCGCCACGCTGCTCCAATGCGGGTTGGCGGACTTCACATGTCCTCGAAATATTTCTATTCCTCGGATATGCAGGTTTCCTCACGATGTTTTCCTTCACCGCTAAGCACGTGGTAAATCAGCACTTAAAATTGTAGAACAATATTAGAGGTGCTGGCACCGGGGATCGAACCCAGGTTACTCGCTTACTATGAAATTAAAGGCGAGCACCAGGCCCCTGAGCCATACAATACTTTTGTCGCTGCTTACGACACCTCGGTAGAAAAGCGGCAGGTGCTAGTCTACTATGCCGGGCACCTATCTTAACAGAACTCTTTATTCATTAGCCACCTTACTGACTAAGAGCTAGTACGGAATAAGACGATTGCCAGTTGCAGTGAAAGCTTCTTACAAGATATTGCACTACGCAGGGGGAGAGCATTTCGTCTATAATTAGTAGTGACAAATAGTATAGCTAATAAAGGCCGTTGCCTGAATCCAATTCGATTGGTACGAAGCAAAACATAAGTAAGAAGATCAGGGCCGTCCACAGATCCATTAGCGATAATGTCTGTACTTCAAAGGTAAAGAATGATATCGCTTGCAATGATCAAAATAATCAACTGAATATTGATGTGCTGATTCCAAATGCCGTGAAAATTTTCCTTGTATACTTTCAATACGAGATATATAAACTTGGTAAAATATCTTAATGCTTTTTTTTATTGGATATAGAACTGTCGCATAGGGGTGACACGAAACTAGAGTCTGATCATGTGCTTTATAGGCAGATATTTGTTACGAAAAATATGCGCAGACTTGGAGTTAAGGAAACCATCCTGAGGCAAAATGCAATCATAACAAAAGGTGAAGGTAAATGATAAAGAGAAATATGACACTGAGGAAAAGCAACTGGCTTTTTTGATGCGTCAGGTAGGTCACGATGGTATATTGGAATTAAATGGGAGTGAAGAAACATAAATGCATACGTCAGTGTTTGAGCGTGCTGTGCGTATTTGTGTATGTGAGCGTGTGTGCGTGAGTGCGTTCGCGTGTGACGATTTTGAGCTAAAAATGCGTATAGTTTTTTTTTTAAATCAGAACTATCGATGTCACCATTACATGTTCCACGCGGAAGTGACATTCAGAACAGTACACTTCTCAAGTGTTATGAGGTGGTAATGCTTACAAGTGTTATTATAGTTCGTAAAATTGCAATGAAACCGAAAGTTTAAGAGCTGGATAAACTTCAGTTAGATGTTATTTTACGCTTCAGAAATGCGATGTACTGCGGCTTAATGCTAGTAGGTAAATAATACTATACTATTTTAAGATAATCTACATCAGAAAATGGGCGACTTGAGAACAGCTAGTCACAGACTACACACAGTTATTATACTATCTTTTAAATAAAACTATTTTTACGGATTTTATCGCGTTTAAATTATAACTATTTTTAACCCGTCGTTTCTGGCGCTTTACAGCACCCATGGTCACGGGGGGACTGAGGTGACAGTTGTCCCGATGTCATAGTTAACCCGGAGTACCTTCAGCTTTTAATTATTATTTTTAGTCCGATCTACGCAGAAAGAGCTTACTGTGTCTTGAAGCCTTGCAGTGGTATGCTTGGTTTTTGATTTAATTTTATTAATAATAGGATCCCAAGCCGGTGGTAATACCCAACCATCTTCCCTATTGAAATTAGGATGTTTTTTAATTTCAATAGCCTCGCGAATCATCCTTGGTAGGAATCGGTGTTCTTTTGCAAGGATTTGTGGTCTATCAAATCTGATGTAATGGTTGGGATGATCCAGAACATGGTCACAGACTGCAGACTTCCTAGAGCGTCGATGCTTCACATCAGCTATATGTTCTTTAACGCGGGTTTTTATGGATCTCTTAGTTTGCCCTATGTAAGAGAGACCACATTCACAATCCAGCTTGTATACTCCTGCATCTTGTAGAGGGATGTTACACTTGACAGATAGTAAAAACTGACTTATCTTCTTTGGCGGCTTGAAAAATGTTCTTATAGAAGCTCGCTTCAAGATATAGCCAATCTTGTCCGTGACTCCTCTGACATATGGAAGAACAGCAGGTACACGCTCGACTGTGGCCGGCTTCACTCGGTCACTGCGACGAAGGCGCGGAACCCGAAGGTTGTTGTCTTGCAAAACTTGCTTGACATGCTGAAGCTCGGCGGCCAGGTGTTTACTGTCACAGATCCCTTGTGCTCTCTGAAACAAAGATTTGCCCACGGTAGCTAACTGTGAAGGATGGTGGTGAGATTCACCATTTAAATACCTATTTGTATGGGTCTTTTTTCTATACACAGTGTGACACAAGGTGTTATTAGGATTCCGAATTACTAACACATCCAGAAAAGCTAAAGAGTTATTTGCCTCTAACTCCATTGTAAATTAAATTTTAGAGTTTAGGGAGTTAAGGTGGTCTAGAAATGCAGTTACTTTATCTGATGGTAAAATTGTGAAAGTATCATCTACATACCGCTTGTAGAATCTTGGATTTACTGGAGAAGTACGGAGGGCTTTCTCCTCAAAGTCTTCCATGAAAATGTCGGCGACAATGGGAGATACTGGAGAGCCCATCGCCACACCATCTACTTGCATGTAGTACTGTTTCTTCCACAATAGATAGCCAGATGTAAGGAAATGTCTAAGTAGTTCTGCATATTCTGCTGGCATGTTGTTCTCCGCTAGCTTCCTGGATACAATTGAGATGCAGTCTTCTACAGGTAGGCATGTGAATAGCGACTGGACGTCAAAACTGACCATAGTTTCATTGTCAGTAAGATGTAGGTCTTTAATCTCACTGACAAAATGATATGAATCCTTTGTGTGTGCTCTTGTGTGTCCTCTGAGCGGTGAGAGTATTTTCGCTACATGCTGAACCAATCTATAAGTTGGTGCATCGATCTGGCTCACTATTGGACGTAGTGGAGCATTTGGTTTGTGTATTTTAGGTAACCCATACAACTTCGGTGGTTTGGCACATGATGGTATTACCGAATTTACGTCCAGATTCAATTTTTCGGAGTGTTTCTTTACTAGATCGCGAGTTGTTTTCAGCATGTTCGCGGTTGGGTCTGATTTAACCTTTTTATAAATATTTTCATCCGACAAAAGTTGTCGAATTTTAAAATTGTAATCTGACGTATCCATTATTACCGTAGCATTTCCTTTATCCGCGCGGAGGATCGTGAGTTCTGGTCTGTTCCGTAAGTTGTTCAACGCTTTAAATTCGTCTTTAGGAAGATTTAGTTTGGGCACTGAACTTCGACGTAACATAGACGAAATGTCTTGACGCATGGCCTCCAAATCTTCCTTACCGATATTATTTTTATACAGACAATCTTCGACACTGCAGATAATTTCTTCGTACGGGATTTTTCGCGGTGTTATTGCGAAATTCATTCCTTTCGATAATAATATAAAAATAGTTATAAATTAAACGCGATAAAATCCGTAAAAATAGTTTTATTTAAATGTGTAATATTCGCGTAAATAAAAGAAAACATTATACTATCTTTTATTATATTTTATTAATATTTTTATGGATTTTTATTATATTTTTCCGATTATTTTCATGTACGCAAGAACGAGTGGTAGGATTCCTATGCAGGATCCGTCTAGGTAGGTACCACCCCAAGGCCAGTTATTCTGCCGTGAAGCAGTAGTGTGCAAACATTACTCTGTTTCGGTTTGAAGGGCACTGAGCTTGCGTAGTCACTGGGCATATGAGACTTAAGGAACTCATGTCCCAGAGGGACGGGCGCAGTGTGGTATCACACAGAAATGTTGTGGGTGACATAGCATTTGTTATGGGCAGACGTTGCACTTATCATCAGGTGAACGTTTTGCTCGTTTCGTCACTTTTAACAATAAAAAATAAAATAAAAAAAAACACTTTATGTAATAAAAAAAAACTAAATTATGGGTGTCGAAAGAGACATCACTCCACCTAACAGTAGGTAGTTTCAGTTCATATTTTATTTATGTTTTATAAGATAAAGTGACAAGACGAGCTAAACGTTCGCCTGATGGTAAGTGCAACGTCTGCGCATAACAAATACTGTGTCAATGTGTGCCCTTCACACGCAAAAACAGTAACGTATACGAACCACTGCTTCACGGCAGATAAACTGGCCCTGCGGTGGTACCTATCTAGACGGATTCCTGCATAGGAATCCTACTATCAGTAAAAGTTATTAATGTTACCCGTCACAATGAATGAACGTATAAACTGGTTTTATTAATCAGATGGGAAATCCTTTGGCATCTATAAAGTATCAGTAGACACACTTCTGAGAATTTCACTCACCGCCCAGAGTTACCGACACACAAGTCGACAGTTCGAATGGACGCGCGCAGCCTCCCTCGGACGGTCATTAGACGACTTAAAATATTTAAAATTTTCGAAATCGCGAAAGCACGCAGCGAACGCGACACAGTCCGAACTTCGAGGTTTTTGTAGGAGTTTTTTATTTATTTATTTATGTTTGGGTCAAACCAAACCTGGCACGCGGGCCCCTGGCCCGCGAGCACAGTATCCGATGAAGCTGTAGAAGCCGAGAAGGTTAACAGCAATTACATAACCGAAAATATATATAGAATTTCACAAAGACTTATCCTTGTACGTGGACGCCCGTCAACCACTCGCCGGGCCACCCGTGTTACTCAGCTACTGGTTTTTGTGAGCAGTTTTAACATGCTAAACCAGTATACTGATAAACTGAAAAGAGCACGTGCAACTCAGTACACGTGATAGAAGTGTAACTTCTAATATTTATTGGAAAATACATAAAAATAAAAATTAATAAACATAAACTAACAAAACGTTTTCGTTGGTGGTAGGATTCCTATGCAGGAATCCGTCTAGTTAGGTACCACCCCAGGGTCAGTTATTCTGCCGTGAAGCAGTAGTGTGCAAACATTACTGTGTTTCGGTTTGAAGGGCACTGAGAGCTAGCGTAATCACTGGGCATAGGAGACTTAAGAACTGATGTCTCAGGGTGACGGGTGCATTGTGGTGCCACACTGTTCTGGGTGACACAGCATTTGTTGTGGGCAGACGTTGCACTTACCATCAGGTGAACGCTTTGCTCGTTCAGTCACTTTTATCAAATAAAAAAAAAACTGTTACTCTCTATACAATAACTGCTTAGTCTATAAACATTAACTATAGATATTAATGAATCGATAAATAGAAAAAATTTATAAAAAATTAAATTTTAAAAACAAGCTTTTATTGAGGTCATGTATAAAAACTATAGTAACAGCCTTTAAATGTTCCACTGGTGAATGCAGGCATCATCTAATTTCTGAGAGGGGTTTGGAGCCGGGGAGAGTCCGCATGCTACTCCGATGCGGGTAGGCGGACTTCACACGTCTTTAAAATAATTATTATACCTCAGACATGCAGGTTTCCTCACGTTGTTTTCGTTCACCGCCGAGAACGTCGAAAGTCGACACTTAAAATTACAATTAACAATTTTAGTGGTGCCGGCACCGGGAATCGAAACCAGTTCACTCGCGTACTACGAAATTTAAAGTGAGAGCTTATCCCAACCTCGGCTCTTCAAGCCCCTGACCCATGTACTAAAACAAATATAGTTTAAATTTTTATTAATTTACATAAGTATACTTACAAACCTATATGATTTCACGTCTATCTTTATCGCTGAAAATTATTTTATCTTATGTCGAAATATTTGTTTTCAAAAAGCTTATCGTGTAGTAAAATTAAAAAATATAAACTTAGGTTAAAGCAATTTCTTATCAACATTCGCTCTCCAATTAAATTCATTGGTACCTACGATAACAAATAATTCAACATACAATATTAAATCATTTTCAGCGACAAACATAGTAAGCACGTTTATGTTTATTACGATCTACTAATGTAAAATAATATAGGTATGTAGGTATGTCTACTTAATACTTGGACTACTACGTTGGTCATATATGACCGGCCACGGTTTCTCCTGTGACGTTACGGTGGGCATTGGTGATCGGAGCGCTTGGACTTTTTACAATTGTAAAAAATAATATGAAAATTGTCAGTTATTGCATTTTTAATACAACCGGAAAAGAAAGATACTTTGAAATAAAAAGTGCACTATTTTTTATAACAACATAAATGAAAAAGAAATTAGAACAGATCTTGCATCTAACGATTCACTGTCTTCATCATCATCATTATTTCAGCCTATCTTATTCCACTGTTGAACATAGGCCTCCCCCATAGATTGCCACTAAACACGTTCCTGAGCCACCTCTATCCATCGACTTCCCTCACTGTCTTACAACACTTTAGGCTATGGCTTCAGAATGCAATCTGGGCAGCAGGTGGTCACCTTTTGGTCCTGATGTGCGATTTTTTTGACGCCGAGTGTAGTTAACCCGGAGTACCTTCAGCTTTTAATTATTATTCTTAGTCCGATCTACGCAGAAAGAGCTTACTGTGTCTTGAAGCCTTGCAGTGGTATGCTTGGTTTCCGATTTATTTTTATTAATAACAGGATTCCAAGCCGGTGATAGTACCTAACCATCTTACCTATTGAAATTAGGACGTTTTTAATTTCAATAGCCTCGCGAATCATCCTTGGTAGGAATCGGTGTTCTTTTGCAAGGATTTGTGGTCTATCAAATGTAATGTAATGGTTAGGATGATCGAGAACATGGTCACAGACTGCAGACTACCTAGAGCATCGATGCTTCACATCAGCTATATGTTCTTTTACACGGGTTTTAATGGATCTTTTAGTTTGCCCTATGTAAGAGAGACACAGTAAGCTCTTTCTGCGTAGATCGGTCTAAAAATAATAATTAAAAGCTGAAGGTACTCCGGTTTAACTATGACATCAGGACAACTGTCACCTCAGTACCCCGTGACCATGGGTGCTGTAAAGCGCCCGAAACGTCGGGTTAAAAATAGTTTTAAATTAAACGCGATAAAATCCGTAAAAAAGTAGTTCAATTTATTATTATTCCCTCCGGTTCTCTGCGCATAGGGTTACCAGATCAAATAATGAGATCTCCTGACAATGTCCCTGACTTTTCAGTCATTTTCCTGACTTCTTATTTAATTGGATGTAGTGTGTGAAGGCAACGAGGTTTTCAAAATATGCGCCGCGAGCCAAATTTTATTACAATATTAAAGGTTTGATTAATTTATTTTTTAAATGAAACTAATTCTACGGATTTTATCGAGTGTAATTTTATTATTTATAGCCCGACGTTTCGAGTGCTTTACAGCACCCATGGTCACGGGGTGACTGAGGTGAGGTGAGAGACAAATAGCTCTTTAGCTTTTCTAGATGTTTTAGTAATTAGAAATCGTAATAACACCTTGAGTCACACTGTGTATAGGAAAAAGACCCATACAAATAGGTACTTAAACGGTGAATCTCACCACCATCCTTCACAGCTAGCTACCGTGGGCAAATCTTTGTTTCAGAGAGCACAAGGGATCTGTGACAGTAAACAGCTGGCCGCCGAGCTTCAGCATGTCAAGCAAGTTTTGCAAGACAACAAGCTTCGGGTTCCGCGCCTTCGTCGCAGTGACCGAGTGAAGCCGGCCACAGTCGAGCGTGTACCTGCAGTCCTACCATATGTCAGAGGAGTCACAGACAAGATTGGCTATATCTTGAAGCGGGCTTCCATAAGAACATTTTTCAAGCCGCCGAAGAAGATAAGTCAGTTTTTACCATCTGTCAAGTGTAACATCCCTCTACAAGATGAAGGAGTATACAAGCTGGATTGTGAATGTGGTCTCTCTTACATAGGGCAAACAAAAAGATCAGTTAAAACCCGCGTAAAAGAACATATAGCTGATGTGCAGCATCGTCGCTCCAGGAAGTCTGCAGTCTGTGACCATGTTCTGGATCATCCCAACCATTACATCAGATTTGATAAACCACAAATCCTCGCAAAAGAACACCGATTCCTACCAAGGGTGATTCGCGAGGCTATTGAAATTAAAAAACATCCTAATTTTAATAGAGAAGATGGTTGGGTATTACAACCAGCTTGGGATCCTATAATTAATAAAATTAAATCAAAAACCAAGCATACCACTGCAAGACTTCAAGACACAGTAAGCTCTTTCTGCGTAGATCGGACCAATAATAATAATTAAAAGCTGAAGGTACTCCGGGTTAACTATGACATCAGGACATCTGTCACCTCAGTCCCCCGTGACCATGGGTGCTGTAAAGCACTCGAAACGTCGGGCTATAAATAATAAAATTAAACGCGATAAAATCCGTAAAATTAGTTTCATTTAAATGTGTAGTGTTCGCGTAAATATAAGAAATCATAATTTATTTTTTGTTACAAGAATGTTATATATGGTTTAAATACCTGTATTATTCTCTTTCAATTGAATTCCTGATGACTACAGTATTTCCTTCTGACAGAGGATCGAAATTCCGGACATGTCAGAAAAATCCCTGTCATCATATGAAATGTTGTACTTTACGAATGTGTTCTGTGAAAATCGTGCTTGCCCGGTCGAGCAGAGCCAATTATAAACTACAGTCAGTATATGCAGCGTCTACTTGATGTATGTAAGTGGATCACTGCTATAGTTATGAGGGAATGTTAGTTTTATGCATGAAAAGGAATATTAAAATTAGCGATCAAGACAGACAAAGAAAATTGAATAGAATGCACTAAAAAAAAAACAGGGCGTGCAACTCAGCACACGTTACAGAAGTGAATTATTTAAAATTTGATTAAAATAAAAATATATAAACGCGCATTAATAAAAATATTACTATATGTAAAATAACTGCTCAGTATATAAACAATTATTAATTAATCGATTAACTTTAATTATGAAGAAGTGGTCGCCCAATGGTCGATGTTCGACATTAATTCATAAATAATTTTATAATCAAATCAATGTATTTGTTTCACATCTTTTCTCTACTCCTTTTCCAAACAAACTTTAACTACGCCAAATCTCACACTCGTAAAAAGGGGTACAAAGTTTTCTCTTCACGTATTAATATACAGATAACAAAAAAGATGCACTGAATATATGCAGGTTTCGTCGTAGAGTTTTCTTTCACTACATAACACGTGGTAAGTCCGCAATTAATTGAATGACTCCAATCCGTCTGGGTAGCTCACCGCAGGACGAGTTATTCTGCTATGAAGCAGAAGTGTGCATGAGAAAAATATGTCTGTAAAACGAACTCACGAGACAGGAGTAATTTTAGTATGAGGCTTCATGTCATCATAATAACCATGGACAAGGCGATATTTCGATGCTTTATCGATAATAAATGTAGATGTTTCGGTACATTGACCATTTACCATCGGTGAACTGTGTGCCCGTTTCGTCACCTTACTGATGGCAGGGTTCCTATGCAGGAATCAGTCTAGGTAGGTAACACCCCAGTCCGGTTATTCTGCCGTGAAGCAGTAGCGTGCGAATATTACTGTGGTTCGATCTAAGAGCTAGTGTAATCACATAAACATTAGCGTGTTTAAGTCTGCAGGGCACTGAGAGCTAGTGTAATTACTGGGCATATGAGACTTAAGAACTGATGTCTCATTGAGACGGGCTCAATGTGGTACCAATCAGAAATGTATAAAGTGAAACAGCATTTGTTATGGGCAGACGTTACTTATTCCCATAAAAAAGCGATTTCAGTGCACCGGGGATCGAAGTCAGACCACTCGAGTACTATATAATTTTAAGGCAAGCGACCGGCCGCCAAGATACAAGGGCTATAACAGAACTGTGGAAAAAAACAAACGATCCAGTATTATGGTTTTAAAAACATTCGCATTCGTCTCTCGCAATTTATAATACCTTAAAAAACGTCTTACGAATAACTTAATGTTCTTCGGCCATATTTCTGCATTGAACTGGTTTGAACAGTCCGATGTCCTTGGCCGACGCTTGCGCAATGACGTGCAGGCCTGACCTTAGAGACAGGTATCCGCAAACAGGTTTGCATCCAGATTTGCGCCGTCTTTCTTCGGGCATAATGATTGAAGACCGTGCTTTGTAAGACGAAAAACTTGGATATGTATGACACAGGAGTATGTTAGAATATCTATATAGTTAAGTGTTATTTAACATCACGGTACAGCATTAGTATATATTATATTATAGGGCAATGTCTGTTTTTCAACAAAAACCATGCACTGGCAGGATTCCTATGCAGGAATCCGTCTAGGTAGGTACCACCCCCTAACAAATGCTACGTGAATACGAAAGTACGTGAGTACTGAACAACTATTTTTAATACAGTTGCGAAAAATTGAAGCAATTTAATAAAACAATAAAAACACAATAAACTCAACTAACTAATCATTTATTTCTTATAAAAAGGTTAGGTTAAAGGTTTTTGCTTTTTGGGACCGCTGATTTATATATTTTTGCACTATTCTATGAAAATCTGCTTCAACAACAAAGCTTCTCGGTATCTTATTTTTCGTATTCACGTAACGTCACCAAGATCATTTCTGTGTGGCACCACACTATATCCGTTCGCTTGAGACGTCAGTTCTTAAGTCTCATATGCCCAGTGATTACACTAGCTCACAGTGCCCTTCAAACCGAAACACAGTAACGTTTGCACACTTCTGCTTTACGGAAGAATAACTGGCCCTGTGGTGGTACCAACTTAGAGGGGTACCAGCAATCAGGAATCCAACCACCAGTAAAATTCAGTGAAAGCCGTGATGGTTAAATCACGTCTCGGATTTTCAGTATGGCCCACACCAGGAGGCAACTTTGACGACTGTGGGCGTTCTTTATACGCCCGATAATAATTTTATTCAATATCAGATGAATACAACTCAATACTCATCTGGGACTCTAAGACCTGTGGCTTTAAGAACATTTATAATTTTCGTTTACAATATTTCTTTTCTATTGTATAAATTGACGAAACTCGCGAAACGTTCACCTGATGTTAACTCCAACGTCTGCCTATACACATGCTGTGTCACCCAGAACATTTCTGTGATACACCACATTGCGCCTGCCACCCTGAGACATTAGTCCTTAAGTATCATATGTACCAGTAATTACACTAGCTCTCAAAGCTCAGACCAAAACACAGTAATGTTTGCACACTACAGCTTCACGGCAGAATAACTGGTCCTGCATATGAATCTGTCCACTAAGGCTACGTGTGTGTATGAAAAATACACACTAGGATACCCCATATACGGGAAAAAGGGGTGATCGATAAAGTTAATGACTGATTGTGTTGTTCTTCAGTCACGCCTCTTTCCCATAGGGGTAGGTAGAGACCACATCTTTCCACTTGCTACGATCCTGACACACATCTTTAGCTTCTTCTACTTTCATTAGCGTTTTCACACACGCTCGTCGGTTGCGGGTACTTTTAACGTGACCTTTCCTCAAAAGTTCACCGATATGATTGTGATACGTTCAATCATAGAAGCTGAATCGCCTCCGTCGTATGTCACTTTCCGTACAGGGTTGCCAAAGTCAAACGAACCTGAGCATGATTTGCGAACCGAATTTCTTGCATTTCAAAGTAAGATGTTTAGCATGATGGAATCTTGGTTTTCTATGCACGACGAAAAATTCTCAAAGCTAACGACTAGCTTTGAAGATATTAAAACATCAATACAATTTCTAAGTGGCAGATATGATGAGTTAAATAAGAAAACCCAAGAGTTGGACAGTCACCTCTCTTCAATTCAGAAGAAGATTGATAAAACAGAACATTTTGAGTTTCAACTAGTTAAACTTGAAGCCAAGCTTGAGAATATGGAGCAGAAATCACGAGGTTGTAATGTTTAAATTAGCAACCTACCTGAGAAGCGCGGAGAAAATCTGGTCAAGATTATTGAACATTTAGCCAAAATAATAAATTTTCCATACTCGGGTAATGACATTGTTGCTCTTCATCGTGTTCCTCAGATGAACTCCAAAAGTACTCGACCTAAGAATATCATAGTCCGATTCGCGAGTCAGATAACCCGTGATAACTTTTTGTCTTCTGCCCGTCTTATAAAAAATATAACAACCGACCAGCTACAAATCCAAGGTACAGTACAGAAAATCTACATTAATGAACATCTGACATTACATAACAAAATTTTGTTTCGAAAAGCGAGAGATGCGGCTAAGCAGCTTGGATACCGATATATGTGGATTAAACATGGAACCATACTTGTACGAGCGAATGATACATCAGCTGCCTTCGCCATACGAAATGAGAATGATTTATCTAAAATCAGACCTCTTAGCAATAAACCCTAGTTTTGACTTGTATTTAAATGAAATTTCATTAATTCTGAATGTTTTAGGACTATTCAGAGAAGTTGTCAATACAAAACTAACTTCGATGGTTTCTGCAACTTATTATCACAAACAGTTTGCCATAACCCATAATCTCTCATCGACTAATTACTCTGTGCGTTTAGCAGGTAACGTAGTACACCAAATATTTTTTCTCTATACCCCCTGTTTTAAAATATTACGAAAATATCTTAAATTTAATTTGTATACATTATATCTTTTTACTTTAGCCAATGTTTTCTATAAATTAATTGTAAAGAATCACACTAATAATATTGGAACATGTTCGTTATGCAGTGTTTATACAAATAACTTACGATCATATTATTATTATAAATATTGCACGTATACTACTCACACTCAAATGGAGTATATGTATCTGTTGTACTATTATTGCCATAATCTTTATTCTGTCATTTATTTAAGATTATATATATTTCTTAATACAATTCAATCAATTGAGTAACATATCAATATATTACCAAAATTGCAGAGGTTTAAGAACGAAGTTAAATACTTTATTTAATAACGCATTACTAGACTCATATGACCTCATAATACTGACGGAAACTTGGCTTGTACCCCATATCGGTAACTGTGAATTGTTTGATTCTCGCTATAAAGTATTTCGCTGTGACAGGAACCGGGAGGCCTGCGGTAAGTCGGATGGTGGTGGTGTTTTGATTGCTGTTCGTCGTGAATTAAACGTCACGCGCTATATACTTACTTCGCCGCTAACTCGAGATGACTATTGTCATAATATACCACCTAATATCGACTATGTTTTCTTGAAGTTCCCATCGAATAAGTTAGGTGACTATAAAGTTGTGTGTGGGGTTTATGTACCGCCTAACCAAAATTTAAATACCTATGAATTATTTTTTAATGCACTACAAAGCGAGCTAACATCACCAATGGTCAGTAATTTATTCATTCTTGGAGACTTTAACTTACCCTCTATTGAATGGCAGGTCTGTGAGACATCTGCATTAATCCCACTCATTACACACATTTCCTCTTACACATTGGTACTTTTGTCGAATTTATTGTCCATCACAGGTTCAAAACAATATAACAAGATTAAGAATTATTTAGGCCGTATCCTAGACCTCTGTATTAGTAACAATGATTCTTGTAGTTGTGTTCATCCACCTAACCCTTTGGTACCCGTCGACACCTTCCATCCTCCTCTTTTCGTCAATGTTTCTCTCGAATTGCCGTACAAACCTACGCCTCGCAACTCTGCGCCGACTTACAGATTCATTGAAGGTAAATACATTGACATTAATAACGATATAAGTAGTGTAGACTGGGAAAACGCTTTGTATAACTTACCTGTGGAGCAGGCTACCTCCGAGTTTTATGAAATTATTTATAGAATTATAAAAAAGTATGTACCACTACGTCCAGTAAAATCAAATGAATTTCCGATTTGGTTCTCTCGTCCCCTTGTACACGTATTTAAAAATAAAGATAGAGCTTGGCGGAAATGGAAAAAATACAGTAATATATCCGACTACGAAAAATATGTGGTATTTCGTAAAAGGTTTCATTCACTGTGTTCCGATTGTTTTCGTTCTTATATAAATACAGTGGAATCAGCTTTACAGGTTGATATCAAAAAATTTTGGTCTTTTGTTAAGAACTGTAAAGATAAAACTGGTATTCCGATAAATGTGACATATAATAATGTATCTTCCAGTAACCCAGTAGAGACATGTGAGCTGTTTTCCGCCTTCTTTAGCTCTGTATATGGAAAAAGAGACGACAGCAACTTAGAACTAGATTCTTTAGCCTGTTCACCAAATAATGTAATCTTATCTGAAATATCGGTTACTAAAAGCACTATTATTAATCAACTTAAATCTTTGAATGTGACTAAGGGAACTGGGCCGGACGGTATACCACCATTATTCCTTAAACATACGGCGGATACCATTTGTACTCCACTATTTTATATATTCAATCGTAGCTTAAGCGAAGGACATCTGCCTCAAATTTGGAAAACTGCAAATATTACTCCCGTATTTAAAAGTGGTGCGAAAAATGATGTTACCAATTATCGTCCCATTTCTTTGCTATCCGTCTTATCAAAAGTCTTGGAGCGACTAGTGCACAATTCTGTTTATCCTAGTTTACATAACGTTATTATTCCGCAACAGCACGGTTTTGTCAAAAAACGTTCTACAGTCTCTAATCTTTTATTATACACCAATTTTTTGTTCGAAAACATTGACAATAAACTTCAGATTGATGCTGTTTACACAGACTTTCGTAAGGCATTTGATAGAGTAGATCATGAGATGCTTCTTCAAAAGATAGCATATAATGGAATTCGTGGGAACTTATTACGATGGTTTTCTTCATATGTCTCTAACCGAACACAACGGGTCGTTGTGCGCGGCTACTCTTCCAATGACATTTGTGTATCGTCCGGCGTACCGCAGGGCTCCATCTTGGGTCCACTTCTTTTCATTCTGTTCATAAATGACATCAACGAGTGTTTTAAGAATACAGACTTCCTGCTTTACGCGGACGATCTCAAAATTTTTCGGACCATAAAAACTATAGATGATTGTGACAAATTTCAACGTGATTTGGACTGCCTGTCTGCCTACTGTCAAGAAAATAAATTACAGTTAAATATTCCAAAATGCAAAGCTATAACCTTCTCTAAAAAAAATAATAATATCAAATTCACTTACTACCTCTGCAATTCTCCTTTAGAAACCGTTTCACAGATTAAAGATCTTGGCATTACCTTTGACTCCAATCTTCATTTTGATGTACATGTTACCAATATTACAAACAAAGCATTTCAACTATATGGTTTTGTCATGCGAACGTGCAAGATTTTCAAGAAAGCTAACACATACTCAGTTCTATTTAAAACACTTATAAGACCTCAACTGGAATATGCAACGCAGATCTGGAGCCCTTTTTACCAAAAATACTGTGATCAACTTGAGTCAGTTCAAAGAAAGTACCTCCGTTCTGTTAATTACAAGTGTTATCGCTCCCGGTCTTCGTATCATAACCTTCTTGTTGAGTATTCTTTGCTCAATTTATATAAGAGACGCTTGCTGCTTGATGTAATATTTCTTTATAAAATTTGTAAAAACTACATTGACTGCAACCAACTCACGAATCAAATATTTTTACGTATTCCTAGCAGCTCAAAACGTATTCGAGATACGTATGTACACCGAACATTTGCCCCAAGACCATGCAGAACCAACGCTGGTGAACGTGCCCCTTTACATCGTATTATGAAATCGTATAACGATAACTTCTCTGACATAGACTTATTCGCCATGTCCTTGCATAAATTTAAGAAAGCTGTTATTGATAAGTTAATTTAAAAACGAACTCATTTTATATCTTTATAGTATCTATAATCTCATCTATGATTACCCTACATTTCACCTTCTTGTAAAAATTTAAAATTTCATTGTACTCAGTACCGCTTTGTAATACATTAATTAGCGGATAACGGTGCTGGTCATGTAATTATTTAAGATTTCAATGTTATAGTTACTAGCAATTATTGTTATTACATGATTGTTTGTTATCCCAAATAAAATAAAAAAAAAAAAAAAAAAAAAAAAAAAAAAAAAAAAAATACGTACGCCTAGGTCGATCCTTACCGGCTTTTCCATTCACACTTGCCTCATAAATCTGTTTCGTCAATCTCCTTTCATTCATCCTCTCTACGTGTCCAAACCATCTAAGCATGCCTTTCTCTATCTTTTTCACTACATCTTCAACCACACCGCAACGTTCCGTTATCACGCTGTTTCTCACTTTGTCAATCAGAGTTACTCCAGCTATACTTCTCAAACTTCTCATTTCCACAGCGTTAATCCTACTTTCATGCTTCTTCTGCCAGACCCAGCATTCACTACCATACATAAGTGTGGGGACCAGAACTTCCCTATGTACAGCCAGTCGTGCCTTTTTAGATACGTTCTGGTTACACATAAAGTTATGCAGAGTCCCATTCACTTGATTTCCTGCTAATATTCTTCTCTCAATATCACAGTCATACTTTCCGTCTCTCGTAAATTTAGAACCCAGGTACACAAACTCTTTCACTTGTTCCACTCTTTCTCCTTCAATCAGAACTTTGCAATCCGACATACTTTCTTCTCTTTCAAAAACCATTACTTTCGTCTTATCTACATTAATTTTCATTCCTTTGCTTTGTAGAGCACCATGCATAATATTAACCATCGCCTGCAACTCCTCCTCCGATGATGCTAATATAACCTAATCATCGGCGTATAGGAGGCATTTGACGGTCAAATCATTCATTCTTAATCCAAACACATTCTAAAACGGAATTAATAGTATAAAAATGTTATACAGTTACTTAGAATCGATTCCTGATTCCGAGTCACGAACCACCCGAGTGGTTTCGGAAGGACTGTGTCAGATTTTTGATGTCATAGCTAATCCTAGGCTACCTTCAGCTTTTAATTCATATTTTGGTCCGATCTACGCAGAAGCCAATCGCTTCCTCGCATAAGCCTCTGCGCAAACAGTAAATATAGCTTTTGTCAAGGAAATGGTTTCGATATCTGTGATACATATGCAGAAGTTTCGAACTTCCCATTCGATTTTTGTGGCGCAACATTTTCCAAGATTCGTTAAAAACTCACTGTTACGCATACGCATTCTAGAAATAACAGCCTTTGAATTAGTTTATTTATAAATTTTTGTGGAATATGATACATTAACATATTATTTAAAACGAGTTACACGGCTAGACGCCTGACTGCCATAGAGTCAATATCACTTGATAATGCCTCAGGGGCTTGATAATGCTTTGGGGCGGAACATATGTCGTGGTCTCGACTTCAGTGCTGTGTATTGCCAAGTGGTAGTGTTGTAGTGGTGAAGGGTGTCTGGTGGCGGTGTTAGTTAGCTCGTGGACGCTACTGTGAGAGGGCGAGCGGTGCTCTTCATAACTAGATAATATACACCATTTTATATTTTGCATGCGGTTCTTAGCAAATCAACTTTCTTTCCTTCACGGTACTCTATCAAATATAAAAATAATAATTAATAATCACCTTACAGTAGGTTTCAGTTCTTATTTTTTTTATATTTTATGGGATAAAGTGACCAGACGAGCAAAACGTTCACCTGATGGTAAGTGCAACACCTGCCCATAACAAATGCTGTGTTACCCTGAACATTTCCCAGTGGCACACCACTGCGCTCGTTACCCTGATACGTCATTTCTAGTGTTTCGTAGTTCCATATGCCCAGTAATTACACTGGCTATCCTTCCCTTCAAATCAAAACAGTAATATTTGCATAATACTGCTATTCGGTGACATAACTGGCACTGCGATGGTACGTACCTAGCCGGATTTCTGGATAAGAAGCTTTTTTGCCTTCGAAGCGCTTTAATGAAATGAAATGAAATGAAAATCCTTTATTTTTCGACGTAAGAAATATAAATTTCGTTTGTCAAACGTCATTTCTTTACAATCTACCGCCGTTTCGTAATGAGATTCCTCTGACGATGAAGAAACAGGCGAGAGAAACTCCGTAAAGGCCTCTATTTGTTATTTTTTTTTATCTTTGTTAAAAGTACATTATAAATAAATTTACAAAGAACAGTCTCATAGAAAACCAAAGCACGCTCCATGACAAAATGTTATACAAGATTTAATAACAAATGAATGAATGCATTGCAAACTCGAGCAGACCGGCCTCCACCAACAGCACCTGTTCACAAGTATAACGCATGTGGAAGCCATCGCCCTCCTCAACCATTTCAATGGGAAGTGGACAACCCGCCACACGACGCCGCCGCAAGCAGAGACATTAAACCGAGCATGACATACTCAAGTCTACCAAACAATTACTTAAATTATTGTCTTTTACTTTACAGAGCGCACTTACAGTGTTTCACAGGACAATTTACATTTCTTTGTTTATAAAAACATTATTGTAATTACGTAGCTGCTTACAAAATAACAATCACATTGTAAAAAGTAGTTAGGTAGTAGTTTAAATGTGTAGTATTCGCGTAAATAAAAGAAAACATTACAATCACATTGTGTTATACATTACGTCCTTTTCATTGAAACAATCATTCAAATTATAAAGCTTTGCAGACAGACTTTTTTAATACAAGTTTTAAATCTAATAGAGACTCTATTAGATTTACTATATCTTCTGAAATTTTATTATAAATACGTTTACATTGACCCATAAAAGAATTTTTTACTTTATTAAGTCTAAATTTTGGATTATCTAGTATTATTATTTCTTAAATTTAAATCATGATTGTCACTATTCTTCGGAAATAGTGATTAAAATTTACGCACATGCATAACGTTTTCATATATATATTGGCTATTTAAAGTTATAATAAATAACGTTAAAGTTAAAATATATTTTTTTTAAACAGTTCCTATAGCGAATCATGAGAGTGCATATTATAGATTGCGCGGACTGCTCTTTTCTGCTAAGTAATGTATGCATTCACGTCAGTCGTGAAAATAGCTAAAGTAAACTAATCTTGCAGTAGCTATATCCGTAATATGTCGGATCTTCCTCACAGCATACGCAGCCGAACTGAGTTTGTTAGCTAAAGTATCTATAATGTATATCTAATGTGGACCCCACTGAAGCTTACAATCTAATGGTAATTTTTTGGTATGAAATTAAATATTAAATCTTACATATCAGTGATGTTTCATCTGCAAACAATACATTATTTGTAAGATTCTGGACTAGGTATGGTAGATCATTTATATAGACTAGAAACAAAAATGGGCCCAGAATAGATCCTTGTGGTACACCCATTTTAACTTGAGAGCTTACTGAGTTGTAACCATTAATCTGAACTGTTTGTATCCTCTAAGAAAAGAATCTAACAAAAGAAGAGCTTGCTCTTCTAAACCATAATATTTTAGCTTACAAAGCAGAGTTTTTTGACCTACGCAATCAAATGCTTTAGATAAATCACAGAATACGCCAATAGCATTCTGGGATTCCTCCCAAGCACTGTAAATGTTTTTAATTAAACTAACTCCTGCGTTCGTTATGGAGCGCCCTTTGGTAAAACCAAACTGATGGTTAAAGAACGACAGCATTTGGTTGAGCATTAACTTCTCAAATAATATACTTAAAACTGGTAATATGGACACGGGCCTAAAATTGAATTGATTGGCCTGGGATTTAAGAAGCGGTATTAATTTACTGCATTTCATAAGGTCAGGAAATACACCTTTATCAATACAAGAATTATACAACGATTCAACAAGAGCGAGTTAATTTTTTTGTTTATGATTTCGGTCCAATATGTTTATATTGCCTCACCTCTCTCTCTCTTCTCTATTAATTTTTGACGTAAGGCTTTGGAAGCCGTAAGCTCCTCCAAGGCTAGATATAGCGAGACTCTAAACCTTCAGATTTTGCTTTGCGGGTCAGCATTTTGGGAGAATATAATCAATGAGCTCTGAAAAGATAGGCGATGGAGCAAGTATCTCATCAATTGTACCAGAAGATATAAGGAATTGGTAAGTTAGAATTATATATTATACTTTAAAATAATCATATATATCATCAAAACTTGTATATGTCAAATTATAAAGTTTGCACTTTAATAAGTTTATTAAACTAATGAGGCTAGTTATATCGCCTTTTACGACTGCTTATTAAAATTATATTAATATATCATATTTTTAAAGGTGATCATTATCATAGTATTGCATTACAACAACGAATTTTAAAATGCAATTATAAATAAAATTAATCTTTATAAGTAATCACATGACTTTCGAAATCAAAAAAATAGAAATAATATAGTAAAATAGGTATAATAATATAGTAAATAAGAGTCTGATAGAAAATTTGTTGCTTAAATAGGACGTTTACTATAGGAAATTTCTTAAGGCTATGTCAATGACTTTATAAAATTGTGTGTTATTTCAGCATAAACCTAACGCAAATAAAAAGAAAATAGGAAATACTCCTGCGGTTTCAGATGGAAGGTTCAAAAGAATCCGTTGATTTCATCGATCTTTTTTGACAGCTCAAAGTACAAAATTCATATCTTTGCTTAATGAATAACTTTACACAATTGAAATGTATGTTTATCACTTGCCAACTATGCATTTTAATGTTTTATAATACTTATTAAACAGTTTTAAAACTTTTAATCCGTAACTCTTCGCCCGTAGCCCGAACCGGTCTAAGTATGAATCATCTGAGAGCATGAACAAATATATTTATTTCGCGTTTCTTCAAAGGGTGTTTTCCAGTTCAAAGTTACTTTTTCATCATTGTCATCATTACAGCCTATCACTAGTCCACTGCTGAACATTGCCCTCCCCCATAGATTGCCACAAAGAATCGTTGCTCTTATTTTGGGGGGCTTTGCCATAGTTGCCACACTTGTCAGGCGGGTTGGCAACCGCAGTTTATTGATTCAGATGTTCCAGGAAGATGCTGCTGCCCATCTCCTGGTTTGAATTTTCTTTCTATTGACTTTTACAACACCCACACGATGTGATGGGGTGGTAGATTCTCTTAAGCCGCCATCACACGGCACCCGCCACCACTTCATTTTTTAGTAGTTACTTTTTATGTATATTTCATGAGGATTATTTGAAAATTTAATAAAATTAGTTTTTGTCGCGCAGTATGACGAGTAATAAAAACCTTTTAGTTTTTAAAAAATATGAAACTAAGAAAAAAGTTTAGTTTTAATAATTTTCTGACCTAAAATTTGCGGGTATTTTCTCAATAACTCTGTCTGTCTATTAGTTACAATAAGCGCTCAAATATATCGCTTTAAGGTATGCAAGATTAGCTTTGTTTGTGGTCAGATACATACATTCACACCATCCGTAATTGATAGCTGTCGTCGTATCGCTTGTGTCTCCAGTATAATGTATCTCCTATGTAATGCTGTTGTGAGTTAGTGACGAAAAATAGACTCTAAATAACTGGTAACGAGATATTTTATAACAGTTCCTAATGGTGTACACACTCACCTTGAAGAAACTTTGGCCACTGATCATCAGGACATTAAGATCCGCATGCGAAATATGAAATGGTATTAGCTACTTTTTGAAGAACACCGCCCGCCCTCTCACAAAAGCGTGCACAAGTAAACTAACACCGCCTTCAGGAACCGCCACCAGATACCCTCCACCACTACAACACTACCACTAGTCAATATACACCACTGAAGTCAATACAACGACCTTTTACCTCAAAAGTAGGTTTTAAAATAGTTTTGACTCTATGACAGACAGCCGCACTCGGCGGCAGTTAAATTTACTTTCCCTATTATAATGGATTTCCGCAAAGTAACTCCTGATTCTATTAACTATATAAGTTGCGATGTCATCTGAACTTTGCATTACTATCTATACTTTGTATAGCACAGTACAGCGTTCGGCACTCTGAGACATCAGTTCTTATTCTCATATCTATTTAAATGAAATGGTTCATCGGTTCATCCTATGCAGGAATCCGTCTAGGTAGGTACCACCCCAGGGCCAGGTATTCTGCCGTGAAGCAGTACTGTGTAAACATTACTGTGTTTCGGTTTGAAGGGCACTGTGAGCTAGCGTAATCACTGGGCATATAAGACTTAAGATCTTATGTCTCAGGGTGATAGGCACAGCGTGGTGTCACACAGAAATTTCTTGGGTGACACAGCATTTGTTATGGGCAGACGTTGCACTTACCATCAGGTGAACGTTTTGCGCGTTTCATCACTTTATCCAATAAAAAAAAATGCGTAAACTGCTATATAGATTTTGTTTTTTTTTTATGTTGTTATTTCTATTTTAATATCAAGTTTTTGTATATTTTGACATGCCTGTTCTTCTGGAGATGCGCACCCGCATACGCGGGAAAAAAATTAAGATACAACTTCTGACTCATAAAAAAGTAAGTAACGGCCGCGCGTCATTTGCGCCAAGTTTTCGCGGGCGGTCGCCCCGGTCGCGAAAACTTGTAACGATGCTGTGTAGTTCTATGTCGAAATCATAACAAATAGAATACTTGATGAAATTTATAATAATACTGACTGAAGCCTGCGGCTGCGTCCGGGTGGTAGCGATTTTCTGAAATGAAAATATCCTATGTTCGTCTCCAGGATACAAGCTATGTCCGTTGCAATTTCGTCAAGGTAAAACAGTTGAGTCGTGAAAAGTTATGTGAGTTAATTACATTTAATTAGAGCCGTGTGGTAGCGGCTTCAAAAATGTACCACCCCATCTCATCCCGTGGGTGTCGTACAAGTCGACCGAGGGAAAATTAAAACCAGAAGGTGGGCAGCAGCATCTTCCTGGAACATCAGAATAAACAAACTGCGGTTGCCAACCCGCCTGCCAAGCGTGGCAACTGTGACAAAATTCCTCTCAAAATGTGGCGTGTAGGGAGGCCTATGTTCAGCAGTGGACTATCAAATGATACAAATCAAATCTTTCCTCTTTAGAATATTAGTTTAGATGTACTTTTGACAAAGTTAAAAAAAAAAAACAAAATAGAGGACCTACCTACGGAGTTTCTTTCGCCTGTTTCTTCTTCGTCAGATGAACCATCACGACACGGCGGTAGATTGTAAAAAATGACGTTAAAAACGAAAATTATATTTCTTACGTCGAAAAATAAAGAATTTTCATTTCATATAAAACTTTTTAGAGGAATTTTCTACAATATAACATGTCGTTTTGTTATTTCCGGCTACTTACAAAATTATTACTCAATGAACCCTCAACTTAGCAATAACGAAACTCTAAAATCTGGCAAAGTCGATGTCAACTGGTCAGTAAAACAATAATTCTGTAACGTTTACACTGCTTTATTATTCAAAACAAACCAGCTGCGGCAGACACGTACGGCACATAACGATTGTATCTGACCAGACTGTCAAGGTCTACGCTTGAGTTCTACGCGAGGTCAAGGCCGGATCACTTTGTGGTGGTCGTCGAGCTTCCTCGCACGTTCCCTGTGTCAGCGTCTGCACACGTCACGCTGCGTATTGTTTAGTTTTTGTTTGTAGACATGTAACATAGTTTTTTGCTTTTGCGATTAGGTTATCTGTTCCGCCCAAGGTCTAAGGTTGGATTAAAATGTATGCATATAAATGTCAAGTTTTTTCATTAGATAAAGTTACGAGACGAGCAAAACGTTCACCTGATGGTAAGTGCAATGTCTGCTCATAACAAATGCTGTGTCACCCAGACCACTTCTGTGTGGATAAAAATGAATGAGCCGAACTGTTTCATGATGATTAATGTGTAATGTGCTAAAGTGAAAATTTTCACCAGATGTAAAATGTAACGTCTGCCCATAACAAATGCTGTGTCATCCAGAACAATGTGACACCACAATGCGCCCGTCACCCTGAGACATCAGTTCTACAGTCTCATATGCCCATTGATTACGCTAGCTTTTTTTTTTTTTTTTATTGTATAAAGTGACGAAACGAGCAAAACGTTCACCTGATGGTAAGTGCAACGTCCGCCCACAGCAAATGCTGTGTCACCCAGAATATTTCTGTGTGACACCACACTGCGCTCGTCACCCTGAGACATCAGTTCTTAAGTCTCAAATGCCCAGTGATTACGCTAGCTCACAGTGCCCTTCAAACCGAAACACAGTAATGCTTGCACACTACTGCTTCACGGCAGAATAACTGGCCCTGGGGTGGTACCTACCTAGACGGATTCCCGCATAGCAATCCTACCACCAGTCCATATCTCATGACTCTAAACTAAATAAGACTGCCAGATTTGAATAAAATTATTTTTACGGATTTCATCGCGTTTAATTCAAACTATTTATAACCCGACGTTTCGAGCGCTTTACAGCACCCATGGTCACGGGAGGACTGAGGTGATAGATGTCCTGATGTCATAGTTAACCCGGGGTACCTTCAGCTTTTAATTATTTATGTTTAGTCCGATCTACCGAAAAAGAGCTTACTGTCTTGAAGCCTTGCAGTGGTATGCTTGGTTTTTGATTTTATTTTATTAATAATAGGATCCCAAGCCCGTAGTAGTGCCAGACCATCTTCCCTATTGAAATAAGGATGTTTTTTTAATTCCATAGCATCGCGAATCATCCTTGGTAGGAATCGGTGTTCTTTTGCAAGGATTTGGGGTTTATCGAATCTGATGTAATAGTTGGGTTGATCCAGAACATGGTCACAGACTGCAGACTTCCTAGAGCGTCGATGCTTCACATCAGCTATATGTTCTTTAACGCGGGTTTTTATGGATCTTTTAGTTTGCCCTATGTAAGGGAGACCACATTCACAATCCAGATTGTATACTCCTTCATCTTGTAGAGGGATGTTACACTTGACAGATGATAACTGACTTATCTTCTCCGGCGGCATGAAAATTGTTCTTATAGAAGCTCGTTTCAAGATATAGACAATCTTGTTCGTGACTCCTCTGACATAAGGTAGAACAGCAGGCACACGCTCGACTGTGGCCGGCTTCACTCGGTCACTGCGACGAAGGCGCGGAACCCGAAGCTTGCTGTCGTGCAAAACTTGCTTGACATGCTGAAGCTCGGTGGCCAGGTGTTTCTTGTAACAGATCCCTTATTACTAATATATCTATTATAATAGATGTATTAGTAATTCGGAATCGTAATAACACCTTAACTCATACTGTGTATAGTAAAAAGACCTATACCTGTACATAGTATCTGTTATACTTAAAGGGTAAATCTCAACACCATCCATCACAGTTAGCACAAGGGATCTGTGACAAGAAAAACCTGGCCACCGAGCTCCAGCATGTAAAAGTGCAAGTGCAGCATGCAAGAATGCCAGAGTTAATACAGGTTTGTTCTTGGTTTTAGTTGTTCCGGTTCTAATGTAAGTACACTGTAACGTATAATAATGTGATTTAAAAAATGTAAGTAATAAACATTATTAATCCTAAAATATACATATTATCCGAATTCCCGATAACTTCTGAAATTCAGTAGCTGTGCTATGAGAGACTTTACGACAATATGATAGCGTAGCTTTGGTCTGCACCGTAAATTATATTCATGGGTGATGTTGACGAGCCGAGCAAAATGATCACACGATGGTAAGTGCAACGTCTGCTTATATTCTCTAGCGGCCATCACTGAAAATTAGCGTTGCGCTTGTTAGCTGTTGTTGTTGCTTGTTAGTTGTTTACTGGTGGTAGGATTCCTATACAGGAATCCGTCTAGGTAGGTACCACCCCAGGGCCAGTTATTCTGCCGTGAAGCAGTTGTGTGCAAGCATTACTGTGTTTCGGTTTGAAGGGCACTGTGAGCTAATGTAATCACTGGGCATTTGAGACTTAAGAACTTATGTCTCAGGGTGACGGGCGCAGTGTGGTGTCACAAAGAAATATTCTGGGTGACACGGCATTTGTTGTGGGCAGACGTTGCACTTACCATCAGGTGAATGTTTTGATCGTTTCGTCACTTTATACAATAAAAAAAAAAAACATTATTCTGAGTGATGACCCTTTTGCATTGACCCGCGACGTACATACAATAGCCAAACGTACAGCTTAGATATAAGATTATGAGCGGCGCGGTCAAAGAGCAGCCTATTTACCTATTTGCCTGCCACTCGGCGGCCGTCTGTCGTAGAGTCTATGACGCTTGATAATGCCTCGTTTTGGGGCGAAACACGTGTCGTGTTCTCGACTTCATTGGTGTATATTATCTAGTGGCAATATTGTAGTGGTTGGTGGAGGATACCTGGTGGCGGTTCCTGGTGGCGGTGTTAGTTTGCTTGTGCACGCTACTGAGGGAGGGCGGGCGGTGCTCTTCAAAAAACTAGGTAATATATACCATTTTTATATTTTGCATGCGGATCTTAGCAAAGTAACTTACTTTCCTTCATTATAATGGACTTCCGCAAAGTGACGCCTGATTCTATTAACTATATTAACGTTGATTGTAAATGCATGTTTTGTACGTCAGCGGTTTTTGCCAAAAAAAAAAAAACGTTTCTTTCTTTATAACAAACTGCCTGCCCAATATACACTACGCCTGTCACCCTGTGACTTCCTTTCTTAAGTCTCATTCGCCCAGTCATTACGCTAGCTATCAGTGCCCTTCAGACCGTAACACAGTAATGCTTGCACACTATTGCTTGACAGCAGAATTATTGGCACTACAGTGGTTCCTTGTCAGATTCTCGCATAGAAATTCGGCACTGAGAGCCAGTGTATATGAGACTTAAGCACTGTTGTCTCAGGGGACGGGCGCATTGTGATGCCACCAAAATGTTCGGGGTCGACAGGTGTACGTTTTGCTCGTCTCCTGACTTCCCATAAAAAAACCTTACTAGGACGTCGGCTTCTTTGTCGATACAAATTTGGAGCTTGAGGAACACACATTTTCGCTTTCAGGTATTGGAGAATTTACGACAGCTTCACGTCTCTGACACTGCATATAATTTCTCGATCATATCACTCAGGTCTTTATTAGAGTGACTACATTGTGAAAATTTCACGTTAAAATCAGAAATAACTATAATAACAAGAATAAAAATGTAATGCTTGCACTCTTTGAACTCAAACTGCTACAAAACTTTAGTGGACGGGGTTAGAGGTGGTTGACAACTCTTCTGCAATATACAGTCACACCTCTTTCCTATCGGGGTAGGCAGAGAACACATCTCTTCACTTGCAACAATCCTGTCATCTTTTGCTTCTACTTTCATGAACGTTTCCATACAAAATTTGAAAGTTGGCTTTCCTTAAAACGTCTTTGATTTGATCGCGATACGTTTGCCTGCGTCGACCCTTACTCGGCCCATTCACATTCGACTCATGATTCGGTATTTAATAAGCGCAAAGATGACGTGGCTTTTGTATGAATCAAATAAGAGGACAACAGTGCAAGTTCGGATGATGATAAAGAATCATAACGAACCGGCTAGTCCGGTCAGCAGACTAAGAATTAGTAACTCGGCGATGGTAGCAAAAAAATATTGTGAGACCAAAAATTTAATATCGACTCATGTTCCGTAATATTATTAGTATTATTAGATTATTATGTTGGATTTAATTTTTGAGAAATTTTATGAATCAGCAAATTCGCGGTCACTTTCGTCAGAACGATATGTTCTGACTAATTAAGTTAATAATTAATATTATATACCGCCGCCTGTGCCTACGGCCGCATGTTTTTTTTTTAATATCCCATGCGACCTATTTGATTTTTCGAGATAAAACGTATCCTTTGTCCGTCTGCAGGATGCAAGCTATGTGCCGAATTCGATAAGTTCGTTTTGCTTGATGCGCGCACGACGGCAGACCTCTATCAATTTATTTATATAGATTAACTATGGGATGGTGTGTATTGGATAAAATAAACGAAATAAACATATTGTTATCCGTACGCCGTGTGGTAAAAGTCGACAGAGGCAAAACTAAAACCAGAAGATGGGCAGCAGCATCTTCCTGGAACTTTTGAATAAATAATCTGGGATTTCTAACCCGCCTGCCAAGCGTGGCAACTATGGCAAAATCCCTCCAAAATGAGATCTACAAACTTTTGTGGCAATCTATGGGGGCGGCCTATGTTCAGAAGTGGACTAGTGATAGGCTGATATGATTATGATGGTGATGCGTGATAGCTTGGCGTGCTCAGTAGAGCAGGACAGTACTTAATGCCGGTCCACCGCTTGCAACTTTACAAGGCGCAGGTTCGGCCTAACCTGGAGTACTGTTCTCATCTTTTTGACCTTCCTTTTGACCGTATTCAACGAAGAGCGGTTCAAATCGTCGACGAACAGGTTCTTTCCGATCGGCTTGATCCACTGGCCCTGCGAAGTGATGTTGCATCTCTTTGCATTTTTACAGAATTTACTACAGGTAGTGTTCCGAGGAATTGTGGGGAATAATTCCAGCGGCTGGTTTTCACCATCGCACTTTGCGGCAGAACACCAAAATCCATCGTCACCACCTGGATGGTTGACATTCCACCACAGTGCGTTTATCGCGGAATTTTCTGCCACGCACGACCACTTTATGGAATCGAAAAATCGAATTTTTCCGGACCGATACGACTTAGGGACCTTCAAGAAAAGAGCCTATTCCTTCCTCAAAGGCCGGCAACGCACCCGTAACTCCTCTGGTATTGCGGATGTTCATGGGCGGTGGTAATCACTTACCATCAGGTGAGCCACTTGTTCGTTTGCCCCGCTCTCCTATAAAAACTTTATTTATTCCAGAAGCTGCTGCCCATCTTCTGGTTCCCACTGTCGGACTTTTACTGGGATGAGATGGGGGTGGTTGATTCTCTTAAGCCGTCACCACACGGCGACGACTCGTAACATTTACTCTTAAATGGGTAAATGTTTTTCTCTATATACACTTACACTTACACTTACACTTACAAAGATATGTCATCTTTTGTGCGAAGCCGGGGCGGGTTAGTTTTTATATTCATATCACTTGTACATTTACTTTTATACTTTTAAAAAATTTACTTAACGCTAACATTATAAATAACTAATATCTATACAAATAAATAAAATTGAAGTGTATGTTTGTAATAACAAACTAACAGCTTACTCAATACTTATGAAAGTGTATACGGTACTTAAACAATTTAAAAAAAAATGTCTGTCTGTCTGTCTGTCTGTTTTTTCCGGCTAATCTCCGAAACAGCTGGACCGATTTTGACGGTATTTTCACTGACAGATAGCTCATATCATAGTGAGTAACACAGGCTACATTAATTTTGGAAAAATAATTATGGGTCCGCGCAAATAAAATTAAAACCCCTAAGTCCGATTCCAATAGGGAAGTATATATGTGTATCATCGATCGGGGTCAGCTTTTTGCGCGGGTGAAACCGCGGGGCACAGCTAGTTACATATAAAAATGTGGGTAGTATTAAAAGGCGACACGAGGAATTCTAAATTCGCGAAGGTCGCAAAAAATCTCGAGACGCGCATTATGATACAGCAAGGGTTTAATAGCGTTTTTGCCAAAGTGGGCGCTGTGGTGTAGCTGTTAGGATGATTGGTTGTTTGTGTGTGAGTCTTTAAACAACAGTAGGATATGAGATTACAAAAAGAAACTACATATTCTATAACAAACGTAATTATATAGTTAATAGAATCAGGCGTTACTTTGCGGAAATCCATTATAATAAATGAAAGTAAGTTAATTTTCTAAGATCCGCATGTAAAATTTAAAATGGTGTGTATTACCCAGTTTTTGAAGAGCACCGCCCGTCCTCCCTCAACAGCGTGCACCAGCAAACCAATACCGCCACCGGGAGCCGCCACCAGATACGCTCAACCACTACAACACTAGCACTAAGCAATACACACCACTGTCAAAGAACACGACAAGTGTTTCATCTCAAAATGAGGCATTATCAGATGATTGTCTCTACGACAGTCAGCGTTGTGTGTGAGTGACAACCAAACAATTATGAAGCAAATAGTTGTCCGGCAGAATAGAATAGCACCTACCTCTTTACTGCCAAGGTGTCATAAGAGGCGACTATATTTAGAGGCAAAGAGCATAATACCATAATAGGTAATGCTGTCGCTACAATGCTCAGTATCTGTGTATCAATTTAGATGTTGTGTCGCTCTTATTTCGGGTCTATAGGGTATGTACTCGATGTGCGCAGGTCAGAGAGGAACCATGCCGTATGGCGCAGTAATATATATGGTCGGCTTATTTTGCACAACTAATAAGGAAAGGAAGTTAATTTGCTAAGATCCGCATGCAAAATATAAAATGGTGTCATGTCACCAGATACTCTCCACCACTGTAACACTACCACTAGGCAACACATCCAACTGAAGTCGGGAACACGACACTTGTTTTACCTCAAAACGTAGCATTGTCAGGTTTTATTGACTCTACGACAAACAGCGAGCTGAACTCCAGGGAACTTTTTTTTATTTCATAAGTTGACAGCATTGCATATAACGTTATTATTCTGCACGAATAAAGGCTGTCCGTATAATTCCATAGTCGCCTCTAACGACACCTCGGCAGGAAAGAGGTAGGTGCTATTCTACTCTGCCGGACACCTATCGCCTATACACTTCTGACTTACGCAAAGACTTTCATAATAAATATGTTTCTCACATGATCGCGCTTACAAAAATTATCAAAGTCAGATGCCAGAATTTTGGGTTTGAAAAGCAAAACTGACGCCGAACGAGTGCAGTGCAGTGCAGACCCATGAAACCTTCTAGTGATGGTACCACCGCAAAGCCAGTTATTCTGCCTGGAAGCAGTAGTGTGCAAACATTGCTATGTTTAGGTTTGAACGGCACTGGTAGCTAGTATGAGACTTAAGAATTGATGTCTTAGGGTGACGAGCATAGTGTGGTGCCACACAGAAATATATATTTTTTAAACAATGTCCCACAGTAGGTTTTCTCTTGTACCGTGGTTGCGTGGGTGTTCCAGCAGCAACCCAGACCCGAAAACCAACAATTTGTGTTTGAGACTAAGAACTGATGTCTCAGGGTGATGTGCGCAGTGTGGTGCCACACGAAATGTTTTGAGTGGCATTACATTTATTATTGGAAGACGTTGTACTTTTCATCAGGTGAATGTATTGTTAGTTTGTCATTTTTTACTATAAAAACTATAATTTATTGCTGTGGGTGACGCTGCATTTGTTATTGGAAAGAGTAGAAATAATCATCAGGAGAGCGACTTACTCTTCTCGTTTCTTAAAATGAATCATCTGTTTAAAAATAATAGTGCAGGCTCATCAAATTATAACAAGTAATATCATCCATCCTCAAAGTTTATGAATGACAAGAGGATAAAAAGAAAAGGAAAAACACGTATAAACTATATTGCGTAAGGTTCTAGTTTCCTTGTATCTAAAATGCCGTTTTGAATTTCCTTACAGCTTTTATACTCGTAATTTTGTTACGGCACAGTTACTGTGCGAGAGGAAAGGCATGGTGTTTACGTTCGTCGGATCCTTTAAAGATAAAACTATTTGTGTCGATTTTTCCTTAACAGAACATATGTTTTCACGTGGTTATTTTTATTCGCAATTTTGGTCGCAATGTGATCTTTAAAAGTAAGTTCTTTGCGGTCTGTGACTGCACGCCTATGCCTTTTTTTCTTCATTTCATGGCCTTGTCTTTTGTGGCTAAGGCATTAAAATTTACAAATGTCTTGTATTGGTTTATTACGTAAAGCAGGAATAATTAATAGTTTATAAAAAAAATGTTTTTTAATTGACCGTCTCGTCGTCATAATTCTTAATATTTAGGTAGGTAACTATAGATGTAGGCACTAACTATACCATTGTTTTATTGAATAAATTGACCAGACATGAAGTGTACTGTTTTAATAAGATTATTATTATTATTTTCCACCGTGTGGTGGCGGCTCGTTAAAAGAATACTACCACTCCATCTCATTCAATGGATCTCGTAAAAGGCGGCGTTATGGGATACAATCGTGATCTTATGTATGTATGTACGAGTATTATTATTACTATCTTGTCAATTTATACCATAAAGAAATTACAAGGAGCTAAGCGATCCTCACCGTCGCTTGCCTCCAGAAAGAAATAAGTGTTACATTATTTTTTCAAACGGCGTTACGGCGATCCGTAACTAGCTGTTCTCCGAACGCTTTGTACAGCGTGAATTAAAATTTAGAAATTATTGTTTTTTTTTATGATAAAAAATATTATAAAAAGTATACAAAATGTACCTCTATGCAAAATCCCTTCAGCCGTTTGAGCGTTATTGAAGGACAAAGAAACAAACATGCAAACTTTCACGTTTATAAAAGCTGAAGCTCACGACTATGTCCGCGTGGATTTAGGTTTTCTATAAAGGCCGCGGGAACGCCGGCTCCAGGATGCATTGTGTGTTATTGCTGATGACCGTTTGTTCATATGTTTGGTGGATGATATTGCCAAAGAAAAGGGTGGCTACCCGCCAGATCGGGTGGTTTGATCCGGGGACGTATCCTCCAACTAGTAATATTTAGATGTTGTAGACACAGGTTGCATCTCAGAGACTTTCATAGCGCGATTATGAGATGTTTCGCGATTATTTGAGTATGAGATATTTCTTGAGCTTCTCATGTTCTCATAGATGTTGCTACATCACTCCCCCGCTGAGACTGGAAGTCGTAGTGAGCGTGGAGATGTTGAGTCGTCCGGCGACGTTGTGCAGTCTAGCGATGCGGTAAGGCAGGTCCAAGTTTTCAGTATGGAGACGGTGTGGATGCCGTAGGAGTCAGCCTGAGGAGAGAGGACGCCCGTGATGATCCTCATTAGCTGAGAGACTAGAAAGCACGCGTTGTGCTGACAGTAGTCTGGTGCTGAGACTGTGATGGTTGCCGATGACGTTGTTGCTGTAGTTCGGAGAAGCTGGCTGCGATATTCATATCGGGGTCACCATTTTGGCCTATGATATTGCCAAGGAACAGGGTAGCTACTCGCCAGATCAGGTGGTCTCATCTCGGGAGGACGTCTTCTCCAACTAGTAATATTTAGATGTTGTATATATAGTTCGCATCTCAGAAACTTTCATAGCGTTTTTTTTGTTATTGGTTAAAGTGATGAAATGAGCAAAACGTTCACCTGATGGTAAGTGCAACGTCCGCTCATAACAAATGCTGTGTCACCCAGAAAATTTCTGTGTGACACCAGACTGTGCCCATCACCCTGAGACATAAGTTCTTAAGTCTCATATGCCCAGTGATTACATTAGCTCACAGTGCCCTTCAAACCGAAACACAGTAATGTTTGCACGCTACTGCTTCACGGCAGAATAACTGGCCCTGGTGTTAACATAGGTGGTAACATATTTAAACGATCTGATACCTGCGGCTTCACCTGTGCGAGGTTTACCTACACTTTAACGAAGCTAAGGTATATTGCTGTCCCGCAGGAACCTTAATTTTATCCGGGATAATTATTTTTCATCATCATCATCATTTCAGCCTATCACTAGTCCACTGCTAAACAAAGGCCTCCCTCATAGATTACTACAAAAGTTTGTAGCTCTTATTTTGATGGGAATTTTGCCATAGTTGCTACGCTTGGCAGGCGGGTTGTCAACCGCAGGTTATTTATTTTGATGTTCCATTAAGATGTAGCTGCCCATCTTCTGGTTTTAATTTACCCTCTGTCGACAACCAAGGGATGAGCTGGCGTGGTTGATTCTCTTAAGCCGCCACCACACGGTTAAACTAATTATTTTTATGCTATTATGTTTAGCCTATGTTGTTCTTTGGGCTTCTAAACTGTGTGTACATCAAAAATCAGGTCGAAGCGTGAAAATCGGGCAAATAAACCAATAAACACACTTTAAGAATTATAATGTTTGTATCGATAAACTCCAAGGCAATGCAAATAATTAAAAATAACTTGAAATGGTAATAATTACACCGTTTTTAAAAGGTGATATAAAGGAGTTTGTCTCGCTCAGACTTCAACATTTATGAGCACAGCCGATTAAAATAGTGATTACAGAGTTAGAATATTTATTTTCGGTGATGTAATTGCTGTTAGCCTTCTCGGCTTTTACAGCTTCATCGGATACTGTGCTCGCGGGCCAGGGGCCCGCGTGCCAGGTTTGGTTTGACCCAAACATAAATAAATAAATAAAAACTCCTACAAAAACCTCGAAGTTCGGACTGTGTCGCGTTCGCTGCGTGCTTTCGCGATTTCGAAAATCTTAAACATTTTAAGTCGTCTAATGACCGTCCGAGGGAGGCTGCGCGCGTCCATTCGGACTGTCGACTTGTGTGTCGGTAACTCTGGGCGGTGAGAACTGCCCTGGAACACGGGTGAATCGTGTGTACGCGGTGTGAGCACATGCTGTACGCATTGAACAGAAACCACGTTGTGTCATAATGTGCTCACGTCAATATATTCCGTCACATGGAGATAAGGACGAACAAGTAAAACATCATACCATCTACTGGTGGTGGTGGTAGTGTTCCTATGCAGGAATCCGTCTGGGTAGGTACCACCCCTGGGCCAGTTATTCTGCCGTGAAGCAGTACTGTACAAGAATTACTTTGTTTCGCTTTAAAGGGCGCTGAGAGTTATAGTAATCACTGGACATATGAGACTTAACAACTGATGTGTCAGGGTGACGGGCCCAGTGTGGTGTAACACG
Organism: Luehdorfia chinensis; assembly: GCA_019845155.1. Classification (NCBI taxonomy): domain Eukaryota; kingdom Metazoa; phylum Arthropoda; class Insecta; order Lepidoptera; family Papilionidae; genus Luehdorfia; species Luehdorfia chinensis. The sequence goes on along the minus strand of JAHVAK010000024.1, from coordinate 8,010,548 downwards.
TTAATGTTCTCGGTGACACAGCATTTGTTATGGGCAGACGTTATACTTAACATCCGGTGAACATTTTCCCTGTTTCGTCACTTTATCCAATAATTCGAAATATAATATATTTGAAATTTAAAATGTATTAACTGCTTATTTGCCACGTATTCAGGGGAGAAGGTAAACATCGGGAAGAAACCTGCATGTCAAAGGAATAAAAATGTTCCGACAGCATGCGAAGTCCGCCAACCCGCATTGTAGCAGCGTAGTGGACTCTTCCCGGCTTCAAAACCCTCAGGAACGCGAGGCCTACGCTCAGCAGTGGGACACTAATGGGATGTTAATTTACTTTACCCTCAGCTATATCCTCTAATATTGAGAGTTCTACCGCTTTACTTCTGCTAGTATCCGAATCCTTGGCATTGACATATCGAATGATGTTCAGTTTCCCGGTCACCGGGAAAGACAAGGCAACTGACTAAGAAGCCTGGTCTGCTTCGTAGAGCTGGACAGTATTTCATGCAGGTCTACCGCTTGCAACATTACAAGGCGCAAATTCGGCTTCGCGTAGAATACAGTTTTCATCTCTGGACTGGGTCACCACCAGTGCCGTCTCCTTCCATTGACTGATCAACGAAGATTGATTGGTTAATAGAATCAGGCGTTACTTTGCGGAAATCCATTATAATCAAGGAAGGTAAGTTACTTTGCTATGATCCGCATGCAATATATAAAAAAAATATAAAAATGGTGTATATTACCTAGTTTTTTTAAGAACACCGCCCTCCCTCCCTTAGCAGCGTGCACAAGCAAACCAACACCGCCACCAGGAACCGCCACCAGGCATAGACTCTACGACAGACGGCCGTCTGTCGTAGAGTCTATGACGCTTGATAATGCCTCGTTTTGGGGCGAAACACGTGTCGTGTTCTCGACTTCAGTGGTGTATATTATCTAGTGGTGGTGTTGTGGTGGTTGGTGGGGGGTGCCTGGTGGCGGTTCCTGGTGGTGGTGTTGGTTTGCTTGTGCACGCTGCTGAGGGAGGGAGGGCGGTGCTCTTAAAAAAAACTGGGTAATATACACCATTTTTATATATTGCATGCGGATCTTAGCAAAGTAACTTACCTTCCTTGAAGATTGATTGGCTTGATATTGGCAGTGCGGAGAGCCGTTGTAATATCTCTTTGCGTTTTTATCATACTTTCGTCTAAATAATTACGTCAATGGAATTGTGAATTGTGAAATGTAAGCGATATTGTTTTTGGACATACATTGGATAAAAGCTACAAGGAAGAACTATGTATAATATTCTATACCATACTGTCGCTTGGCAGGAAAACCATGCTTACAAAATTTATATCTGTGGTCGGTGAAAATAGTGCGTTTAATATAATATATTAATAATGTGGTTTGTAATTTTTGGTCCAATTATATTACGTAGCATACAGATATAGCATAATTAACATCATCCGATTAGTAGCAGAATATTTTTGGTCGTAATCGACTCACAGTGTTCAGAGAACAATAAAATGTGCAAAATAAAGTTTCTCTCTCTGAAAGGCAGATTTTTATTACTTCCAAACAGTAGACTAGAGTATGTCATTTTCGCTTAAATTCCTCTGCTTGGGGCAGCGTCGTGAGGCGGGTCGTCAACTTCCCTTGAATATTGGTTGAGGAGGGCGATGATTTCTATGCAGGAATCCGTCTAGGTAGGTACCACCTCAGTGCCTGTTATTCTGCCGTAAAGTAGTAGTGTGCAAACATTACTGTGTTTCGGTTCGAAGGGCACTGAGAGTTAGCGTAATCTCTGGGCATTTGAGACTTAAGAACTGATGTCTCTGGGTGACGAGCGCAATGTTCTGGATGACACGGCATTAAAAAAAATTGTGAACAGGTGCTGTTGGTGGAGGCCAGTCTGCTCGAGTTTGCAATGCATTTATACTTATTATTGCATTTTGAATAAAAGACAAAAAGGCTAACATACATACATAAGATCACGACTGTATCCCATAAGGGGTAGTTAGAGACTGGGCACTCACTTGCAAAAACAAATGACTGCCACAATCCACGTTTCACCAAAACAATATAATGCACTTGGTGTGATAGGTGGTGAGCCCATCGCCACCATGCGCTGTTGGGTGCACAGTGCAGTTTAATTCCTTACTCGCCTTTTACGAGAGCTTTTGCGAGAAAAAGGCTAACAGCAAAACATTACCGAAAATATTATGCAGGTGGCTCAGGACCGTGTTTTGTGGCAATCTATGGGGTTGGGCTATGTTCTGCAGCGGACCTATGAGGGGCTGAAGTGATGATGGATATACCCTGAACTTCGAACTGTCAGTCGTTCTAGAAAACGACCATGAGGACATTTTTACGTTCGGTTCACGCTGAGAGACTGTTCCTGTGATCGCAACTGCCTACGCCATTTGGTTGGAAATGTTTTTTCTAGGAACGATTTGTAACCTACAAATGTCTTGTATGCAAAAGACCGCAGCTGTACAGAACAGGTTCACGAGCATATATATACATATTACACACACAAGATCACGACTGTATCCCATAGGGGGTAGTCAGAGACTGGGCACTCACTGCAAAAACAGATGACTGCCACAATCCACATTTCACCAAAACAATATAATGCACTTGGTGTGATAGGTGGTGAGCCCATCGCCACCATGCGCTGTTGGGTGCACAGTGCAGTTTAATTCCTTACTCGCCTTTTACGAGATCCATTGAATGAGATGGAGGGTAGTATTCTTTTAACGAGCCGCCACCACACGGCCATATTACATATATACAATATACTCAAATCATTACTCGGTGCATGGTACATACTATAACTCTATAGTGTTGTATTCTGTAGTGTACGGACAGCCTTTACTCGCGCAAAATAATACCAAAACATGCAATGTTGTCACTATACTGCTCACGGGAACGCAAATTCAAGAATTTCTTGACACGTACCAAAATGGCGCCATGTGGTTCGCCCTCAGTCACGTCTCATTTCCCGTGTGTCGAAAACTACCAAAGGCTACGGGTTTGGTTTCTGCCTACCCCTTATGGAAAAGACGCGCGACTGTATGTATGTATGTATTGAACCCATTCGCGGGGCCCCTTGTTCGTGGATCTCCTTCGACGAAGCTGTTAACTCCGTTGGGTTGATTGTGTTGCGCATGTGAAAATGATGCATGGAAAACGCACCCGCGATCCAAGTATAGGGCATCGCTCTAAAAACAAGTCTAATTTCAAGTATTGCAAATTAATATAATAATAAATAATAAATAAATAAATTAAAACTCTATTGGCTAAACTCATTACAGACAGGTTTAGTGAAGTCTCTGATTTCCGAACTAGGTATATAAATGCCTGTATCTCGGAAAATCAGCGCCCACAGTACATTATCACTTTAATGTGCCAACATAGTAATTAAATTTTTTTTTAATAAAAAAATATAACAACTGTGTGTGTATGTTTGTGCGTGCGCACGTGTGTGATGTAGTGTATGCTACATACGTGCTTGGAACAATTCCTCGGTCTGCTGGTAATTTAATTATGATAACCAGTGTGACTACACTTTCACATTATTTTACTGAAAATGGATAAACATTTAATAATTTGTTTGCTCTATTGTACAGATATACTGATAAATAGATGCTCTGCCGTCAATCAAATTATACGAACGCAGGTACCACCCCAGGGCCAGTTACTCTGCCGTGAAGCAGTAGTGAGGAACATTGCTGTTTTTCGGTTAGAAGGGCACTGAGAGCCGGCGTAATCACGGGGCATATGAGACTTAAGAGCTCATGTCTCAGGGTGACGGGCGCAGTGTGGTGTCACACAGAAATGTTCCGCTTTTGTTATGGGCAGACGTTGCACTTACCCACAGGTGAACGTTTCCCTCGTTTCGTCACTGTATCAAATAACAAAAATTCATGATATGAATTCCAGCAGATTTTACAGGATTATAAGAAGTATTAGTATGTTGACTAACATCGCATTTTTCATACAACTTCAATGTTGAAAACCCAAAAACACTAAATGTCATAGTTTTACGCAAGGATCTTTGTGCTCTCTCGAGTTGGGTCATTATTGATACGCACGCACGTTAGATCGAACATGGGGGGTGAAACTGTGTGACTGCCTCTGCGTTTTTAGTAATACTATAAAAAACTAAAGTAACTATTAATGTCCCACCGCTGCGCACAGGCCTCCTCTTATTTCTGTGTCAGTTTTGGAGCTGAGAAGAGTCCGCCACGCTGCTCCAATTCGTGTTGACAGACTACACATCTCTTTGAAAGGTTTTTAATTCCTCAAACATACAGGTTAGATGTTGATAATATTTTCCTTTACCTCTGTGCACGGGTTAAATCAGTATTTTTAATTGCAGATCAACTACAGAGGTCCACGAACCGGAGATCGAACACGGGTCAATCGTGTTTTATAAAAATTTAAGGCGAGCGCCAGGCTATGAGCTACTACGGCTTTAACTATAGTTTTCGTAATGATTTCTTTTATTTACGCGAATACTACACATTTAAATAAAACTACTAGTTTTATTTAAATATCTTTTTCGTCATTTTGCTCGCCAAGCGTAGACTTTGCGTTGCCTAGAAAGATATCGCTTTCACAGTAATACGACCGCACCTTGTACTTTAACTTGAACGCAATACAACTTGCTTATTTCATTATTGGTTAAAAATGGATAATATATTGATTGGTTGCTTCTGTGGTTAATAGAATCATGCAATACTATGCGGAAATCCATTATAAAAGGGACAGAAAAATTAATTTGCTAAGATCCGCATGAAAAATATAAAATGGTGTATATTACCTAGTTTTTGAAGCGCAACTCCCATCCCATAATAACAACATTTTATATTTTGCATACGGATGTAGATCCGTACTCCGGATTTATATGCGAAAATTATTTTTTTCCCCTATGATTGATATTTATTTATTTATTAAAGGAATACGACAGCTTATTACAAAACAGTGAAGTTCAGTAACAATTATTATATAAAAAACACAGCCAATTATGTTGTATGTGTATATTAATATAACTTCGCTGAGTGGTGGCGGCTTAAGAGAATCTACTACCCTATCTAATTTTTTTTTCGTTTGAAACTTTCACCTGATGGCAAGTGCAACGTTTGCCCATAACAGATGCTGTGTTACTCAGAATATTTCTGTGTAGTACCACAGTGCACCCGTCACCCTGAGCCACAAGTTCTAAGTCTCACATGCCCAGCGATTACGCTAGCTCTCAGTGCCCTTCAGACCGAAACACAGTAATGTTTGCACACTACTGCTTCACGGCAGAATAACTGGCCCTGGGGTGGTACCTACCTAGACGGATTCCTGCATAGTAATCCTACCACCAGTACCATCCCTAGGGTCTCGTAAAAGTCGACAGAGGGAACATGAAAACCAGGACATTCGCAGCAGCATCTTTCTGGAACATCTAAATATATAAACTGCGATTGCCAAACAGCCAAGCTATTGTGGAAATCTATGGGGAAAACCTATGTTCAGCAGTGGACTAGTGAAAGGATGAAAAGAAAAAACAAACGCTGAAGTCAGGATTTTTTTAAGAAAAACAAAATTTGATGTTTATTCATCTAGAATCTTATTTTCGTAGGTGTTTTCTATAAATAGACAACACATACCAAAGTAAGAGTGTGAACAAACCTTATCTTCGTTGTAACAAATATCACAAGTGATGATGATGTTCTCCTAGCCGATTTCGATCACGGCGACAATTTCCGAATACTGTCGAGAGCCATCAACTGCGCATGAGATATTATTGTGCCACAAGTGTACGCGCAAACACAGAGGCACTCACTCGTCCCAACCTACCCGCGCCAGATGTAACGCTGACGCGATTAGATCGGAGGTAGGCTAGGATGCAGTGTCAGAAACACGGGGACAAACACAACACAACCAGACCCGAAAACCAACAATTCGTGTTTAAGCAAACAAACGTTGGCTCCGGCTGGGATACGAACCCAGGACCCGCGGCTTAGAAGTCAGGTACTCTGACCACTAGGCCACGCGGTATGTGGGTTTCCGTAGTGTTACCCTTCAAAACGAGTTTCATATATCCAACGGGCATCCCCAGAACAATTTCTATAGACGTTATGTAAATATCAGGTAAGGAAAAATTTTCTTCATCATGAGTTTTTTTATGTGAGTATAGTTTAAAAATAAGTACAAAATCCACTTGTGTGTTTCGACCGCGTAAAAAGACGACCCCGATCGATGATATACATATATACTTCCCTATCTGGATCGGATTTAGGGTTTTTAATTTTTTTGCACAGATCCCTAATTAATTTTTTATAATTAAAATAGCCTAAGTTACCCGCTATAATATCAGCTATCTGTCAGTGAGAGTCCCGTCAAAATCGGTCCAGCCATTTCGGAGATTAGCCGGAATGAACAGACATACAAAATTTTTACAAATTGATTTTTCATTTAAGCACCGTATATACTTTATTAAGCAACGAGTAAAAAGCTGTTACTTTGTTATTACAAACAGACACTTCAATTTTATTTATATGTATAGACTACGTCGCCTAATGGTCAGTCAGAATACTAAACTATTACGCAGCGGGTCCTGTGCTCGAACTGATCACTTGTGCCAAAATAAACGTTGGGTTTTCGGGTCTGTTTGTTTTTATGTTACAGGTGAAAGTGGTGGGACGAACAAAACGTTCACCTGATGGTAAGCGCAACGTCTGCCCATCACTCGCCGGTGATCCTGAGACAAAGTGTTGGAATAACCTCCCGCCACCTTTGCGTGACTTAAAATCAACAATTGGACTTAGAATTAAATACAAATTGTTTTTATTAGATGAACATAATGGTAGGTTTAACTGATTGATAATGTTTAATTATTGTGCTATATGTGTATATGTGTGCATTATTTTTTGTGTAATGATTTCTTATATTTACGCGAACACTACATTTTAATGAAACTAATTTTACGGATTTTATCGCGTTTAATTTTATTATTTATAACCCGACGTTTCGAGTGCTTTACAGCACCCATGGTCACGGGCGGACTGAGTTGACAGATGTCCTGATGTCATAGTTAACCTGGGCTACCTTCAGCTTTTAATTATTATTCTTGGTCCGATCTACGCAGTAAGAGCTTACTGTGTCTTGAAGTCTTGCAGTGGTATGCTAGGTTTTTGATTTAATTTTATTAATTATAGGATACCAAGCTGGTGGTTATATCCAACCATCTTCTCTATTAAAATTAGGATGTTTTTTAATTTCAATAGCCTCGCGAATCATCCTTGGTAGGAATCGGTGTTCTTTTGCCAGGATTTGTGGTTTATCAATCTGATGTAATGGTTGGGATGATCCAGAACATGGTCACAGACTGCAGACTTCCTGGAGCGACCATGCTTCACATCAGCAATATGTTCTTTTACGCGGGTTTTAACTGATCTTTTTGTTTGCCCTATGTAAGAGAGACCACATTCACAATCCAGCTAGTATACTCTTGCACCTTGTAGAGGGATGTTACACTTGACAGATGGTAAAACTGACTTATCTTCTTCGGCGGCTTGAAAAATGTTCTTATGGAAGCCCGCTTCAAGATATAGCCAATCTTGTCCGTGACTCCTCTGACATATGGTAGCAGGTGCACGCTCGACTGTGGCCGGCTTCACTCGGTCACTGCGACGAAGGCCCGGAACCCGAAGCTTGTTGTCTTGCAAAACTTGCTTGAGATGCTGAAGCTCGGCGGCCAGGTGTTTACTGTCATAGATCCCTTGTGCTCTCTGAAACAAAGATTTGCCCACGGTAGCTAGCTGTGGATGATGGTGAAGGACGGATGGTGGTGAGATTCACCGTTTAAGTACCTATTAGTATGGGTCTTTTTCCTATACACAGTGTGACTCAAGGTGTTATTAGGATTTCTAATTACTAAAACATCTAGAAAATCTAAAGAGTTATTTGTCTCTAACTCCATTGTAAATTGTATTTTAGAATTTATGGAGTTAAGGTGGTCTAAAAATGCAGTAACTTTATCAGAAGGTAGTATTGTGAAAGTGACATCTACGTATCGCTTGTAGAACCTTGGATTTACTGGAGAAGTATGGAGGGCTTTCTCCTCAAAGTCTTCCATGAAGATGTCAGCAACAATGGGAGATACTGGGGAGCCCATCGCCACACCATCTACTTGCCGGTAGTATTGTTCCTTCCACAATAGATAGCCAGATGTTAGGCAATGTCTAAGTAATTCTGCATGTTCTACTGGCATGTTGTTCTCTGTTAGCTTCCTAGTTACAGTTGAGATGCAGTCTTCAACAGGTAGGCATTTAAATAACGACTGGACATAAAAACTGACCATAGTTTCATTGTCAGTAAGATGTAGGTCTTTTATCTCACTGACAAAAACCAAGCATACCACTGCAAGACTTCAAGACACAGTAAGCTCTTTCTGCGTAGATCGGACCAAGAATAATAATTCAAAGCTGAAGGTACCTCAGGTTAACTATGACATCGGGACATCTGTCACCTCAGTCCGCCCGTGCCCATGGGTGCTGTAAAGCACTCGAAACGTCGGGTTATAAATAATAAAATTAAACGCGATAAAATCCGTAAAATTAGTTTCATTTATTTTTTGTGGTTTTTTTATTGGAGTAAGTGATGAAACGAGCAAAACGTTCCCCTGATAGTACGTTACACGTCTGCCTACAGAAAATGCTGTGTCACCCAGAACATTTCTGTGTGACACCCCACTGCACCCATTAAACATCAGTTCTTCAGTCTCATATGCCCAGTGGTGTGATTGTCCACATGTTCCAGTCACTGCATCCTAGCCTACCTGCAATCGGAATGAGTGCCCTTGTGTTTACGCGTTAACTTCTGGCACTGTAATATCTCTAACGCAGTTGATAGCTTCCGACAGTATTCTGAGGATGTCGCAGTGGTGAAGCGGAAGATCAGTTCAGAAAGATTGTTCAAAAGCGTAGTTTTTCTGTGACAGTGGTAGTTCCCCGGTCAACCCTACTTGTGTACATGTACTTTACAACCAATAATTAATTCAACTCCGTCTTAACCACGTACAGATTTAACTGATAATACAATTATACATTAATCACTTTTCCTCTTTTCGATCGAGATGTATGAAAAGATTAATTTAAATTGCCGTGTGATTGCGACGGTACACAATCTGCCACCCCATTTCATCCAGCGAATGTGGTAGAAGTCGACTAAGGGAAATGTCTGGAAAATTACCGTCATTATGCCAGGCATATTATTTAGACAAGGCTGGTGATGTGCAGCATCGTCGTGGTTGCAAAGTGTCTGGAACATACATACATACAGTCACGCCTTTCTTCTGTATAAGGAGTAGGCAGAGGCCACTCACATAGCTTAATTTTAAAATACCTTAGTCGCCTCTTACATCTAGGTAGGAAAGAGGTAGGCGCTACTCTGGCGGACACCTATGGTGTCTGGAACAATGATCGAAAATCTGCTTGCCAACCGCGGCGCTTCTGGAAAATCCCACTTGCAGAGCCTTTAATTTTCAAGTATCGCTGTATAAAGTACAGTAGTCGAATTTATGTACAGTATTTTTGGGCTGTCTGAGAAGAACTCAAATGAAGTTTATCGTTATGAATTTTCTTAGCCGTGGAAGTACAGGGGAAGGGACAATTCCTTGGTACTGAATTAACGAAGTGACCGTGTGGTAGCGGCCTTAGAGATACTACCACCACATCTCATCCCGTGGGTGTCGTAAAAGTCGACAGAGGGAAAATGAAAACCAGGAGATGGGCAGCAGTATCTTCGTGGAACAATAATAAATAAACTGCGGTTGACAACTCGCCTGCCAAGCGTGGAAACTATGGCGAAATCCCCCCAAAATGCGAGCTACAAACTTTCGTGGCAGTCTGTGGGGGAGGCCTATGTTCCGCAGTGGACTAGTGATAGGCTGAAATGATGATGATGATGAATTAACGAAGAAAAACTTACATAAAATCACGACTGTATCCCATAAGGGGTAGTCAGAGACTGGGCACTCACTGCAAAAACAGATGACTGAACAATCCACGTTTAACCAAAACAATATAATGCACTTGGTGATATAGGTGGTGAGCCCCTCGCCACCATGCGCTGTTGGGTGCACAGTGCTGTTTAACTCCTTACTCGCCTTTTACGAGATCCATTGGATGAGATGGAGTGGTAGTATTCTTTTACGAGCCGCCACCACACGGCTCTTTTTTTTTATAAATATATGTACAATACATTTGTAAATATATGTTTACCCGCATTGAGGCAACGTCTATGTCTATTCCCAGTCCTAAAATCATCACAGAAATGAGTCGTTGAACTGTTGGCAATACCTCTTGTATTACCAACAGTGGAATGTTTAAGGAAGAGGCGAGTGAGTTTCGAAATGCAAATATCAGCAGCCCTTTGGTATTTTACGCAGCTGGCCGTTTCTGGTAGAAAAACACGACAGCACGAAATTAATTACAACAAAACAAATTATTTATCTGCAATATGCGTAATTAACCACATACCACTGTGAAGCTGTAAAATTCAACATATAACCTAAATTGCTATTAAATTTTAAACGATTACCATTATTAAACAACTGGCTGATGCCCGCGACTTCGCCCGCGCGAATATAGGTTTTTTAAACATCCCGTGGGAACTATGCGGTTTTCCGGGATAAAAAGTATACATTTAATAAAAAACTACTTTTACGGATTTTATCGCGTTTAACTTTTAAACTATTTATAACCCGTCGTTTCGAGTACTTTACAGCACCCGTGGTCACTGGGGGACTGAGGTGACAGATGTCCCGATGTCATATTTAATCCGGGTTATCTTCAGATTTTAATTATTATTTTTGTTCCGATCTACGCAAAATGAGCTTACAGTATCTTGAAGTCTTGCAGTGGTATGCTTGGTTTTCAATTTAATTTTATTAGTTATAGGATCCCAAGCCATAACAAATGCTGGGTTACACAGTGCCAGTAATTCTGTCGTGAAGCAGTAGTGCGCAAACATTACTGTAGTTGGTTTGAAAACCTAACGTGATTACAGAGCATATGAGACTTAAGATGCCTCAAGGTGACGGGCGTAGTGTGGTGACAGTGTGACATATATATGCTCTGGGTGATACAGCATTTATTGCGCAGACGTCGCACTCACCATCAAGGTTTTGATCGTTTAATCTCTTTATCCAATAAAAAATAGCATTTATAGGTAAAGGTTTGAAGCGCGATCCAGTTCGTATGATCTTGATCCCGATGTAGAAATGATTATTTGACTCTGGTGTTTACCTTTAGTCTGTAATGACCTCCCAGTTCGTACTGTCCTATCACAATAGTTTTCCATGGGTTGAATGACACCGAAGTTGCCACAGGGGCTAGCATTGAAACCAATGCTGCGACGGAATCTGACTTTCGGCGCAGTAATGCTAAGCTGTTGTCCTCGTTTGCCGGAAATGAGATGTAGAATTTCCTTTGATATTTTTATCATTCATCTTGACTGGTTTATTGTACTGATTATATCAATCCAGCAAAATGGTAAATACAAAGCAAATAAATGTAAGGCAAGAGATAAATTATAACCTAACCTTTAGGTCAGATCAACATTGTGTTGGGAAGTAAGCCAACGTTACCAACGTTGTGTTTTTCTGCTGACATCTACAGGTATCTTCCGTGTGTCAATGATAGAATTTACTATGTAGTTCATGAGCAATTACGTATCAACAGAAAAGAAAAGAAAAAAGGTAAATTGTAACTCGAAATGACAGAAAGTTAAGATTAAAATTAGATACTAAGATCAGAAGTTTTACAATACAGCAATACAATATTTATATATATAAAACTAAGTCGTGTTAGTTACACAATTTATAACTCACTAGCAATCCGCCCCGGCTTCGCACGGGTAGACTGTAGCGACTTTCTAATCGGCGGCTATGCAGCTGGTCAGGTAAGATTACGTTATTTATTTATTATATATTTTATTAGATTACGATATACCAAAATAATGTTTTATTTATGAGAACATAAGCCATGAAAGTTGAGCGCCACAGAGTTTCCTTGTAAACAATATTTGATGTCGTGTTAGCAATATATATATTTTCGGTGATGTAATTGCTGTTAGCCGTCTCGGCTTTTACAGCTTCATCGGATACTGTGCTCGCGGGCCAGGGGCCCGTGTGCCAGGTTTAGTTTGACCCAAACATAAATAAATAAATAAATAAAATAAAATAGCAATATAAAACGACCGCTGTAGACCGCTGCGCAAAGAGAGCAGCGCACCTCGACGATGCCCCGTCGTATGCCGCCGGGCGGCGGAGCGGCATTCGAGAGACACCAGTCGCTGTATTTTTTATAAAGCGTTACAAAGTGAAAAAAATGATATATAATTAAAATTACAAACCACTATTCAACTGCTTCTCGTTTACAAAAAAATAATATGAGTATTTTGATACTCGTCGTAACTTGTAAACGTTACTGTGTTAAGATTGACTAATTTGAACAAAAAGCGGTTACTGTGACTTCACTATAATACTCGTAGACATAAGCCTCGCAGACTTTTTTGTGAGTAATGATGAGTACTATGAAAATTAAGTACATTATTTTATTTATCATCAATGGTTTTTGCAGCGCTCGCCAAACTATTACTTTTATTAGTACATTTTTGATACCTTGAGTTACATCATAGCAAGTTTTCGTAGGGATCTCACTTTTTTTTTAAATTAAATACTACTCATGTTAGTCGCTGATAATGTAGCTGTATATAGGTGAAATATTTTTTAAAATCGGTTTAGTACTTTTTGAGTTTATTCATTACAACCAAATAAACATACAAAAAACTCAAATCTTTTCTCTTTATGTGTCAGTGTAGTAGACTGATTTTTATGATGTTGGATTTGTCTCCGCCCTGAATAGCAGAATAACTATTAAACTGGTGGTAGGATTTCTATGCAGGAATCCGTCTAGGTAGGCACTACCCCAGGGCCAGTTATTCTGCTGTGAAGCAGAAGTGTGCGCAAACATTACTCTGTTTCAGTTTGAAGAGCACTGAGAGCTAGCGTACCTAATCACTGGGCATATGAGGCTTAAGAACTGATGTCTCTGGGTTATGGCAGTGGGGTATCACACAGAAATATTCTGGGTGAAACAGCCTTTGTTATGGGCAGACGTTACACTTAAGATCAGGTGAACGTTTTGCTCGTTTCATCACTTTACCCAATAAACAAAAACGTCGAAATAATCACGAAAATAAAATTCATTTTGTCATACATTTTCAGTACACAACGCCATCTGTGACCGCCATATATGACGGAAGGAAACTTATATTATTTCGTATGGATGACAGCTTTGTGACAATAAATACTTTTTCTTTCTGTCTGTCTTTTTCATTATCCTCTGACAGCTGATTCTACTGTGCGGTCTATTCATGGGATGCCATTTTTTTCGAGTTTTCATCAATTTTCATTCAGTTTTCGACCGTTATTGCATTTGTAAGTCAAACGGTAAGTTGCCTTCGAAGTTCTTCACTTTGTGAGGTTATCAAATTTGTGATTGATAATTGCTTCATTATGTATATGTGTTATTTACAATGTCGGCTCGTTTGGCGCAGTTGCTAAGCCCTTGTCTCTGTTGCGCCGCGGGTCGCGGGTTCGATTCCCGCACGGGACAAATATTTATATGGCCTACAGATAGTTGTTCCGGGTCTGGGTGGTTTGTGCATGTGGGATTTATGTCTGTAAAAACGTACCCACGACACAGGAGAAATCCTACTATGGGGCATCGTTTTCTTTTATAATAAAATAATAATAATAATAATGCAAAATGCAAATGTGAAATATTAGATCTTCTGTCTCCCGGACAGAAGATCTAATATTTCACATCGAAGCTGTATTTTGATTGCATCAGACTTCGCAATATCGAGAATCAATCCACTTCAAATGAAAATTACAATACTCCACGTTGCAATGCGCCTTGAATATTTTGGAAGGAAGTGGCGAATTCGGAACGATCCAAGCTTTATTGGCCACCTTTGACTTTCTTTGTGATAGTTTTACTGTTATCATTGTGCATGGTCGACGGCAAGTATTTTAACTGGTGGTAGGATTCCTATGCAGGATTCCGTCTAGGTAGGTACCACCCCAGGGCCAGTTATTCTGCCGTGAAACAGTAGTGTGCAAACATCACTGTGTTTCGGTTTGAAGGGCGCTGAGAGCTAGCGTAATCACTGGGCATATGAGACTTAAGAACTGATATCTCGGGGTGACGGGCGCAGTGTGGTGTCACACAGTAATTTTGTGGGTGACGCAGCATTTGTTGTGGGCAGACGTCACACTTACTGACGTTCGGTCACTTTAGTGAAATAAAAAAAAAAGTTCTAAGCGTTATCCACGAAACGACGGTCACCGCCGTCGTTTCGTGGATCACATTGGATAGCCATCGTTGTATTACTGACAACAATGGCTATTCAATGTACCGTCGTCGATATAACTGTACAGAGTCGTCAACTGCTAGCACATCGTTAATATACTTCTAAAATGGTGCCGTGTGGTGGCAGCTCGTTAAAAGAATACTACCACTCCATCTCATCCAATGGATCTCGTAACAGGCGAGTAAGGAATTAAACTGCACTGTGCACCCAACAGCGCATGGTGGCGATGGGCTCACCACCTATCACACCAAGTGCATTATATTGTTTTGGTGAGACGTGGATTGTGGCGGTCATCTGTTTTTGCAGTTAGTTCCAAGTCTCTGACTACCCCTTATGGGATACAGTCGTGATCTTATGTATGTATGTATGTAAAATTTAAGTGGAAAATCAAAAAAGAAAATTCCGTATCAGACCCGGTAGGTGGCGCTGTGATCGTATGGCTGTAAAGTCTCACAATTTTGTTTTCTGGTCTGCTTGTGTTTTGCATGTGAAATATATGTTTGTAAACCGCACCCACGATACAGGAGAAATCCTACTGTGAGGGATCATTTTTGTAGAAAAAAATATACATATACATACTTTTATATTCAGTGTGTCTGGATGCGAAACTTTCTCAGGCATACATCAGTGGCGGCTCGTTAAAAGAATACTACCACTCCATCTCATCCAATGGATCTCGTAAAAGGCGAGTAAGGAATTAAGCTGCACTGTGCACCCAACAGCGCATGGTGGCGATGGGCTCACCACCTATCACACCAAGTGCATTATATTGTTTTGGTGAAACGTCGATTGTGGCAGTCATCTGTTTTTGCAGTGAGTGCCCAGTCTCCGACTACCCCTTATGGGATACAGTCGTGATCTTATGTATGTATGTTTGTACATCAAAACTAGCAATTACATTTAGTTACACATCAAATGCGGCAAGCAACCTTACTCCTATTTTTACAGTGAGACTGGTTTACTTTAATTCCATTTCTCACGTGTTATTTCGCCAAGGAGTTATGCGACTGATGTAGACTATTTTTGCTTTACCTTAAATATACCTAAAAGTCCCACAACGTATATTCTCAGAATAATCTCTGAGAGACTTATAGATTAACTGGCCTTTCAGTATCAATACAAGCAATACAATTTATACACATAACGTAAACCTATAATAAAAGAAGCCATACTTTTATTTTAGGTATTATTTGTTTATTTTTTTTTATATTTTTACTGTACTGCTATTTTTATTTTTTATTATGTATTACTTTTGTGTACGTCTGCTTCAAGCAAATAAATGATTTTTCTTTCTTTCTTTGTTTCAAAGTAAAAATTTATTTAATTAATTTAGGCTTGATGGACCGGTAGATTGTCCCAGAAGATTTCTGTTTGTCACCACATCCTGAGACATCAGCTCTTAAGTCCCACATGCCCAGTTTGGACACTACTGTGCTTCGGTTGCACAATACTATGTCCAACAATGAACTAAAATAGGCCGAATTGATGATAACTTTTAAAACTCTAGTGAACGTCAAAATAAGAAAAATAAGACATCAGAGAAGAACCTTCACGGTTTTCTCGTATTTTTTTTTAAAGAAAATACGTTTATTTGCCAGAGTTGGACTTACACATAAGAATATTCAGATTTAAGATGTAAAGAAAGAAGATACATCGAAATATTAATCGAAGTGTGTAATTAAAGTTTCAGCCTGTAAATGTCCCACTGCTGAGCACAGGCCTCCTCTCATTTCTGAGAGGGTTTTGGAGCTAGGAAGAATGCGCCACGCTGCTCCTATGCGGGTTGGCGGACTGCACATGTCTTCGAAATATTTTTTATTTGTCAGACACATTCGTTCTCGCGCTCTGGTGCAGAACGGACCTATCTCTGACTGCGCTCCATGCGCAAACAAGCTGAGAAATCATATTCGTTATGGACAGTTGTCTGTAAACGCCCGTTGTCACAGTTGTGGATAGTGGCCAACACCCGCTCCCGTAGCGGTGTGTCTGGTTATTCTTCTTCGTGCGTGCCTTCATCGATCGTGTCCCTCGAAGTGGAAGTGTTGTGCTTCGTGGTGTTGTGCGAACGTGAAAGTTACGTGAGAGCGTTCCTGTATTGCGTCAGCTTGCTGGTGAAAACCGTGAGTAGAGTGCATACACATATCTCGCCCCAGAGGCGGCTTTGTATTTTTGTGTCCGCTTGTTGCACTAGGCAACAGCCAGGTACACACCCTCGCGCACCTAAGGCGTAAGGCATTAGGTGAAGCAAATATAGCACACACCTTCCTGCTCACGTAGGGAGAATTTTTTTTGCATTTGTGTACACACCGCCAAATCACCCGAGTGAAATGGCGACCAAGAGCGACATCGTATTAGCGCGTCTTGACGAATTCCTGCGCCTCGCGCACCCCGAAATCTGGGCCCAGTTTAGGTCATACCTACTGGAGTCTGACGACGTAGCAGCGGTCCGTCCGAACGCTATAATCCAGCCAAGGAGTCACGAACCAGCTTTCGACTCCGAAGGCCCGGCATCGCCGGCCTTAGAATCCGTCGTACCGACACCTGCGCACGATGACGCATCCCCACCTGTGTGCGAGACAATGGTAGGAGTAATCACCTGCCATAAAAAGACCGCGCCGACCGTGTCGGCACCGTCAGATAAAAACGCACCTGTGGGCAATAAAACGCCCGCTAAGGGGTGCAATAAAACCACAGACACACCTGCGCTTCCCTTCCAGGAATCGCAATCCATTGTTGGGCCCGCGGCCCTTTCGGACGAGGGATCCGACATGGATTGCGATTCCTGGAAGGGAAGCGCAGGTGTGTCTGTGGTTTTATTGCACCCCTTAGCGGGCGTTTTATTGCCCACAGGTGCGTTTTTATCTGACGGTGCCGACACGGTCGGCGCGGTCTTTTTATGGCAGGTGATTACTCCTACCATTGTCTCGCACACAGGTGGGGATGCGTCATCGTGCGCAGGTGTCGGTACGACGGATTCTAAGGCCGGCGATGCCGGGCCTTCGGAGTCGAAAGCTGGTTCGTGACTCCTTGGCTGGATTATAGCGTTCGGACGGACCGCTGCTACGTCGTCAGACTCCAGTAGGTATGACCTAAACTGGGCCCAGATTTCGGGGTGCGCGAGGCGCAGGAATTCGTCAAGACGCGCTAATACGATGTCGCTCTTGGTCGCCATTTCACTCGGGTGATTTGGCGGTGTGTACACAAATGCAAAAAAAATTCTCCCTACGTGAGCAGGAAGGTGTGTGCTATATTTGCTTCACCTAATGCCTTACGCCTTAGGTGCGCGAGGGTGTGTACCTGGCTGTTGCCTAGTGCAACAAGCGGACACAAAAATACAAAGCCGCCTCTGGGGCGAGATATGTGTATGCACTCTACTCACGGTTTTCACCAGCAAGCTGACGCAATACAGGAACGCTCTCACGTAACTTTCACGTTCGCACAACACCACGAAGCACAACACTTCCACTTCGAGGGACACGATCGATGAAGGCACGCACGAAGAAGAATAACCAGACACACCGCTACGGGAGCGGGTGTTGGCCACTATCCACAACTGTGACAACGGGCGTTTACAGACAACTGTCCATAACGAATATGATTTCTCAGCTTGTTTGCGCATGGAGCGCAGTCAGAGATAGGTCCGTTCTGCACCAGAGCGCGAGAACGAATGTGTCTGACAAATAAAAAATATTTCGAAGACATGTGCAGTCCGCCAACCCGCATAGGAGCAGCGTGGCGCATTCTTCCTAGCTCCAAAACCCTCTCAGAAATGAGAGGAGGCCTGTGCTCAGCAGTGGGACATTTACAGGCTGAAACTTTAATTACACACTTCGATTAATATTTCGATGTATCTTCTTTCTTTACATCTTAAATCTGAATATTCTTATGTGTAAGTCCAACTCTGGCAAATAAACGTATTTTCTTTAAAAAAAAATACGAGAAAACCGTGAAGGTTCTTCTCTGATGTCTTATTTTTCTTATTTTGACGTTCACTAGAGTTTTAAAAGTTATCATCAATTCGGCCTATTTTAGTTCATTGTTGGACATAGTATTGTGCAACCGAAGCACAGTAGTGTCCAAACTGGGCATGTGGGACTTAAGAGCTGATGTCTCAGGATGTGGTGACAAACAGAAATCTTCTGGGACAATCTACCGGTCCATCAAGCCTAAATTAATTAAATAAATTTTTACTTTGAAACAAAGAAAGAAAGAAAAATCATTTATTTGCTTGAAGCAGACGTACACAAAAGTAATACATAATAAAAAATAAAAATAGCAGTACAGTAAAAATATAAAAAAAAATAAACAAATAATACCTAAAATAAAAGTATGGCTTCTTTTATTATAGGTTTACGTTATGTGTATAAATTGTATTGCTTGTATTGATACTGAAAGGCCAGTTAATCTATAAGTCTCTCAGAGATTATTCTGAGAATATACGTTGTGGGACTTTTAGGTATATTTAAGGTAAAGCAAAAATAGTCTACATCAGTCGCATAACTCCTTGGCGAAATAACACGTGAGAAATGGAATTAAAGTAAACCAGTCTCACTGTAAAAATAGGAGTAAGGTTGCTTGCCGCATTTGATGTGTAACTAAATGTAATTGCTAGTTTTGATGTACAAACATACATACATAAGATCACGACTGTATCCCATAAGGGGTAGTCGGAGACTGGGCACTCACTGCAAAAACAGATGACTGCCACAATCGACGTTTCACCAAAACAATATAATGCACTTGGTGTGATAGGTGGTGAGCCCATCGCCACCATGCGCTGTTGGGTGCACAGTGCAGCTTAATTCCTTACTCGCCTTTTACGAGATCCATTGGATGAGATGGAGTGGTAGTATTCTTTTAACGAGCCGCCACTGATGTATGCCTGAGAAAGTTTCGCATCCAGACACACTGAATATAAAAGTATGTATATGTATATTTTTTTCTACAAAAATGATCCCTCACAGTAGGATTTCTCCTGTATCGTGGGTGCGGTTTACAAACATATATTTCACATGCAAAACACAAGCAGACCAGAAAACAAAATTGTGAGACTTTACAGCCATACGATCACAGCGCCACCTACCGGGTCTGATACGGAATTTTCTTTTTTGATTTTCCACTTAAATTTTACATACATACATACATAAGATCACGACTGTATCCCATAAGGGGTAGTCAGAGACTTGGAACTAACTGCAAAAACAGATGACCGCCACAATCCACGTCTCACCAAAACAATATAATGCACTTGGTGTGATAGGTGGTGAGCCCATCGCCACCATGCGCTGTTGGGTGCACAGTGCAGTTTAATTCCTTACTCGCCTGTTACGAGATCCATTGGATGAGATGGAGTGGTAGTATTCTTTTAACGAGCTGCCACCACACGGCACCATTTTAGAAGTATATTAACGATGTGCTAGCAGTTGACGACTCTGTACAGTTATATCGACGACGGTACATTGAATAGCCATTGTTGTCAGTAATACAACGATGGCTATCCAATGTGATCCACGAAACGACGGCGGTGACCGTCGTTTCGTGGATAACGCTTAGAACTTTTTTTTTTATTTCACTAAAGTGACCGAACGTCAGTAAGTGTGACGTCTGCCCACAACAAATGCTGCGTCACCCACAAAATTACTGTGTGACACCACACTGCGCCCGTCACCCCGAGATATCAGTTCTTAAGTCTCATATGCCCAGTGATTACGCTAGCTCTCAGCGCCCTTCAAACCGAAACACAGTGATGTTTGCACACTACTGTTTCACGGCAGAATAACTGGCCCTGGGGTGGTACCTACCTAGACGGAATCCTGCATAGGAATCCTACCACCAGTTAAAATACTTGCCGTCGACCATGCACAATGATAACAGTAAAACTATCACAAAGAAAGTCAAAGGTGGCCAATAAAGCTTGGATCGTTCCGAATTCGCCACTTCCTTCCAAAATATTCAAGGCGCATTGCAACGTGGAGTATTGTAATTTTCATTTGAAGTGGATTGATTCTCGATATTGCGAAGTCTGATGCAATCAAAATACAGCTTCGATGTGAAATATTAGATCTTCTGTCCGGGAGACAGAAGATCTAATATTTCACATTTGCATTTTGCATTATTATTATTATTATTTTATTATAAAAGAAAACGATGCCCCATAGTAGGATTTCTCCTGTGTCGTGGGTACGTTTTTACAGACATAAATCCCACATGCACAAACCACCCAGACCCGGAACAACTATCTGTAGGCCATATAAATATTTGTCCCGTGCGGGAATCGAACCCGCGACCCGCGGCGCAACAGAGACAAGGGCTTAGCAACTGCGCCAAACGAGCCGACATTGTAAATAACACATATACATAATGAAGCAATTATCAATCACAAATTTGATAACCTCACAAAGTGAAGAACTTCGAAGGCAACTTACCGAACACTTTAGGTCATACCTACTGGAGTCTGACGACGTAGCAGCGGTCCGTCCGAACGCTATAATCCAGCCAAGGAGTCACGAACCAGCTTTCGACTCCGAAGGCCCGGCATCGCCGGCCTTAGAATCCGTCGTACCGACACCTGCGCACGATGACGCATCCCCACCTGTGTGCGAGACAATGGTAGGAGTAATCACCTGCCATAAAAAGACCGCGCCGACCGTGTCGGCACCGTCAGATAAAAACCCTGTGGGCAATAAAACGCCCGCTAAGGGGTGCAATAAAACCACAGACACACCTGCGCTTCCCTTCCAGGAATCGCAATCCATTGTTGGGCCCGCGGCCCTTTCGGACGAGGGATCCGATATGGATTGCGAAGAGTCCCGAAGTGCTCACGACGACGGCTTCACCGTCGTCGTGCGCAAAGCGAAAAAACGCGCCGCGAAAGGGGACTCCGAGCCTAACTCGGATACCACATCGCCGTCCGCTTCACGGAACCCGGCCAAGAAGGGCGTGTCAAACACACGCAAGACTATTGAAAAGTCTCTGCCCGCGCATCCCGCAGCCCAACCAAATAAAGCTCCTCCGCCGATAATCCTACAGGATAAGGCGAAATGGAACGACTTGTCATTGTGGATGACAAACAAGAAAATTGTGTGCCCGAAGGCGCAGACGGCAGTGCAAGGTATCCGCGTATACCTAAGCACAGTCAGCGACTTCAGGGCCGTCACCAGCCATTTGCGTGGAACAATATAAGTTTCCACACTTACTCGCTCGCGGAAGAACGTAGGCTCCGCGTAGTCATCAGGGGCCTGCCCAAGGAATTGGAGACTAGCCACATACTTAGTGACCTTAAGTCACAGAACATACCTGTGTTGGAGGTGCATCGGATGCATCACCCACACAATAAGAAGTCGTACGACCTGATCCTTGCCATACTGGAATTAACTCCAGAAGGCAAGCAGGTCTTTAACGTTAAGACGATTTGCGGCCTTTCAGGCCTTTCTATTGAGGCACCCCGCAACAGGGGCATCATTGGCCAGTGCCACAGATGCCAACTGTACGGACACTCTGCCCGAAATTGTTTCGCCCGCCCTCGTTGCGTAAAATGCCTCGGGGATCACGGCACCCAGGATTGCGCTCGCACGCCAGAAGCGCAAGAGCCCCCAAGCTGCATACTCTGCGGTGAGCTGGGACACCCCGCGAATTACCGCGGGTGTAACAGAGCGCCGAGGAGTACAAAGCGCAGGGGAGGCAAGAAGAACGGCCGTAGGAAGGGCCCCGGGGCCACACAGCCTCAAACACCCGCTCCTAAACAAACGCCTAAGCCCGCGACTAAACCCGCGCCTAAACAAACGCCCGCGCCCGCTCCGGCCGCAGCGAAACCCGGTCCCGCTGACGGGACTACCGGGCAGAGCAAAAGCCAGAGCGCCGCGCCGGCGACGAACGCATGGACAAAACCGTTGCCCATGACGCAAAAGAGCGCAGCCGCCTCACGGCCCGCGCCTCAAATCGCAACGCCCAAAATACAGGGCTCGTCAAATTTCGCCGCAGATTTCTCGCTAATTTGCGGCTTCATGCGCAGCATAAATGTTGCCGAACTTTCGACTTTAGCACGCAAAATCCGCGAAGCAAAGTCTCCTCAAGACCGACTCATGGCTACCGTAGAGCACATGAACGTCATCGACGCGATTTGGACGTATCAATGCGCCTAAACATCACGCGCCGCGTCGAAAATAAAAAAAATTTTTAATTGTTACCAATGGCGTCCCATATAGGTAGGATTAAACCACGCTCTCTGACTGTCTCGTATTTTAACGCAAACGGTCTTAAGACGCAGTTAGTTGAAGTCGCGAATTTCCTTCGTGACCACGACATCGACGTTATGCTAGTGCAAGAGACTTTCTTAAAACCTAGTATGCGCGATCCAAAGATTGCCAATTACAAATGCATCCGAAATGACAGAGCGACCGCGAAAGGCGGCACTCTGATCTACTATAAAAAGTCCTTGCACTGTATCGCGCTCGATACACCCGACTTAGTTAATATAGAAACTTCCGCGTGTAGGTTAGCAATGACCGGCCATAGGCCGCTTGTACTAGCATCAGTCTACCTCTCGCCATCCAAACAATTATTAGAATCAGACCTAAAATCCCTACTAGATTTAGGCCGTTCTGTTATTCTCGCCGGAGACTTGAACAGCAAGCACGGCAGTTGGAATTCCAACGCAAATAACACAAACGGTAATATACTGTACAGATTAGCGGAGAGCCATAACGTAAACGTTATAGCTCCCGAAACACCAACCAGAGTTCCGACGCAGTTAAATCAGCGGCCGGACACTCTCGATGTAGCCATTATTAAGGACGTGAACTTAGAAATAGACTCTATAGTTACGCTTCACGAACTTGAGTCGGACCACCGTCCGGTCATTTTTAAGCTGGGCCGGCCAAATGGTGAGGTCACACAGACCAAAACCATTGTGGACTGGCGTACCCTCGGGGTCAAACTCGAGGCTACGAGCTCCCAGCACTTGGATGAAATACCAGATATTATCGACTCGCCAGAGGTAGCCTGTCGAGCGATAAAATCATTCTCAAGTCATCTCAAAACAGTCGTCGGAGAATCCTCCCGGACGGTTACGGTGTCGAGCGATCGACGCTGCAATCTACCGGCGGACCTCCGACGCCTGATTAGAGAAAAGAACCGTGCGGCCAAAGCGCACGACAGATATAGAACAGACGCGAATAGACTCAGACTGCGCCTCCTACAAAGGGATGTTAAAGAGCGCTTATCTGAGTACACTAAAGATAGCTGGGACACTATGCTTGGAGAAATCGAGCCGTCGCACACTGCCTACTGGCAGTTGGCACGATCTCTCAAAGCAGAGCCGGTTTCACCCATGCCGCCACTTATTAGATCGAACGACAACTCGCTCGCCTTCGACGACAGCGAAAAAGCCGAATGCCTTGCAGACAGTCTAGAGAGCCAATGCACTCCGTCTCTCGCGCCTGAGGATCCCGACCACCTGCAGCAGGTGGCCGCGGAACTCGAACGCAGGGCTGCCATACCACCAGTGGGCGAACCACTGACTCCAGTGACTCTCGACGAAGTCACGAAGATTGTTAAAAATCTTAAAAACCGATCCGCGCCCGGCCTCGATGGCATAAACAACAGGGTGATCAAATGTCTAACTACGCCGCTATTGTGTCTGTTAGTCAGTATTTTCAACGCGCTCCTCTCCAGCTGCTCCTTCCCGGACGACTGGAAGGAAGCGGACGTTATAGGTATTCCGAAGCCTCACAAGCCGAAGAACATCCCGTTCAATTATCGCCCAATAAGTCTCCTCAACTCGATGGCCAAGATTTATGAGCGAATAATCCTTAGTCGATTAAAAGACTACGTCCTTAATAATAACATCCTTCCAGACGAGCAGTTCGGCTTTCGCCCCGAACACTCGTGTACCCATCAAGTGCACCGCCTAACGGAGCACATATTAGAAAACTTTCACGACCGCCCTAAGCCAGTAGGCACAGGGGCCTTATTTTTCGATGTCGCAAAGGCATTCGACAAAGTCTGGCACGACGGCTTGTATTACAAGTTGTATCACACAAAAGTGCCGGACAGACTCGTGAACATCATACGAGCCTTCTTGTCCAATCGCCTATTTCGCTTCCGGGTAGAGGGAACGCGCTCCTCAAGCCGCCCTCTCCGTGCGGGTGTCCCTCAGGGCTCCTGCCTCTCTCCACTCCTTTTCTCGCTATACACTAGCGATATACCTAAAGACCCTAAAGTCAATCTTGCGCTTTTCGCAGATGACACGGCCCTGTATTATTCCGATAAGCACAAGGGCCGCTTAACGATTCAGCTCCAAGCCGCAGCCGATCGCCTAGGCGAATGGTTCCGGAAATGGAGAATAGAGGTTAACCCCGAGAAAAGTGTAGCAATATACTTCTCGAGGGGCACGCCTAAGCCAGCTAGACGTTACCACACAATCGGCAACAATCAGCTAGGCTCGATCACCCTGTTCGGACGCCCTATTCCCTGGGAAAAGAGCGTCAAATACCTCGGGGTCACGTTAGACGCAGCGATGTCGTTCGCTGCTCACATTAAGAACGTGCGTAACAGGGCGGCTTTTATCGCAAGCCGTCTATATCCGTTAACTTGCTCTTCAAGCAAAATGTGCTTAAGACACAAACTTCGCCTCTACAAGACATGCATTAGACCCGTAATGTCCTATGCATGCGTCGCGTTCGCACACGCGACGGGCAATCATATAAAGAAATTGCAGACGGTGCAAAATAGATTCTTGCGAAGTGCCACCGGAGCCGGCTAGTACCAACGCAATGTCGACCTTCACAGCGACTGTGAAATGCCCGTACTCTCTGAACACTTCAGAGAAGTATCACGGCGGTTTTTCGAAAAAGCCGCGGTTCATCCAAACCCGCTGGTGGTTAAAGCAGCGAATTATCGATCTAATAAAAACGCGACCGAACGCAAACGTCGACCGCGAAATGTGCTAGACGACACGGACGTCTCAGCACTCCCTGACCACGATACGGTCAGTCACGATCCGAACAACACTGTACACACAGTTAATAGTTTCAACATCACACGCACAACGTCGCGCGACCGCCGTAGAGAGCGGCGCGCAGCTATCGATACTAACACCGCGTACACCAGATACATCCGTATTCAAGGGCGGTTCTCACCGCCCAGAGTTTCCGACACACAAGTCGACAGTCCGAACGGAGGCCCGCAGTCTCCCTCGGACGGTCATTAGATGACTTCATATAATAAATTTATGGAGATATTCACTGTAGCGCAAGCACGCTAGCGAACGCAACGGTCCGAACTTAGATGTTTAGTAGGAGTTTATATTTATGTATCTATGTTTTGGGTCAAACCAAACCTGGCACGCGGGCCCCGGGCCCGCGAGCACAGCATCCGATGAAGCTGTAAAAGCCAAAAGGCTAACAGCGATCACATCACCGAAAATAAGTAAGTATTTGTCAGACATGCAGGTTTCCTCACGATGTTTTCCTTCACCGCCGAGCACGTGGTAAATCAGCACTTAAAATTAACAAACATTACATTAAGCAACTAACAATTTTCCAATAAAATTCCAATTAACAATGAACCCAGGTCACTCGCGTACTATGAAATTTAAAGCGTTGTCTTGCCCGTTCCGGTATGTGACAGGATGACTTTCTTCTGATTTCTGAATTACATTTAATTGTGAGACTTTGCAGCCATACGATCACAGCGCCACCTACCGGGTCTGATACGGAATTTTCTTTTTTGATTTTCCACTTAAATTTTACATACATACATACATAAGATCACGACTGTATCCCATAAGGGGTAGTCAGAGACTTGGAACTAACTGCAAAAACAGATGACCGCCACAATCCACGTCTCACCAAAACAATATAATGCACTTGGTGTGATAGGTGGTGAGCCCATCGCCACCATGCGCTGTTGGGTGCACAGTGCAGTTTAATTCCTTACTCGCCTGTTACGAGATCCATTGGATGAGATGGAGTGGTAGTATTCTTTTAACGAGCTGCCACCACACGGCACCATTTTAGAAGTATATTAACGATGTGCTAGCAGTTGACGACTCTGTACAGTTATATCGACGACGGTACATTGGATAGCCATCGTTGTCAGTAATACAACGATGGCTATCCAATGTGATCCACGAAACGACGGCGGTGACCGTCGTTTCGTGGATAACGCTTAGAACTTTTTTTTTTTATTTCACTAAAGTGACCGAACGTCAGTAAGTGTGACGTCTGCCCACAACAAATGCTGCGTCACCCACAAAATTACTGTGTGACACCACACTGCGCCCGTCACCCCGAGATATCAGTTCTTAAGTCTCATATGCCCAGTGATTACGCTAGCTCTCAGCGCCCTTCAAACCGAAACACAGTGATGTTTGCACACTACTGCTTCACGGCACAATAACTGGCCCTGGTGTGGTACCTACCAAGACGGATTCCTGCATGGAATCCTACCACCAGTAAAAATGTTCTTTTCAGGTTGTCGTTAAATTTGACTAAGCGCCAAAACCCTATAACAGAGAGCGGAATAACAACCTTATCTGTACGTATGTAATGACTATAACAAAATTTTATATAATTATGTGTTCAACTACATCCTGAAATTAAATACAGAAAAAAAAATTAGGGCGTTTGTGACGTTCTTTGAAGGCGACGTATCAAGCAATCGAAAATATCTAAGACATAAAAGTCACATCAAAGTTTTTTGAGGTGAACGTGTCGTGTCGTGTTCTCGACTTCGGAAGTGTGTATTGCCTAGGTAGTGTTGTAGTGGTGGAGGGAATCTGGTGGCGGCTCCCGGTGGCGGCGTTGGTTTGCTTGTGCACTGTTGACGGAGGGCGGGCGGTGCTCTTCAAAAACTAGGCAATACAAACCATTTTCAAATTTGCAAGCGGATCTTAGCAAATTAGGTTTCTTTACTTTATTATAAAGGCGACTTCTTCGAAAATTAACTAGGAGACTTATGACAAAAATCAATCAAGGTAGTTGAATATTAAAAAATGAACGGGTGGTTAGGTTCCCCGTTGAAAAATAATGCACGGGTCACAAAAAAATCAAGTTTGTACTGAGAACTATACGTTTATTACAACATTATGCTAATTGAAATCCGTTGAGGGATATTCCGAACGTGTCGCAGTGTCGCGTGCTAGTTCGACGTGGAGCTGTAAAATGTTGCTTTTTTTTTTTTTTTTTTTTTTAGGACTGATGGTCACTGTTAGCCCGAAGGCTTTTACAGCTTCGCCGGATTGAAAGGTGGCATAGCGCTGAGGGCGCTTAGCCGAAACCTTTATTTATGGATGACTGGCGCAAGGGCCCCCGAGAGGGGACCTCGGCTTGGACCGTCATCCTGTTCGCGAGAGTAACAGACTCGAGGGTGCCCAAGGGGGCCGGTCTCGGCTCGGTCAGTTACTGCAATCGGGAGGGCAATATTACTACTACTATAATTATTAATACCATGATTATTATTAGATAAGTTTACCACCAATTCGGAATGCGTTTCCGCTGGAGAAGAAATGGCGCAAGAAACTCCAGCGACGCTTCTGTTTATGACACTACTGCTAGGGGAAAACCGGCCTGAGATGCGGCGGTATCGCGAATAACTTTGTCTGATACGCCCACGCCGACGGCGGGGGCGGTATGATGGTGATAATGGGTGTTTGTGTAGTGTTGAGTAGAGCGCTTGGGCAATAGTGGTCGCGTCGTCAGGGTCCTCGAGGACGTGCCTCGGTCTCCTTTTTCCGCGGGTCGAGTTTTGGTGTATCGCGAGGGGGGTAAAATGTTGCATGGGCAATATTATTTATTTATTATTAATAGTATTTCGTAACGGTAAAGTATCAAAGGGCTGGTGACAAGGGGTGGTAACGTGATGAAAGAAATATAATTATATTTAACAGTAGAGTAAAATATAATTAACAGACACTAAAGCGTGTGATAGCGGCGTAGGAGAATCTTACATCCAATCTCATCCCGTGTGTGCCGTAAAAGTCGACAGAGCGAAAATGAAAACTAGGAGATGGGCAGCAGCATCTTCCTGGAACATCTGAATAAATAAACTGCGGCCAACCTGCCTGCCAAGCGGGGCATCTGTGGCTATATCCGATATTAGAGCTTCAATTCTTTGTGGCAATCTGTGGCCTATGTTCAGCAGTGGACTAGCGACTGGCTAAAATGATGACGATGATGAAGATCACTAAAACTAAAGTCTTTTCGTACAAAAATTCAAGTTTTCAATTCTACTTAATTGAAATCTATTTACAGTTTTATAAAAATACACTTAATTTTTATTTAAATAAAACTAAAACTTATGGATTTTATTGCGTTTACTCATATAAGTTTACTCGCATAAGGTTACTCGCATCAGGTTACTCGCGTACTATGAAATTTAAGGCAGGCGCTCGGCCCCTTAGCCACCACGGCTTGAAACCCCTACTTTCTTAAAATAAATTAATGATTTTCTAAGCTACGCGCAAAACGCAGCTATCTTTACTTTTTCTTTCTCTTTTAAATGTGGTGGTGAATACTTAAATATTTTTTATTCTGCCGTGAAACAGTATCATCACTTCAGCCCATTACTAGTCCACTGCTGGACGATAGTTGCCACGCATGCCAGGCGGGTTGGCAACCGCAGTTTGTTTTTTCAGACGTTCTAGGCAGATGCTGCTGCCCATCTTCTGGTTTTATTTTCCCTCTGTCGACGTGTCGATTCTCTTAAGCCGACACGACACGGCAGTAGTGTGCAAACATTACTGTGTTTCGGTTTGAAGGGCACTGTGAGCTAGTGTTAATCACTGGGCATATGAGACTTAAGAACTTATGTCTCAGGGTAATGGACGCAGTGGTGTGTAACAGAGAAATGTTCTGGGTTTTTTTTTAATTGCATAAAGTGACAAGACGAGCAAAACGTTCACCTGATGGTAAGAGCAACATCTGCCCATAACAGATGCTGTGTTAATCAAAATATTTCTGTGTAGCACCACACTGCGCTTGTCACCCTGAGACATAAGTTCTTAAGTCTCATATGCCCAGTGATCACACTAGCTCACAGAGCCCTTCAGACCGAAACACAGTAATGTTTGCACACTACTGCTTCACGGCGGAATAACTGGCCCTGGGGTGGTACCTACGTAGACTAAATCCTGCATAGGACTCCTACCACCAGTAAACCTTCACCAGTAAAAGTTCACCGGAGTTGTGTGATTCTGCCGTAATCGTCACTCCTAGCAGGTGACCTTTGTGGTTTTGACGTCATTATTTTAATTCCTATCAGAGGCCAGTCATTATGCCTTAAACATTATTGCGTTTCAGTCTGACGGTCACTGAGAGCTAGTGTAATCACTGGGCATACGAAACTTAGGAATTCATTTTGAGACATCAGTTCTTAAGTCTAGTCTAGTTTACTGGTGGTAGGATTCATATGCAGGAGTCCGTCTAGGTGGGTACCACCCCAGGGCCAGTTATTCTACCGTGAAGCAGAAGTGTGCAAACATTACTGTGTTTCGGTTTGAAGGGCACTGTGAGCTAGCGTAATCACTGGGCATATGAGACTTAAGAACCTATGTCTCAGGGTGATGGGCACAGTGTAGTGTCACACAGAAATTTTCTGGTTGACACAGTATCTGTTATGGGCTGACGTTGCACTCACGATCAGGTGAACGTTAAAAAAAGGCCATTAATTTTCCCCTAGTAGTCTTTTGTGTGGTCGTAGGCTAAATAAAGTTATTACTAGTTTTAATGACTGTAAATCTCTGTTTCGATGCTCAATTTGCAAGATACTGGTCGTAAACAATGTCACATTCACATACATTAGTGAAACATTCGGGTGGTAAGGACGCATGCGTTTCGTCTCAAGCCGTTCGCCTTGAACAGAAACGCTAGCGCTCTCTCACAGGGTTATTCCCCGCGTATGGGTTTCCCGCGCCTCGCATTTCCTTTCTACAACGATCTCTGTAGAATGTGTATTTCGAATGCACCACTGGAGGTGACCTTTCGTGTGCATGGCTTTAAGAAGTTTTACTGACTTTATTTTGTTACATCTAGAATAGAGTACCACAAGTTTTTTTTTTTTTGGTTAACGTGACGAGTCGAGCAAAAAGTTCACCTGTTGGTAAGTGCGTCGACTGCCCACAACCAATGCGTTGTCACCCAGAGCATTTCTGTATGGCACCACATAGTCAGTCGCACTGACCACTAGGACACGCGATCGTTTTGAAATATTTATGAGAATATTTTTTTAAGTCTTTTGATTTGTCAACCAGAACATTCAGTTGCAAAGTTGCACCTCATTGCACTCGTCACCCTGAGACATCAGTTCTCAAGTATCTATACCGGCTTCAGCGCCCTTTAAACCGAAACACAGCAGTGTTCGCACACATCTGCTTGACAGCAAAATAATACGCACTGCAGTGTGGAGGCGGATCCCAGCGTAGGAATCTCAGCATTGATTTTGCCAACATTACATATTTATCTCATAGGATGCTTAGAAATGCTTCCGTTTACAATTATTGTTGCATTGTTGATCTGTGTTTTGTTCCCACTTTAATATCCTTCTGTCCGTCCCTTCCCTCTATTTCCCTCAGTCGACTCTTACGACACCCTCGGAATCAGCCGGGGCAGATTTCCTTTCTATCTGTGCAGAAATCTCTTATCACTAAAGATTTTACAGGTGGTAGGATTCCTAGCAGGGATCCCTTTTAAGAAGGAACAATCACAGGGGCACCGGGGTTGAGTAAATGGTATTATGAAACTTAAGAACTGATGTCACAGAAATGTTCTGACATACCATTTGTTATGGGCGGACGTTGTACCTACGATCAGGTGACCGTTTTGCTCGTCTCGTCTCTTTCTTGCCGTGTGGTGGCGGCTCGTTAAAAGAATACTACCACTCCATCTCATCCAATGGATCTCGTAAAAGACGAGTAAGGAATTAAACTGCACTGTGCACCCAACAGCGCATGGTGGCGATGGGCTCACCACCTATCACACCAAGTGCATTATATTGTTTTGGTGAAACGTGGATTTTGGCAGTCATCTGTTTTTGCAGTGAGTGCCCAGTCTCTGATTACCCCTTATGGGATACACTCGTGATCTTATGTATGTATGTATGTCTCTTTCATCTGACGACCGCGTGGCCTAGTGTTTTGAGTACCAGACTTCTACGCCCGCGGGTCCTGGGTTCGAATCCCAGCCGGAGCCAACATTTCTGCAAAAACACAAATGGTTTTCGGGTTTGGTTGTGGTGCGCGTGTGAAATTGATACTTGTAAACGCACCCACAATACTGGAGAAATCCTAATGTGGATTCGATTTATTAAAAATACATACATAGAGTCACGCCTCTTTCCCATAGGGGTAGGCAGAGACCACATCTTTCCACTTGCTACGATCCTGACACACATCTTTAGCTTCCTCTACTTTCATTAGTGTTTTCATACAAGCTCGTCGGTTGCGGGTACTTTTGACGTGGCCTTTCCTCAAAACGATTTCGATCTGATCGTAATACGTTCGCCTACGTCGACCCTTACCGGCTTGACCATTCACACTCGCCTCATAAATCTGTTTCGTCAATCTTCTTTCATCCATCCTCTCTACGTGTCCAAACCATCTAAGCATCCCTTTCTCTATCTTTGTCACTACATCTTCTACCACACCGCAACGTTCTCTTATCACGTTGTTTCTTAGTTTGTCCATCAAAGTCACTCCAGCTATACTTCTCAAACTTTTCATTTCAACAGCATTAATCTTATTTTCATGCTTCTTCTGCCAGACCCAACATTCACTACCGTACATAAGTGTGGGGACCAGTACTCCTCTATGTACAGCCAGTCGTCCCTTTTTAGAAACATTCTGGCTGCACACAAAGTTATGCAGGGCCCCATATAATTTATTTCCTGCCAACGCTCTTCGTTCAATATCACAGTCGTACTTTCCGTCTCTCGAAAATTTTGAACCCAAATATACAAACTCTTTCACTTGTTCCACTCTTTCTCCTTCAATCAGAACTTTGCAATCCGACATACTTTCTTCTCTTTCAAAAACCATTACTTTCGTCTTATCTACATTAATTTTCATTCCTTTGCTTTGTAGAGCATCATTCATAATATTAACCATCGCCTGCAACTCCTCCTCCGATGGTGCTAATATAACCTGATCATCGGCGTATAGGAGGCATTTGACGGTCAGATCATTCATTCTTAATCCAAATGCACTCTCTTTAAGATCTTTCAAGCAATTGTCTATAAATAGGTTAAACAGCCACGGTGAAGCCACACATCCCTGTCTAACACCTTTTTCGATGTTAAACCAGTCTGTGTACGCCCCGTTTACCCTGACACAAGCACTGGAATCCTTGTACAGTGATTTCAGTGCTTGTATCAAGCTGCCGTTCACCCCATATATAGACAATGTCGACCACAGTTCATTCCTCACCACTCTGTCATAAGCCTTTTCCAAGTCTACAAATGCGCAATAGACCTTTTGACTTTGAGCCAAGAATTTTTCGGCTATGCTTATATATTTCATCTATTAAAAATAAATCTATTAAAAAGGATATGACAAGCATGCAGTTGCTCGCTTACCATAGAAAACTTCTGACATTGTCAGACACCGAATGCTTATAATAAGTAATGCATCGAGTGCAGGCGATGAGGGCATGTGTGGAGGTCGATGAACTGATAGCGCGATCGACGTTAGGGCAGGTCGGTTCACTATCACTTTCCATCAGATAGCAATGCTTGCGTACTTATGCGTCCCTGGTACCTACGTCATTACTCTGAATTAATAAGTTAATCTTAATTCAGATTTCCCTTAAATAAAGTTTGGTTTTTTTTTATTGTAGAAAGTGACGAAACGAGCAAAACGTTCCACCTGATGGCAAGTGCAACGTCCGCCCACAAAAAATGCTGTGTCACCCAAAATAATTATGTGTGACACCACACTGCGCCCGTCACCCTGAGACATCAGTTCTTAAGTCTCAAATGCCCGGTGATTACACTAGCTCACAGTGCCCTTCAAACCGAAACACAGCAACGCTTGCACACTACTGCTTCACGGCAGAATAACTGGCCCTGGGGTGGTACCTACCTAGACGGGTTCCTGCATAGGAATCCTACCACACGCCTTTTTCCCAGAGACATCACACGATAATAACCCCTGGGAACGAGGTGATCGCTGCTAGGCTGTTTTTCAATAATAATTTCTTAAGCATTTTTTTATCATTACATGATATATATTATCATTTTAACAATAAAAGAAACATTGAAAAATTCATTAAGAAAGACGACATCTACAAAGTTTCTTTCGATTTATTTTCCGTACAGAGGAATCTCATTTAACAACGGTAGTAGATTGTTGAAAAAATTACATGTAACAATCATAATCTGCGAATACCTTACGGCAGATAATAAATATAATTCATTTAGTTTCATTTAAAAAAATGATTGTACGACACCGGAAAATTATTTTAACTAAATAATAACGTATTAATTAATATACAAAAATAACTATAAGGAAAATTACAAAACGATTTACTTGTTCAGGCCGAAAATTATGCAACGCGTACTGGCCACTTGATATTAACAGGAAAACAATTGAAATAAGCAAGTTCAATAATTATATACGCACATTTTTATCAGAAACAACGACCAACACATTTAATTCAGGTGCCGACATGAGAAAAAATACAGTTCATAAAGAAAGTAACTTCGAAATTCCACGGTCAAATATACTTAGAGAGACGTAGCTAAAGCTGTAAGCTTCCATTTTAAAGGCATACGTGCATTTATCACGTCTTCGGCGGTGAAGAAAAACATCTTAAGGTAATCTGCATGACTGAAAAATAACAAATATATAAGAATGAAAAACACAAATACGCACTAGAGTAGCGTCACGGGCTGTTCTCGGCTTGAAGTGAGGTACAGGATATTAAAGAAGACCAAAATATTACTCCTAGTAATATGTTGGTCTTCTTTACGTTTGTTTGTTTACGTTATGGTCTTGGCGAATAATACACATTTAAATAAAACTATTTTTACGGATTTTATCGCGTTTATAACCCGACGTTTCGCGCGCTTTACAGCACCCATAGCCACGGGAGGACTGAGGTGACAGATGTCCTGATGTGATAGTTAACCTTGGGTACCTTCAGCTATTGAGTAAAGTCGCAGGCTTAGCTTGTTACTTGCCCGTCACTAAGATTTCTGTATCGTGGGTATAAACAGTTAATTTGCGTATATATACACAAACGTGAAGATCCGAAATTACTATTTGTAGACTGGTATACAGTAGACTGCTGATAAAAGTCATTATGTAGCAATCCGTCTCGAAGGGACCAGCACAGTGCTAGCTATTCTGTACTGTAGGTACTGTATTAGCACTGATAGCTAGTTCTTTTTTTATTGTCTAATGTGACGAGACGAGCAAAACGTTCACCTGATGGTAAGTGCAACGTCCGCCCACAACAAATGCTTTGCCACCCAGAATATTTCTGTGTGACACCACACTGCGCCCGTCACCCTGAGACATCAGTTCTTAAGTCTCAAATGCCCAGTGATTAAGCTAGCTCACAGTGCCCTACAAACCGAAACACAGTAATGCTTGCACATTACTGCTTCACGCCAGAATAACTGGCCCTGGGGTGGTACCTACCTAGATGGATTCCTGCATAGGAATTAGGATTCCCTGCTGAATTAGGATCCTCTGCTGGTAAAAAAACTGCGCATATGTGACAGTCTGTGGTGGACAGTCAGGTGTTACACATCAAAGTTCTGAGTGATACAGTATTTTTTATGTGCAGACGTTGTTCTTAACATCGGGTGAATGACTTATCCGTCTCGTCACTTTTATTTAAAATAAAACAAATATTTGTTATAATGGAAAGAAATTTATTTTGCTAAGATAAAAATATTATACAAAATTTAAAATGGTGTGTATTACCTAGTACGACAGTTAGCCGCATGACTGTCGTAGAGTCAATATCACTTGATAATGCCTCATTTTGAGGTGAAACACGTGTCGTGTTCTCGACTTCATTGATGTGTATTGCCTAGTGGTAGTGGTGAAGGGTATCTGGTGGCGGCTCCCGGTGGCGGTATTGGTTTGCTTGTGCAAGCTGTTGAGGGAGGGCGGACATTGCTGTTCAAAAACTAGGTATTTTACACCATTTCAAATTTTGCATGCGAATCTTAGCAAATTAACTTACTTTACTTTATTATAATGGATTTCAGCAAAGTAACAGGGTTATTAGGTCCAGGATTCGTACCGGCAAGCCGTAGCGCGGAAGCCATTCGCTTAGCAGCCTTTCCAACCGACTAGTTATTGCTCATTCTATCAAACGTGTAGTTAAAAGAAAAGGAAAAAAATGACTTTCAATAAGTTTTATGTAAGTAATCTTTGTTGAATAAAAATTATTCTATTCTATTCAGATGCAGTATTTACTTAACCGCATATTTCCACGCGTTACTAATAAAATTCCAAAGTAGCAGTTATTGCAAGAAATCTGGCGTTTAACCAAGTAACTTTTCAAATTCATCAAGCATCGTGATAATAATACTTTGTAATGTAGCTGCGGTGTCTTTGTTGTTGTATTCGGTGTTCCTGGATATTTCTAATTTGTAAAGAAAAACAATTCATTATCATCATTATTACACATGTCCACTGCTGAACACAAGCCTCCTACATAGAGAAACCCTTGGCTCAGGGCTACCTCTGTCCATTGATTACCCGTAAAACCATTCAGGTTGTCCCTCCGTCTAGTCTGTCTCCCCAAAAGTTTTCTATTCCATGAGGTATGCAGTGTGATCGCAATCACTTTGGCTTGCTGATCCTTAGGGCTATGACAGTTTCTCCAGTTTTTTTTATTACAGATTCTTACTCGTAGAGACACAAAACATAACCCTTTCTATTAATTTAGAGATTCCTCACCCTCTGAAGGACCACGTCTCGGTTCCGTATCTCAAAACTGACAAAACGCATTGGGACAACAACAACAAAGCGACTGAATTCCTATTATTTTATTAGAATGGAAGTTCCTGCTTAACAACCACAGTGACTTGCTTAAATACGCCAAGTATTGATTAAACTTCATTAAATATATACAAATAAATAAAGTTGAAGTGTCTGTTTGTAATAACAAAATAACAGCATTTAACTCAATGTTTATGAAAGTATATACGGTACTTATAAGAAAAAAACATTTTTTTTTATTTCTGTGTCTGTCTTTCGGTTTGTTCCGCCTAATCTCCGAAACGGCTGGGCTGATTTTGACGGGACTTTTACTGACAGATAGCAGACAGTATAGCGGGTAACTTAGGCTACTTCAATTTTAGAGAAGTAACTAGGATTCCGCGCAAAAAACTTAAAACCCTAAAATCCGATTCAAACAGGGAAGGATGTATATATCATCGATCGGGGTCAGCTTTTTTTACGCGTATAAAACGGGACACAGGTAGTATATAAATATTCTTATAAAAGTAATTTAAAGCTTAGGTCTTCAAATATAAATGCCACACCATTTTTATCAAGTAAAGCCAGGGTATGATTTGTTTTTGTTAAAAGTACGTTACGTGAAGCCAAGAAAAGACAGTCACACTGCTCCAATGCGGGTCGGCGTACAGACGACGGAAATTTCGTCAGGAAAAGATCGCAGGTAGTGCAACTCAGTACACTTGACAGAAGTGAAACTTATATATATATATATTAGAAATTTGATATAAATAAATTAACATGAATCGACAAAAATATTACTCACTGTAAAATAACTGCTCTGTATGTAAACATTAATCAATTAATCGATAAATATCAATTAAGAATAACAGAAACGTTGCCCTCAATTTCGAATCATCCGTTGCATCTCTTTGCATTTTTTACAGGATTTACAACCGGCTGCTGGTTTTCACCATCGCACTTTGCGGCAGAACACAAAATTCCATCATCACCACCTGGATGGATGGCATTCCACCACGCGGTTTTTCGCGGAATTTTCTGCCTCGCACGATCACTTTATAGATTTGGCTGCCGCCGGCGGTTTTTCCGGACCGATACGACTTAGGGACCTTCAAGAAAAGAGCCTATTCCTTCCTCAAAGGCCGGCAACGCACCCGCGATTCCTCTGGTATCGCTGTTGTTCATGGGCGGTGGTGATCATTTACCACCAGGTGAGCCATTTGATCGTTTGCCCCCTCTCCTATAAAAGAAAAACTTGGAATTTTAGAATCGTCGTGCCCGCAAGCGTCTTAAAAGTCGACAGAAAAAAAAAGTCATAAATTAAACCAGAAGATAGGCAGCAGCATCTTCCTGGAACATCTGAACAAATAATCTGCTGTTCATCCCGCCTGCAGAGCGTGGCAACTACGGCAAAATCCCCTCAAAATGAGAGCTACAAACTTGTGGCAATCTTTGGGGGAGGCCTATGTTCAACAGTGGACTAGTGATAGGCTGAAATGATGATTTTTTTATTGGATAAAGTGAAGAAAAGAGCAAAACGTTTACCAGATGGTAACGTCTGCCCATAACAGTTGCTGTGTCACCCAGAAATTTCTGTGTGACACCACATGGTGTCCATCACCCTGAGACATAAGTTCTTAAGTCTCATATGCCCAGTGATTAGCTCACAGTGCCCTTCAAACCGAAACACAGTTATGTTTGCACACTGCTGCTTCACGGCAGAATAACTGGCCCTGGGGTGGTACCTACCTAGACGGATTCCAGCACAGGAATCCTACCACCAGGAAATGATGTGCCCAAAAATTTTCACTTCAATAACCACGTGTCTCCTTAAAATCCCAGTCATTTTCTCCTCGATGTAAGTGCAGTGACTGCTACATAGAGAAACGATAAATTTAAATGAATCACTTGGATTTCCATTAGTAAAAGACTAAGTAGAATGGCTGACGACACACCACTGTCATAATATTAACCCATACATGTATTGCATCATATTAAAATTTGTGTTAATTGATGGTCATATCCAGGCGGGTGATTGTAGGAGGACCCTAGCAGATTGCAACTTTATTTATTATGTAGTTTAGACTGAGATAAAAAAAAAAGATTTAGAAAAAAAAAGAATAACTACGAAGTTTCTTTCGCCTGTTTTTTCTCCGTCAGAGGAAAGTCACTACGAAACGGCGGTAGATTGTAAAGAAATGACTTTCAAAAAACTAAATTTATATTTCTTGCGTCGAAAAATAAAGGCTTTTTATTTCATTTCATCTTCCCAACTGACCAATGTAATGGTAGGTTTCCCATACAGTAATCAGGTTTGCACACTACTGTTTAACGGCAGAGTAACTGGCACTACGGTAATAACCCACGTAGGCGGGTTCCTGCATAGGAATCCTACTACCAATGAAAATGAATGCTAGTGATGGGATCTGTAAATGCTGTGTCCAGAATATTTCTGTGTGGCACCATACTGCGCCCCTCTCCCGAGACTTCAGTTTTTAAGTCTCACATGCCCAGTGATTACGCTAGCACTCAGTGCCCTTTAAACCGAAACACAGAAATGTTTGCACACTACTGCTTCACGGCATAATAACGGCACGGCTGGCCCTGCGGTGGTATCTACCTAGACGGATTCCTGCATAGGAATCCTACCACCAGTAAAATGATTCTTACTTGGATTAGATGGTAACACAGTTTCATGTACGAGTAGGTAAATATGATGAACAAGCAAACAATCCATCTGGTAAGTGGTCACTGTCGCTCATATGATGATGAACCCAGACTAAGATGTGTTGACAAGTCGTGTGTGGTCAGTGTAACTCCTCATTTCCAGGTATTGGATCTCCGGTTGTCGACACTCACTCCTTTTTTATTAGAGAAAGTGACGAGACGAGCACAACGTCCTCTGACATTTCTGTGTGACACCACGCACCGTAACCCTGAGACATCAGTTCTTAAGTCTCATATGCCTAGTGATTACGCTAGCTCTCAGTGCCCTTCAAACCGAAACATAGTAATGTTTGCACATTACCAGAATGGATGAACACGGCAGAATAACTGGCCCTGGGGTGTTACCTGCCTATACGGATTCCTGTATATAAAAAATTACTAATTTCGCTTTTTGTTTCCTTTTTCGCCTTTCCTTTTGGATTATCATGATTATTGCGTAAGTTTAATTACTATTTTTTGTTTTTTTTCGCTTATCTTAAACCTTTAATTGTTGTGCAGGGGCCAAATTAATATATTCTTCTTGCTTTCCTACATAACCAGCTGAGCTTGTAGTTTAATTTTCAAAATGAACTTTAAAATTCATATAAAATACAAACATAGAATCTCCCATTTTTCCCATATAAGAGGTAGGTAAAGGCTACACACGTAGCTCACTTTTCGCAAC
This sequence comes from Luehdorfia chinensis, assembly GCA_019845155.1. NCBI lineage: Eukaryota > Metazoa > Arthropoda > Insecta > Lepidoptera > Papilionidae > Luehdorfia > Luehdorfia chinensis. Next base: position 7,970,802 of record JAHVAK010000024.1, on the reverse strand, counting down.
CGCGGGAAAAATACTTGACGTGTGACGAACCACGTCGCCGCCTTTTGGTATGACTCAAAAAAAATCTTATTCCCCATTGCGTTCCCAGTATAGTGACAGCATTGTATATTATGGTGTTACTCTGCACGATTGAAGGCTGTCCGTACAATACCGCCTCTTACGACACCTTGGTAGGCAAGTGGTAGACGCTATTCTACTCTTTTTTTTATTGCATAAAGTGATGAAACGAGCAAAACGTTCACCTGAGTGTAAGCGCAACGTCTGCCCATGACAAATGCTGTGCCACCCAGAAAATTTCTGCGTGACACTACACTGTGCCCATCACCCTGAGACATAGGTTCTTAAGTCTCATATGCCCAGTGACTGAGCTAGCTCACAGTGCCCTTTAAACCGAAACACAGTAATGTTTGCACACTACTGCTTCACGGTAGAATAACTGGCCCTGGGGTGGTACCTACCTAGACGGACTCCTGCGTAGGAATACTACCACCAGTAGCCTACCTACCTCTGCCGGACACTTATCGGCGGAACTCCAGATGTATTTGATATATTACGAGAAACCAAAGCCAAATTGAACCCAAATCTACTGAACCCAATCTGTGGCAATTTCCTAACAGTACGACAGACAGATTTTTTTCGAATTTCAATTTTGTGTACCTACTGAGCAAAATCACATAAATAAAACATTTGACATTGAAAAATTCGAAATCACGGACCGGCGCATCTGTTTTTTTTACGTGTGATGATATTGTGTATGATTGTTAAAAAAGAAGCGCACGTGACTGTAGTGAAACTTATACATATTAAAACAAAAATAAATAAACATGAATTACTAAAAATATTACTGAAATGAAAATTCTTTATTCTTCTATGTATGAAGTATAAATTTCCTTTGACCAACGTATTTTTTTTTACAATTCACCACCGCTTCGTAATTAAGTTCCTGGGACGGAGAAGAAACTGGTGGTAGGATTCCTATGCAGGAATCCGTCTAAGTAGGTACCACCCCAGGGCCAGTTATTCTGCCGTGAAGCAGTAGTGTGCAAGCGTTGCTGTGTTTCGGTTTGAACGGCACTGAGAGCTAGTGCAATCACAGGGCATATGAGACTTAACATCTGATGTCTCGGGGTGACGGACGCAGTGTGGTGTCACGCAGAAATTTTCTGGGTGACACTGCATTTGTTATGGGCAGACGTTGCACTTACCATCAGGTGAACGTTATGCTCGTCTCGTCACTTTACCCAATAAAAAAAAAGCAAGAGAAACTGCGTAAATAGGATATATTTTGTTGTAAATATTTTTTTCGTCATGATCATTTCAGCCTATCACTAGTCCACTGCTGAACATAGGTCTACCCCATAGATTTCCACAAAATTTAGTAGCTCCCATTTTGGGGGGATTTTGCCGTAACTGCAAAGCTTGGCAACTGCATTTCTTTTGTTCAGATGTTCCAGTAAGATGCTGCTGCCCGTTTTCTGGTTATTATTTTCCTATGTCGGACTTTTACTCCACCCACGGGATGAGATGGTGTGGTAGATTCTCTTAAGCCGCCATCACACTGTAAGTAAGTCTAACTGTGGCAAATAAATGTATTTACTTTCTTTCTTTCTATACTATGACATTAAAAAAATTGTTCCCAAGTTTCGTGACGCCTCTTCTCTGAGGTGTTATTTTTTGAATCAGTGTGTATTTTGACGTTCATAAGAGCTTCAATCATCATCATTATTTCAGCCTATTTAAGTCCATTGTTGAACAAGGTGTATTGCAACCGAAGAACAGTAAAAAAGTAAAGAGTAAAGTTTCAGCCTATAAATGTCCCACTGCTGCGCAGAGGCCTCCTCTCATGTCTGAGAGGGTTTTGGAGATAAGAAGAATCCGCCGCGCTGCTCCAATGCGGGTAAGCGAACTACACGTGTCTTCGAAATATTTTTTTTTTATTCCTCAGACATGCAGGTTTTCTCACGATGTTTTCCTTCACCGCCGAGCACGTGGGCACTTAAAATTTCAACTAACAATTTTCCTATAAAATTGCAATTAACAATGAACCCAGGTCACCCGCGTACTATGAAATTTCAAGCGAGCGCCTAGCCCCTGAGCTAAAAGTTCAAAAATTACTGTTTCAGTCTAAAGGGCACTGAGAGGTAGTGTAATCATTATGAGATACTTGAGAACTCATAGACTCTCATAAGCCGCCACCACACGGCAGTAATCTTACTTAAAAATACACTATAAATAAATTTACAAGGAATTCACATAATGATTTATAAATAGTATCGGGTTATAAATAGTAAAAAAGTAAAAATTAAACGCGATAAAATCCGTAAACTTAGTTTCATTTAAATTACAAGGAATTTTTACTGTAACTCACTGTAAAATAGCGTATAATATGTAAGTATATGAACAATTATTAATTAATCGATAAATTAATAATAAATAAATAAAATTGAAATGTCTGTTTGTAATAACAAAATAAACGCTTTTTTACTATTGAGCATTGGCTTATGAAAGTATGTACGGTACATAAAAGAAAAAAGAATTTAATTTTTTTTTATCGTTCTGTCTGTCTGTTTGTTCCGGCTCATATCCGAAACGGTTGCACCAATTTTGACGAGACTTTCACTGACAGATATCTAATATTGTAGCGGGTAACTGAGACTACTTTAATATTAGAAAAATAATTAGGGTTCATCATCATCATCATCATTATCATTTCAGCATATCACTAGTCTACTGCTAAACATAGGCCTCCTCCATAGGTAGCCACAAAAGTTTGCAGCTCTCGTTTGGTGGGATTTTGCCACATTTGCCACGCTTCGTAGCCGTGTTGGAAACCGCAGTTTATTTATTCAGATGCTCCAGGAAGATGCTGCTGCCCATCTCCTGGTTTTTGTTATCCCTCTGTCGACTTTTACGACACACACGGGATGCGATGGGGTGGTAGATTCTCTTAAGCCGCTACCACACGGCGCAAAAAAATTAGAACCTCAAAATCCGATTCAAATGGAGAAGTATATATGGATATCATCGATCGGGGGTCGGCTATTTTACCCGGGTTAAACCGCACAGCTAGTTATAAATAAATGTACAAGGTATAGTCACCGTAACTCACAGCAAAATAACGTTTAATACGTAAGTATTTAAACATTTTTTTTTTATAAAGTGATGAAACGAGCAAAACGTTCACCTGATGGTAACTGCAACGTGTGCTGTGTCACCTAGAACATTTCTGTGTGATACCTCACTGTGCCCATCACCCTGAGACATCAGTTCTAAAGTATCACATGCCCTGTGATTACGCTAGCTCTCAGTGCCCTTCAAACCGAAACACAGTAATGTTTGCACACTACTGCTTCACGGCAGAATAACTGGCCTTGAGATGGCTACCTAGACGAATTCCTGCATCGATGAATATTAAATTAAGATTAACAGAAACGTTGCACGACAACGCTGCACTGAAATACTGGTGATAGGATTCCTATGCAGGAGTCCGTCTAGGTGGGTACCACCCCAGGGCCAGTTATTCTGCCGTGAAGCAGTAGTGTGCAAACATTACTGTGTTTCGGTTTGAGGGGCGCTGTGAGCTAGCGTAATCACTGGGCATATGAGACTTAAGAACTGATGTCTAAGGGTGATGGGCACAGTGTGGTGTCACACAGAAATTTCCTGGGTGACACAGCATTTGTTATGGGCAGACTTTGCACTTACCATCAGGTGAACGTTTTGCTCGTTTCATCACTTTATCCAATAAAAAAAAGACTTTGAAATGTCCTGTCCTATCCAAAGAAGTACCACTTTAATAATTGCCCTCTGGGTTTTCCCATGACAAAGGCATTATTGCTAACCGGTTTAGTAAAAATAAATGTTCATTTAATATTATGTAGCCGCGTAAGGCGTGGCCTAGAGGTCAGAGTGCCTGAGTACAGCGCGGCGGGTCTTGGATTCGAATCTCAACCGGAGTCAACATTGAAATAACTTTTTTTAATTGGATAAAGTGACGAGACGAGCGAATAATTGGATAAAGTGACGTTCGCCTGGGGGTAAGTGCAACGTCTGTGCATAACAAATGCTGTGTTACGCAGAATATTTCTTTGTGGCATTACACAGCGCTCTTCACTAAGAGACTTGACTGGTGGTAGGATTCCTATGCAGGAATCCGTCTAGGTAGGTACCACCCCAGGGCCAGTTATTCTGCCGTGAAGCAGTAGTGTGCAAGCATTACTGTGTTTCGGTTTGAAGGGCACTGTGAGCTAGCGTAATCACTGGGCATTTGAGACTTAAGAACTAATGTCTCAGGGTGACGGACGCAGTGTGGTGTCACACAGAAATATTCTGGGTGACACAGCATTTGTTGTGGGCGGACGTTGCACTTACCATCAGGTGAACGTTTTGCTCGTTTCGTCACTTTATACAATAAAAAAAAGACATCAGTTCTTAAGTCTCATATGCCTAGGGTCATATGCCATAGTGCCACAAGTGTTCACAACTTCCTACCTAACTCGTTCCCCTAAGCCGATAGGTGTCCGGCAGAGTAGAATAGCTCCTCTTTCCTACAGAGGCGACTAAAGTATTGTAAGGACAGCCATTATTCGTGCTGAATAACACCATAATATGCAATGCTGTAACTATACTGCTTGTGGGAACGCGATGGGAGTAAATTTTTTTTTACTCGATCCAGAATGTCGGCGACCTGGTTCGCCACCCGTCTTGTCTCTTTCCCCGCGAGGGCGAAAAGTGCGCAACGTGCGTGGCCTCTGCCTACTGTGTATCTATTAGTGATGTAACGAATGTACATTTTTAAGTATTCGCGAACGCGAATAATTGTCATTAACATTCGCGAATGCAAATGCGTATGCGTAAATTATATAGTCTTAGGCATAATAGTAGCCCTTAGGAGCGCCCAATTTTGTTCTTTCGCACCACTAAATTTTAAAATATTTTGGAAAACAAAATAACTTCAAATAAACATTTCTCATTTTAACTGAAAAAAAAGTTTAACAGTTCAATAAAATTAAGCACATGGTTATACAATTAGGAACACTTATATAAAGGCAAAATTTTGGTTTTGGTGTACAAGCAAACTAGTATAATTTATTGCATGTAATATTTTATATTTCTGAGGTATCGCAAAACTTTTCCATAATAGCGGTACGCTCATTTATACACATGATCAAATAAACTATAAACCGATAAATTTTATACATCAGAACCTAGTATTATACTGCTAGTTTATTTACTGCTGCTGCACACATAATTAAGATCGGATAATAGTTTATTTTTAATTCCAATGTTAATAGAGAACACTCTGTGGCTAGGTCGGTTTTCGTATAATTTTGGCGGCATTTGTAAGCCTTAAGTCTGGTTACTTTATTAAAACAACAATGGGTAAACTTATGACGGATCTACGTCACAATTAACTTCGCGAGAAGAATTTGTCGTATAAGATTGCTTATCAGGTGCAATTTTCGAAAACGATGATTTTACTCGCTGTGAATCATTTTAACACGTATCCAAACGACTTCAAATATTGCACCCGTTCCTAAACAGGCAGACATCTCGGCGAAATTATCGAAATAACGTTCATTTGGTAAAACGAGATCCCTCAAAACGGTCTAACGAGATAAGAAAATAATATTTTGGGGAAAGCAAACGCACTATTCGAAGGCGTTTGGTGTAAGAGAAGTTGCACGGTAGTTGCAGTGGTATAATAGTATATATTATATTAAGATACCCAAGTTGAAACGATGCCATAGGCACGCCCGTCCCACAGCAGCAAGAAAGCTTAAAATCTGACAGACAATGAAAAAACGTTTTTTTAGAGAAATTAAAATAAACATGGGTGATTTGATGGAAAAGATACTTAAGGCATCCTCCGAATAAAGCATTCGACTCCAAGTACATAAGTGACATTGCAGCACAGCGGGCAAAACCTAATAATTAGGGGATGCTTTCCTGTGTTATGAGTTGTGTATGAGTTGGACCTGTTACGCTGATAGAAGGAAACATAGATCATGTTATGTTACCCTATTATATTCTGCGTGCTTCTGGTTATTTGGACATACCAGCACGACCCAAAGCATACCTGCACGCAGGGTCAAAGGATTCTTAGTTTCACAATTAATTTCTACCTTTGACTGGCCAGCTAGCAGCCCATACCTAAATCCAATGGAACTCCTTTTATCCGAAGTCAATACAAAGGTATCAAATCGATAATGTAGCTATTTAAAAGAGCTTACTACGTTTTCTTAGGTGTTACTGTATAGCTGTGACTAAGCGTCAAAAATTGATAGGGTCAATGCCTCGCCGATGTAATTATTAAAAATGTATTCATGAGCCTTTTTTCGTTTGCATGCACTCACATAAATGTAATTTATTTACTCTACCTTTCATTTGAAACAATTCTCGAACAATTTATTAGACGTTCTCAGTTATTTGTCCAGCTTCATTTGTATTTTAATTTGTTATTAATGAATATAAATGATATTTGTAAATAAAATTAGTGATTTCATAACTCTATTCCTAATTCAGTTCGCTTTACCCGTGTGGCTTTTTTTGACATATCTAATTACTTACGAAAAGCAACACAAAACTAAATTTTACATGATTTTGATTAACAATTTGTGTGTTAATAGTTCATAATTATATGACCATCACTGTAAATTGTCATACAAGTTACTTAGAAGGATATGGTTGGGCTTTTTTTTATAAAAAAGAGGATGATGTGATGATGATGTTCTCCTAGCCGATTTCGACCACGGCGACAACTTCCGAATACTGTCGAGAGCCATCAACTGCGCAGGAGATATTATAGTGCCACAAGTGTACGCGCAAACACAGAGGCACTCACTCGTCCCAACCTACCAGCGCCCGATGTAACGCTGATGCGATAAGATCGGAGGTAGGCTAGGATGCAGTGTCAGAAAAATTCACAACACAACCAGACCCGAAAACCAACAATTTGTGTTTTAGCACAAATGTTGGCTCCGGATGGGAATCAAACCCAGGACCCGCGGCGTAGAAGTCAGGTACTCTGACCACTAGGCCACGCGGTCGTCGAAAAAACAGGATATTTTATGTATAAAACAATCTTTTATAATAAAAGTTCATTATAATACTAATGCTTTTCGGTATTTTTTAATATTATTTTTACAATTTCTATACGCAAAATTTTAAGTATTTGTGACAATAACATTTGCAAAATATTCGCATGATTTTCGCGAATGCGAATGCGAGTTTCAAGAAATATGTGAACATTCGCGAATGAAAATGCGATTACGAATACTCGTTACATCACTAGTATCTAGTTAGAACTTCTTTTGTTGTAAACAATTGTTGAAATTTTACTGTAGTGATTATTGTATTGATATAGCTCTCTCTTTAATTTAATTTAACTGTATTGATGTTACTATACAATGGAGTGGAAATCTAATGTTAGGCAAAACGTAAATGAAATGAACTTTAATGTAATTTAAGTAAATTTTATTTCGTTGCTTTTTTCCCCGAATATTGTTCTTTTAATGTTTTGTAGTTTTACCATTTAGCTCTATTGTAGTTTTTTTTTTAATTTACAAAATTTAATTAATTCATAAACGCATGCTTTGATCATCTGTTATCGGTGTAACAATTACCTTACTGTAAACTTTGTCTCTATATAAACTTGTATGATTGTATCTACTGTTGATGGTCCTAAATAAAATAAATAAATCTATGTCGTAATTGGTAAATATAACATATTAAGTATACGTCGTATTCACAATAACACAGAGAACCATATGGGCATGCAGATAATTAATCAAACACTTGTCGATAATTGCCAACCGATAGTCACGTGCACTAGTATATATAATTCGTAAGATATCTTACATGTGTGCATTGCCTAGGAAAAAATTCGCACGCCTACTCGGTACGCAACGCAGTGAGTTAGTAAACAAACAACGGCACAGACCTATTTCATAAGGAGAGAACTCGCCGCCGCCGCCCATTCCGTCGCGAGCTGTCGGTCGCTTCGCACGCAGCCATGCTCGATTACGCGCGTCCTTACGAGCAGAACATGTGCGAACTCTACCTACCCCCCACTCCCCCAGCGCCCGCGCGCCTCGACGACTTCCAAGTTTTCAGGAAAAGCACCGCCCCCTATATCTACGGGAGCTATTACAACAATTATGATGCCTACAACGAGCCAGAGGTTGATGCCGCCGCGAACGTCTATCACAATCTGGTCAGTTCACGCGAATATCACAGAGATGACTGGAAATGCAAAGTCGTGATGGATTGGAGTGAAGACGACACCGTCTCCTGGCTTGTCGACACAGCGGCGCAGAGCATGGGCTTCTGCGAATACGAAATTCCCTTCTACAACTTCAGAATCACCGGCATGGAGTTGCGCGGTCTGAAGAGGGATGAAGTTCTACAGAAGATGGCACATCCGAACATCGATCCTTCTATATCGAGGAGGATAGGAGAGGTGATATTTGAAAAGCTGCACACTCGCCTGAACGAGGAAATGGTGCGACAGCCCTCTGTCTTCAGATACGCGGAGAGTGACCCATACCAGAACCAGGAACCAGTGCAGACAGTGTTAGATTTGGATTCGTTAGACCACAAGGTCAGACTCTACGCGTCGGATTACAAGCCGAACGATACAGGATTGTTGCATCCGCCCTGCGACTCTAGTGATGACGACGTATTCCGAACATCAGAGACTGCATCACCTGAGTGTTCATATGGCAGCGACGGGAGCAAATCCGGCGACGAGGAGGAGAAACGGAAAATGTTCAAACGTCCCCCCGGCCGGCCTAAAGGGAGTGGAAGGAAAGTCGGCAAGCGCCCACGAAGCGTTTCGGTACCGGAATTCTTAAGGAATCTATTACTGGATCCGAAGTACTGCCCATCTATTATTAAATGGGAGGATCATTCTCTAGGAAAATTCAGGTGAGATGAATTCCATTGTTTACGCCTGATTAAATGCTGTGTCGTGACATACGACGATCGTTAGTTGCATCTAATGCGTTGTTCATATATAGTTGTATATTGTTCATATATATTGTATCTCCATCACGTGTAGAGGCACACATTGTGCGAACTGTTTGCTAGTGTTTATAATCAATTAATTGGCGATGATTGGTAAAGTTTTAAACTATTTAGTTATATTAATTTCACTAATTAGCTGGCCTTTAATATGGCCATTTAGTATTCGGTTCTTTTGGTTAGATGTTTAACTGCAGCTTCAAATATCATTACGAATGACTTATCGTTTTTGTTTACTTTAATATCAATTAACAAATTACCAATTCTCAGAAATTGGCCACGCTAATTACCATTTCAAATAACAAAGGCGTCGTGAAAATGTAATTTTAAACTTATCATAACAACTGTTTTATTTTTTTGGTGTACTCCCGTCAGTGATTACATTATTCAACGTTATTTAATATAAACAACGCTAATGCCATTACACGTTAGGTTTCAGACCAATGGTCTTATCCATAAAAATACTTAAGATAGATTTAAAACACTGAATAATTATAAAGCTAATTAGGCCTACTAAACGTATTATAAAATTCCTATTCCTTACATAGGGGACACATCTGTGAATTTGTGTATATTTGACTGCAAACTTTTGTCAAAAATGAGTAATCTCTTTGTAACAAGGCTATAAACCTTCTTTATTGTAATTATCTCATTCTGTTCTATAGTAAAGTGAAAAACATTGAGCAAGAAATGTAATTTAAGGCAGATCTTTTATCGATTCTTAGGGGGTCACTACAAACAACTTCAACTGATTAATTTCGCGTTGGCGTTTTAAGGCAAAGTACATATGGAATATGTTTGCTTAGAAAATGTATTCCTATTTTATTTTGCCTGCAAGAAGTACATTACGATATACATAATATTAACAGTTGTTCGATCGCCTTACAACTAAAGGTATCTTACTAGAAAATAAAAAAATAGATATCACATTTTATTATTAATATAGCATTTGTTCTCATTATCGCTACATCTATTGATCTCGCAGACACCGCAACATTTGTTTGAAACATTGTCGTAAACAAATATTTTTTTAATTAATCATACACATTGAAAGGTGATTTTTAATCTGGTCAACTTTTGCCGCCATGAGTATTTTTGATGATTATAAAAAAAAAAATGAATCTAACCTGTTGTGTAGTGCAATATGGAGGAAGACTGTTGCCCACCTAACACCGTGGTGTAGCTTTCCGAATCATTAGAACTACCTAGATAAATTTGAATAATCCTTTATACTATGTACAAAGGCTGTGGTTGTGTAGCGCTCCTTATGAAATAGGACGCGTGCATTGCCAGTACCGGCACCACGCCGTTGTTAATTGATAATTTTAATGCTGTTATACTACATGGTTCGTGCAATGTCGCGAAATAAAAATAAAACAATTTTTTCTTTGTTAGTTTTTACCGGTGGTACTCTAAGCAGGCATCCGTATCGATACGAGTGGGCATCACCGCAGTCCCTTTTATTCTGTCGTAACGCACTATGTACAAACACCAACGTGTTTCGTTCTGAAGGGCACTATAAGCTGTTATAGTTACAGGGCATATGAGACTGAAGGGTGACGGGCGCAATGCGATGACATACAGAACTAAAACAAATCTGAGTGGCTCCTCTACTGTTATGGGAAGACAGTCTTACCGATAGGTAAACGATTTGCTCGTCCCATCACTTTCAAACCACAAAAAATACAGTCTCCTTCTCGCTCTCCTCGCGTCTCCAGAACTCTTTCAAAAGTGAAATAGCCTGGGCCCAGCAGTGGAACTTTTATGAGATGTTATGATACTTTTATAAGCTTGTGCTAAAATATGTAAAATCTCTACCTGCAAGTATATCTATTTTGTATGTGTCTATCATTGAATGAGACGTGAATTAATTTTTTTTCACCACGACCATATTTAACAATTTCAAATAGAACTGTAATAAACGCGTTGTTACTGCTGTGTTATTTACAATTTGTCGCTCTCAGACAGCTTCAGATCTGACCTTGTCATTGAAAACTTCAATAGAGCAAAAACGTGCCAATGTGACATTGCAGCCGAGGCTCCTACCACTGTTATTGTGGAATTAATTCGCGTATAATTATCAGTTTCGATGAATCTTTCATCATCTTTTACAACAACTCTACTTAATATTATGCAGTTCTATTATCGTGGTTAAGTGCTTTCCGTTGGGACTAGCGTATGACTGATACTCGTATTTATTGTTTAAACAAATTATAAACATATTCCTTCCTTTTTGCGTCGGAAACCTCTCGTTTTGACGCGTTGCATATAGCAACGTTTCACTTAAATTCAAACTTGAAATTTTACTCATATCGCACCCAAAGGAGTGTCACTTTAACTAACATTTAATTAGGACTCATCTTAATCTCATTACAGATTATATATTATGGCAGAAATAAAAAATTTAACCGACTTCCGAAAATGGAGGAACTTTTAAATTCAACTGATTTGTTTTGTGTGTATGTTACGCGATACCTTCAATGATTCTTTTTTTAGTTGAATAGGTTATCCTCGAGGTAGGTCTCATAGAAATTTGGTCAGTATCCGATGTAAGATCCATAAGCAAATCGTGAATCTCTTAAATTCTCATAAGCATGTTTCGGGCTGCTTCGTTGAAGTCAGATCTTGATAAAATAATTCAAATGACTTGTTTATCGTCTACAGTCTGTCGGTTAGGCCAGTCCAGGACTTACGCAGTCTCATCAAGTCTCATCAATCAAGAATAAAGTAATTTCCGCAGTCACCACACTTGGTAGACGTATTGGCGAATGCAGTACCTGCCAACTATACAACTTAGACTCTCTTACCTGTACTTCTCCATTCTGTCGATCTTTCATGACTGTTATTCCGCAATTTGTTTGAAGCTTTTCTGGGCATTCTCGTTTTTAGTTTTTTCTTTTATTCAAGAAAGTGACTACATTAGCGGCGTTGAATGTGAGTAATTGCAGCACCTACATACCTATAACAGATGCTGTACCGGAACATTTCAGTGTGCCAGTGTTGCGCTTTCCATATTGAGACATCAGTTCTTGGGATATAAACCCAGTAATTAAACTTGCTCTTAGTTCCCTTCAAACCGAAACATAGTTATTTTTACACACTTCTGCTGGACGGCAGAATAACTAACACTGCAAATAACTAACCTACCTGTTCATACGAACTAGTAGGTCGAAGTACTATTAATACATTAATGGTACAGGGCATAGTTTCATACGCTCATAATTTTACTAAATAACAGAGCGATGTGGAAGAGAAAGATCAGGAATGCGAACCCCGTCACAAGACTGGACGAACGCTAGGAAGACTAAGAAGAGAACTTTAATAATCGATTTGTATCACCTGTATTTGACCTACCTACTTCTAGTTAATTAATCAGATAAAATAATAATACATACATACATAGAGTCACGCCTCTTTCCCATAGGGGTAGAGAGACAGAGACCACATCTTTCCACTTGCTACGATCCTGACACACATTTTTAGCTTCCTCTACTTTCATTAGTGTTTTCATACAAGCTCGTCGGTTGCGGGTATTTTTGACGTGGCCTTTCCTTAAAACGATTTCGATCTTGTCGTAATACGTTCGCCTACGTCGAAAATAATAATACAGAAAGAAAGTTGATCTGCTAAGATCCGCATGCAAAGTATACAATTGTATAGATGAAATAACCGATAATAAATATTGATTTATGTAATGGACCGTATGACGTATTATTTTAATAATTTTAAAACCTAAAAACGCCACTTCGTGTCCGATTATGCAAGTGACACAAAAATAGAGGCAAGGAACCCGTAGAGTAATTTCGGTGGTCTGTTATTTAGACCTATGAAGGGCATGGACAGCAGCACCTAAAATGCCAGACATCTACTGAATACGCCAATGCGCCTGCCAAACTTGGAAGAGGCATTTGCCCAGTAGGGGACTGATAAAAATCTGATGAATATGTTTTCATACATCTTAATTTTTAAAGTTTTTTTTTCTGGGAAAAAAGGGGGCTAAGACTAATTGCCTTTTCTTTCTTATGGAGTATGTCCACTAAGTATTTTTATACTTATTATCAAATCGGTCTTGATCCATGTTCCCTTTATAGTATTCTTATCTGAAACCAATTTGAAAAGTCATCTATTATTCTTTTCTAATGATTTGATTCATGTGGATTGTTCTTTTTAATGTTTACCATTTTTGGGATGGAATTGATATTATTTATTATCGAAGTAGTACGAGCTAGTCCCGCCACGTCTGCCCATAATAATCGCGGTTTCATACCTTTAAACATCGGTTCTTAAGTCTCATATAATCAGTAATTACACTGGCTTAAGTGCCCTAACAACCGAATCACAGTATAGTTTACACACCACTAATTCACGGCGGAATATCTGGCACTGCGGTGGTACCGGCCAAGTCGGATTACTGCATTGGAATCCTGCTCGTAGATGTATACAAGTGTAGTTCATATTCTGAATTATAAGTTCGTTAATTTTAAATAACGTTTACTGAGAAAATTATCTTAAAAATTTATAGATGCTTACATTTCGTAAACATTTTTCTTTTTTAAACTCTCTTAGCTAAAAATAAACTGCTTGAAAATAAATTAGCTAGATAACGCGTTTTAACTTTTTTGCCTCGGCTGTTAATAGCGCCCCGCGCATCTATCACCTGTCGGTCGTCTCCATGGCAACAGAACTCGATTTTAAAACAACTCACAGAACCTATTCTCCACGCATGGTAGGGGTTTTGGATTTGCTTAGTGCTACTCGTATATTTTACGACCAATAATAACGTGGTTGAATAATATGTTTTATTTCTAACAAATTGCCGATTGTTTATTTGTAATATATTCCTAAAGCAATCAATTAATGTTGCCTTGTGACACATTTAGTTATAATCTATACCTGAACATTGAATTTGTTACGAGCGAATGCTTAGTAAAGATAACATATAAATGGCGGGGAAAGATTAGAAAAGTAAATACATTTTATATTGTACACACCTGTTACATCTTTAATCTTTTTCTTCTCGTTTATTTCAATTTTTTTTAATTTGTTTTGTTTTATTTCAAGATAGTAGAGTTTATGCCCGCGACTTCGTCCGCGTGGATATAAAGTAAGCTATCTGTTTGCAAAATGTCGTCAAGATTGTTTTAGCGGTTGAATGGTGGAAAGGTAACAAATAGAGAGAGTAACTTTCGCATTTATAATATTAGTATGGATTTCGAATACGTCCCGTGTACGTGTACGTGTACAAAAATTAATATTTTCAAAGAAACTATAACTTTATATGAATTTTTCTTTGGAGTTAGTCTCTTTTTATGATCTGTCGGATCGCAAAGTGTTATTCTGTCTGTCCTTCGCAAGCCATTGTCTCGTAACATAGCTCGTACGCGTTTTTTATGGTGCCTTAACCTTGTCATTCATCTGACCTCGCTTAATGGTTAACAAACACCGTTTTATGATAGCCGGTTGCATAGGTGTCTATTTCGTTGGGTTAAGATTGATTATGACATATCTACGTTGCGTTTGCTCTTGATAGTGTTCGCTCGTAATTTGGTGGATAACGCCGAAAGTAAATAATGAATTTAGTTCGTAGTTTTGTTTTAATGAATGTAGTTCTTACTGCCTTGTTGTTACGAGTCTATTTTCTATATAAAGCTTTGTATAATTGATGTTTTTTTTAAAGTGATTATGTGTATAATGTCTGACAATTGTTTGCCGTCATGTAGATGTTGCATTAGTTTTGAAAAAGGTAACTTTTTTAGGTTATCACTGGGCATATGAGACTTAAAAACTGACGTCGCAATGTAACAGGCGCCAGTGTGTTGCCATTCAAAAGTGTTCCGGGTGATACAGCATTTGTTTTGGGCAGACATTGCATTTACCATCAACGTTTTGCTCGTCTCGTCACTTTACATACACAAAAAAAATTATCACTCTTTTCGAACTATGGCTGTTTTTTAGTCTGTCTCTTTCACCCCACGTTATGTCTGTGTGCGTGTGTAATTTCAGCAAATGGTATGTGCCGGTATTTGTCAAATGTTTAACAAAATACTATACATAACTGTTTTTACCACATTCTAGATGTGCCCCGCGGTTTCCCGCGTAAATTAAGCCCACTACATGACTGCGACGTACGCCATGGCAAGTCGCTTGCAAGAGCATTTACTGCACGGTTCTTTTCGGTTCTCAGCATGCGGCTTTTTAAGGCCGTAGCATAGTTTTATAATTTTAAACGTTCATCAATAAACGAGGTATCGAAGGCAAAAATATTTTTTTTATTTTAAATTAGTATTATCTAAGATTAGCGCTATCAAACATACAAACTCTGCAATAGTAGTAAGATGTAAGATAAGACACGATGGAGGATTTTTATACAAATAAAATAAGCAACAGTGACCTCCATATATTTTTCACATGCGACATTCGCGCTCATTTATCCGACCCGAGTCCACGAATTCGTGGAATTTAAAAGTCGAGTAACTCCAAAATTATTTTTTTTTCTTTTAAAAAAACGATGCCCCTCAGTAGGATTTCTCGTGTGTCGTGGGTACGTTTTACAGACATAAATTCCACATGCACAAACCCGGACCCGGATCAACTATCTGTAGGCCTTACAAATATTTGTCCCGTGCGGGAATCGAACCCGCGACCCGCGGCGAATAAGCCAAGGGCTTAGCCACTGCGCAAACCGAGCTGACATTTTCATATTTAAGACTTCATGAATCACTTACACACTCAATTGTCCACAGATTTACCACATATAATGTATGCAAGTTTCATGTAAATAGATCGATGTATAGAAATATTTCTTAAGTGAAATAATCTCGGGTAAACCTAAAAAAAATAGAGGAAATTTTTATGAAAGTCTGAAATGAAATATATATTTAGGCTCTGTCGTAAGAAAGATAGATTTCGTTTGTCAAATGTATTGTTTAATGTTTCCTTTTATTTACGCGAATATTACACATTTAAATAAAACTACTTTTTACGGATTTTATCGCGTTTAATTTAAACTAAATTAAATTAAACGCGATAAAATCCGTAAAAAGTATTTTATTTAAAAATGTATTGTTTTTACAAAATACCACCGTTCCTTATATAGTTCCTCTGTACGGAGAGGGAACTGAAATTGGCCTGCCCAGCTTCGATGACAATGCCATGATATGGTATTACGGAGCTGATCTGATTATGGAGCCGGAAGTTGCCATTCCCCAGGAACTATCACTGGGCATTTGAGACCTAAGAACTGATGTCTCAGGGTGACGGGCGCAGTGTGGTGTCAAACAGAAATATTCTGGGTGACACAGCATTTGTTGTGGGCGGACGTTGCACTTACCATCAGGTGAACGTTTTGCTCGTTTCGTCACTTTATACAATAAAAAAAAACTATAGGCCATAGGAACTTCTCATTTAAGCGAGACATTTCAGTCATGTTTGGTCACGTTGGATTGGTTCTGACAAGTACCATGTAGCTATAGCCCTAGCAAAATAATAAAAAAGACTTTAAAACTTATTTACGTCTGTGATATAACACGTCTCTTCACGCGTATGTATAGATTTATAACTATGTAACACATAAACCGGTTTCCATTGGCTTAATAATTCCAAGAATAGATTTTGCCTAAGCATTGCCACTAAGGACGGACGCACTGAACCTGAGTTATATAGTCCGACGCGGTCTCTGCATCGCCTTTGAAATAATCACTTCTAACTTCTCACATAATCTTAAGTCTCATCATAATCATAATCATAATCTCAGAGTGTGTGCGATATACTTTACATAAGTGACCATGATTTTGTGAGCTCGTGTAGAGCAGTGGCCAAGCGCTCACCTTAGATTTCGTAGTATACGAGTGATCTGAGTTCGAAATCTAGTGCTACGAAAGTTGTTATTGCAATTGTAAATTCTGTTTCACATTTAACACCGTGAGGAAATCAGTCTCCCATCTATACAAATAAAAGAAAGTGAAGCATATGTTTGTAATAACAAATTAATAGCATTTTGGTCAATGCTTATGAAAGTATATACTGTACTCATAAGATAAAAAAAAATTGTCTGTCTGTCTGTCTGTCCGTCTGTCCGTCTGTCCGTCTGTCCGTCTGTCCGTCCGTCCGTCCGTCCGTCCGTCCGTCCGTCCGTCCGTCCGTCCGTCTGTCTGTCTGTCTGTCTGTCTGTCTGTCTGTCTGTCTGTCTGTTTGTGCCGGATAATACTACTACAACTTTAATTTAAGTTTAGGTTCCGCGCAAATAAATTAAAACCCCAAAGTCCGATCCGTAAAGGGAAGTATATATGTGTATCATTGATCGGAATCGGCTTTTTACGCGGGTGAAACCGCAGGGCGCTACTAAATTCGTAAAAAATATATTCAGACGACATTAACTCCTGCATATTAGCACTGGAACAGCTTGGTGGACTGACTCAAAAAGGGTGGCGACACCAACGTCTAGGTAGGTGCAACCGCAGTGCCAGTTATTTTGCAGTCAAGCAGTGGTCTGCAAACATCGTGTTTCGGTCAGATAGGCAATGCTAGCTAGTGTAATTACTGGGCATGTAAGACTTAAGAACTCATGTCTCAGGGCGACCAGTGCAGTGTAGATTCACGCGGAAATGTTCCGTGTGACACAGCATTTGTTATGGGCGTTGTATTTACAACTAGGTACTTGTCTCGTCACTTTATTCCATAAAAACACTTGAACTACGCTTGAGCATAAACGAAGTAGAGTTTGATATTGTACTCCTTTTTATATGGTTACGACCTCATCTAGACTTTGGGCGCGTAAAAACCCTATCTACACCTTGAGAAAAAACTAATTCCAATACCATAACCTCACAGCTCAAACTTAAAGTTCAATTTTGAATGCCGCGTTGAAGGTGGTTATGACTTTTTTTTTTTAAATGTTTTTGTTGGTAAACATGAAACGACTGAGGATTTGATGTGTAAGCAAAGAGTGACCTTCAAGCCCTGAAACTAGGCTATCTAGCGTCCTTGTTACGCTCCCGTTTTTTATATATAGCCTTGTGTAAGTTTTGAATTAAGATTCGATATTATACTGGACTGTCTACTTGGTGAGAGTTGAATGAACTTAATAAGATAAATAACTCTTTTAAATAAACAACAGCTCTATTATACAACTCTTTTAGTTTTTATACTATTTACTGGTGGTAGGATTCCTATGCAGGAATCCGTCTCGGTAAGTACCACCGCAGGGACATTATTCTGCCGTGAAGCAGTAGTGTGCAAACATTGCTTTGAAGGGCACTGTGAGCTACCGTAATCACTGGGCATATGAGACCTAAGAACTGCCTCAAGGTGACGGGCGCAGTGTCGTGTCACACAGAAATGTTCTGGGTGACACAGCATTTGTTGTGGGCAGGCGTTGCGCTCACCATCAGGTGAACTTTTGTTCGTTTCGTCACTTTATCAAATAAAAAAATAAAAAAAATTACTAATATTCCAGTTAACCACTCCAACTAAGCGTAAAAGCATGTATATAATCGATTGAATACCTTAAGTAGTTTCCCTAAAAGATTTTATTGTATATCATAACGTAGTTAGGTCTCTATAAGCCATTATAAATTCATTCACACGTCATTATAGAGCCGACATAATTTCCCAAAGACGAAATACGTTGGGCGAGTTTCAAGAGCCACCCCCGCCCTGTATCCCAGTCCTAGTATAGATTTTTTCCCATCCGCTCCCACGTTGCCAAGCTGCCTCAAGGCCGTTGCTCACTTCCGGTACTTTTGTATACACGTGGCAGGTGAAAAAAAAAAAACTGGTACAAGCGGAACGTCGGCGCAAAAATTCTACGCAGAGGTCAGCAAAAATTACACGTGTAAAGACCCTGGTCGACGTTTTTGAGTGACCTACGAATGATTCGAACGAAATTGACACGAAAATTATTTAACAGATTTGATTTAATTATATTTTTATAGCGGTGGCGCGTTATCTTCGGTTTAGATAATGTAGAGTATCAACAAAAAAAAAATTTTGCTTCTGCGAGATAAATCCAAAATTTATTTCAAAAAACGAGTGGTAAATATTTTTTTTGCATTATTGATATTTCGCAAATTGCAAATTAATTTTAACCTTAAATATAAAAAAAGCTATGTCTAACTATATAGATTCATACACAAATAAATTATTAAAGTAAATTTTAATTCACAATAGTGTCATAATTAAAAAAACCTCTGTAAATAATTCCATTACCTTACTATTTGCTACACGTAAACCGTTTAAAAGTGTTCCACAAAACCCCTAATAGACCCTCGAAGAAAAAAAACGCCATCGTAAGTTTAGAACAAAAATAAACGGCTGCCATCCCTGCGGTCGCCATGGCAACGCTCCCGGGAAGCTTCGAGTCACGTGTCGCGGGAACTTGTTTCCGCTTTCTGCGTTTTTCTTTTTTCCTCTCGCTCGGCGCGCATTTTTTTCCCCCTATCACCCTCGGGGAGGGTTGCAGTCCCCTGCCCCCACAGCCGCACCCCTCTGACAGCTCGTGTACGCGACTTAATTGCGTCTGTGAGAGTGTGGTCCGGAGAAATTAGAGCGAGGTTAGTTTTAGTCAGAGGCTAGAAGTAAATACAAATTGTTTGTATGTGATAAAAGCAAGTAACAAATATACATATTTACTATAGATAAATGTATATCTTTAAATACAAATAAAAAAAATATATATTAACTATAATTTACTGGTGTTAGGAATTATATGTAGGAATCCGTGTAGGTAGTTACCGCGACATTGCTAGTTCCTCTGACAGAAGTGTTCTAACATTACTGTGTTTTTGTTTGAAGGTCACTGATAGCTAGTTTAATTTCTGAGCACAATATAAGATTTAAGAAATGACTATTTTTTTTTATTCGATAAAGTGACGAAACGAGCAAAACGTTCACCTGATGGTAAGCGCAACGTCTGCCCATAACAAATGCTGTGTCACTCGGAACATTTCTGTGTGACACCACACTGCGCCCGTCACCCTGAGACATCAGTTTATAAGTCTCATATACCCAGTGATTAAGCTCTCTCTGCCCTTCTCATCTCTCTCTCTCATCTCAGTGCCCTTCAAACCGAAACACAGTAATGTTTGCACACTACTGCTTCACGGCAGAATAAGTTCTGGGGTGGTACCTACCTAGACGGACTCCCGCATAGGAATCCTACCACCAGTAGAATCCTACCACCAGTTACTTGTGGTAACGAGCGCAATGTGGTGCCACACAGAAATGTTCTGAGTGACACAGCGCTTGTTATGGGCAGACATTGCACTTACCATCATCTGTACGAATACTCGTCCTGCTACTGACGTACAGTAAAAAAAAACCCAACGTATTTTATATTTTACTACAGATATGTTCAGGCTACTACGCGCAATATATATCCGGTAATGAATCCAGCAAAAAAGTTTTCCCATCGTAGCTGTAATTGTTATTGTGTGATGATTGATGATGAACAAAAGCGGACAATTATTTTTGAAGACTGAATAACATTTACTTATTTCTCATTCATAAAAAAAAATGATCGTTTGTACACTTAATTTGCCGAAAAGGTTAAATTATGAAGATAAAAATTTGTTAGAGCGTTAGAGTCACCTGTTGATAAACTAACTGCTTAGAAATGGTCTTACCGTTGAGTTAGATTTCAGAGTTGCGACAGAAATGAGAGGAGGCTCCATTCCTGAAAGGGATTTAGAGCCGGCGGAGGTCCGTCATTCAGCTCCGGTGCAGATTGGCGGACTATCGTCGAATTACTTTTATTTTTCCGGACATGCAGGTTTCCTCCCGATGTTTTCTTTTACCGCCAAGCAAGTGGTAAATCAGCCCTAAGAATTTCTATAGATAATACGGTTTTTTTTTAAATTTTAATGACAGACAGAATTCAGAATGACATTACATTACTTTACTATGCAACAACGAAGAAGAGCTTTATTTGATGATATCAATTAGTCAGGACTAGTCGTTAAATCCTTGGAAACTATAATTTCATTTAAAAATATCTAAATTATGAAAAATATATAACGATTGTTATGCATTGAAGGCAATACTCTAGATACTCTTCTACATGCTCAAATTTCGGAGATTATCAGAGCTTTATACTTTTGTCACTTTCCCACATCCGTAGTGAAAAATGTGCTGCAATATCGCGCGTGCAAACTTGTGTGGCAATCTATGGGGGAGGCCTATGTTCAGCAGTGGACTAGTGATAGGCTGAAATGATGATGATGGTGCTACTCAAATTTCAGAGGTTATCTGAAGTCAGAATACCCTGTAGTCAGTTTCGCATATCAGTTGTTAAAAATGTACAGCAAGATCGCTGGGATAATTACTGAAACTGAATACTAAATATCTCAGGGTGACAGCAGTGTGGTGCAACATAGAAATGTTTTGGGTGATACAGGTAGCATTCTTACTTTAAAAAAAAATAACAAAGATGGTATTTTGGGTGAGACTTTAGTCGTATAACTCAAAGTTGAGCAACTGCGCCTGACCACGATATTTACTCATATCCACTCAACGACGTTTAAGCGATAACTTAAAACTTGTCCTCACCCATAAACCATGGTTTTGTTTACAACACTAAATGTCCCAATTAGTATGATTGGTCATATACATAACGTTACTAATTAACACATCTTCGAACGTACCTACGCACGGATAGTACCATCCGGTAAATAATTAGTCGCGAGAACAGAATTATTGATGTTTATTAATATCACAATTTACATGCGCTAAGGGAACGTTAAACTGTATTGTTTGGACTAATTGCCTTCGTTTTTATCACTATTCTAATGTGGTGTAGCTAAATTGGCCAGTTACAAAAACAACAACTTGGGTATCCCCTGGAGCCAGTTGTTCTTCCGTGAAGCAGTAATGTGCAAATATTACTGTGTTCCGGTTTGAAGGGCACTGAGAGCCAGCGTAATCACTGGGCATATGAGATGTAAGAACAGATGCCGCAGCGTGACTAGCGCAGAGTGGCGTCACACAGAAATGTTCTGGGTGACACAGCATTTGTTAAGGTTAGACGTTGGACTTACAATGACGTGAAGGTTTTGCTCGTCTCATCATAACATCCAATAAAAAATATAGCCCGTAGAACGGACAATCGTTGGGGAAGAAAGGTGCTGAAGCTGAAGACCGTGTTTTGTGTGTGTGTGAAATCTATTAGGTTGATATGTAATAGATTTAAATGATGATGACGATGATAATGATAATGTGGTGGGGTTAAAAAAGCTGATATTATCAAAAAATAAATAGAAGCTTTAAAAGTATTCCTGGTGGTAGGATTCCTATGCAGGAATCCGTCTAGGTAGGTACCAACCCAGGGCCAGTTATTCTGCCGTGAAGCAGTAGTGTGCAAGCATTACTGTGTTTCGGTTTGAAGGTGTGAGCTAGCGTAATCACTGGGCATTTGAGACTTAAGAACTGATGTCTACGGGTGACGGGCGCAGTGTGGTGTCACACAGAAATATTCTGGATGACACAGCATTTGTTGTGGGCGGACGTTGCACTTACCATCAGGTGAACGTTTTGCTCGTTTCGTCACTTTATACAATAAAAAAAAAGGAACACTCAAACGCATAAACTGGAACTGAATTGAGCATTTAAAATTAAATCAAAACCAAAATGAAAATATTCGAAGTCTTACTCGTAGATCTTCTTTCTGAGAATGAAAAATTCAATAAAATTTTGTAAATTTATAATTTACATGTACCAGAAATCCATACTAATATTATAAATGCGAAAGTAATTCTCTCTGTCACTCTGTTTGTTACCTTCTCACAGCTCAACAATTGAACCGAACTTTACGAAATGCGGTTTAGAGATAGCTTGCATCCTAAAGACGGACATAGAATTCTTTTCATGCCCGAAAATCAAATAGTTTGCACGGAATATCTAAAAAAAACCTACACGCTAGGATTTCTTTCTTAATTTCACAGTTACAGAAAATATCTGCTGTACCCGTTTCCCTTGCTTACTCTGTGCCGGGCTTGCACCAAAGTCCCTGTAACATTTCTTTTTCGTGAAAATCTATTTATAACTAGGGCAGCCTCGTGGTGTCGGATCAGTGTGCGTTTATATACTCTAAGGCGTAGTAAACAAGGTCTATTTTTATGTACTACAATAGGCTTTGAGCGGCCATCTATGTATACATATATTTTTTTCTCATAGTGGCTCTATTATATTGATTAGTAGGACTCCCTGCTTCCGGGTGCCGAGATCGTCTTTTGTAAGAATTTTCTTAAGTTTCCTTTGTTTATCCATTTCTTTTCTTATTTTTTTTACTAAATACGCACGAATACGAATTGGATAATAGAATTTAATATGTGCTTATCGATATTTAGACACTAACGTTTTCTTTGAGATAAAGTACACTTAAATACACCCTTTTTACTGGTGGTAGGATTCCTGTGCAGGAATCCGTCTAGGTAGGTACCACCCCCGGGGCCAGTTATTCTGAGGTTCAAGAACTGACGTCTCAGGGCGACGGTCGCAGTGCAGTGTCACACAGAAATATTCTGGGTGACACAGAATTTGTTGTGGGCGGACGTTGCACTTACCATCAGGTGAACGTTTTGCTCGTTTCATCACTTTATAAAATAAAAAAAATAAAAAATAAAAAATGATTTCTCAGCCATAATGGTTTCCTCTCGATGATTTTCTTCACCAACTGGCACGCGGGGTTGCAATCTGGTCTCAAAATTGCATTTTTTTTATTGGGGATCGCATCCTCATCACTCGCGCACTACGAAACGTAAGGCGAGCATAAATTATAGAATGAGGTTAAATTGTGTGAGGTTAAAATGACTGCCAAATTCGTAACAGTGAACGAAACTTTGCACTTTGGCCTTAACTAAAGAAACCAATCACCTACAACTACACGCGCCTGGGGGCTTGTCTACACATCCTTACGACCTGGAAAAATTTTAGCAGCAGTTCAGAAAACTTATGGAAGTCGGTACGTGTAAAGACTTTCTAATATGGAATTGAAACAAAGTTTCTGTACTGGTAGTTTTATCTTACCTGATGGTAAATGAATGTATCTTATAGGTTACCTGATGGTAAATGCTCGTATGCTCTGTAATCGCATTGACTTCAGAACAACTACAAATTCTGCAAATTACGAATCGACTCTTCTAACCGAAGATTTTTTTTTACTTTAATTTACTACAAATCGTTACCAGCCTTACCAGAGACACACCTTACTATTGACACACCTTACTAAGAGCTAAGACGAAGCTCTCCATGTACTTGTAGAAGGAAGTCATTAAATCATTCGTTGGCCTTCATATTTAACAGATTAAAAATATTTCGTTTATATAAAATTTGCTACTTAATTAATAGACCATGACGTCGATAAAGTATTCGCTTCAGCTTTATTATTATTACAAAAGACCGTATGCCGGTGCTACTCCCGGATTGGACTTAGTGGTAGGATTCCTACGCAGGAATCCGTCAGGTGCCATCGCAGTGCCAGTCATTCTGCCGTCAAACATTGGTGTGCAATCATTACTGTGTTTTGGTCGGTAGGGCCCTTTTAGCTGGTGTAATTACTGGGTATATTCGACTTAAGAACTGATTTATCAGGGTGTCGAGCGCAATGTGGTGCCACACAGAAATGTTCTAGGCGAGAGGCATCAGGCGAACGATTTGCTCGTCTCGTTAATAAAAAAATAAGATTATTTTTTATTCCTCTGTGAAACCCTCAAAGAAAAGCAACCGCCGAGCGTGTATGAAAACGCTAATGAAAGTAGAAGAAGGGAAGGGTGTGTGTCAGGATCGTTGCAAGTGAAAAGATGAAGTCTCTGCCTACCCCAATGGGAAAGAGACGTGACTGTATGTATGTATGTTATTCCTCTGGGCTCCCAAGAAGGAAGAATTTGCCGTAATCGTTTGCATATGGCCGGAGGAATAGCCTCGATAATATACGTCACCATGATATTTTAAGCTACTAAATGTTCTTATAAACCATTATCGTAAAATAATCATAAAATATCTTTAAAAAATATATTTTTAGATTTACAAAATGATTTAATAACTTTATCTTTCCTTGTGTTGCTGTAAAACGTTATTATTAAGCAGTAGTATGCAAACATTACTGTGTATCGGTCTGAAGGTCACTGAAAGCTAGTGTAATCACTGGGCATATGAGTCGTAAGAACTTATGTCTCAGGGTGACGGAAGGAGTGTGGTGCCACACAGAAATATTCTGAGTAACACAGCATCTGTTACAGGCATACGTTGCACTTACCATCAGGTGAACGTTTTGCTCGTCTCGTCACTTCGTCGTTTCAGCCTGTCACTGGTACGCTGCTGAACATAGTCCTCTCCCACAGATTGCCACAGAAGTTAGTAGCTCTCGGTTTGGAGGGATTTTGCCATAGTTGCCACGCTTGGCAGGCGGATTGGCCACCGCAGTTTTTTTTAGATGTTCTAGGAAGATGCCGCTGCTCATCTCCTGGTTTTCATTTTCCCTCTGTCGACTTTTACCACACCCACGGGATGAAATGGTGTGGTAGATTCTCTTAAGCCGCCACCACACGGATCTCGTCATTTAATTAAATAAAAAATGTAATTAACTTTACACATTGTTCAATTGATCAGCGTCTTTAGTCATCATACTGGGCTCTATAAAAATGATTCGGCCATCTTGATCTGTCCACTAGCTTGATTCATGGAGAACGAGAACTGCAAGCTAGATTCGACTATTAATAATGCCGCTGATCAGAGTTGAGTTGGTAGAGAGAAGAAGTAGGTCTTTTCTTAAATAAGAACTTAAGCAGACGAGTTCTGGATTTTTAAATAATTTTGACTCTACATTTTTGAAAAATAAAAATAAATAAAGTAAATAAATAAAAAACGTAAAATGTTCGTAGAATTGAAAACTATATTTGATATACGTAACATGATTGCATTTATTCAAGACGTGATAACCCATTTGACCAATTCAGTCAGGTCTTAACTGGAACTGAACTTAAGACAGTGAGCCAACAATTTGCACGGCGGGATTTCCCTGCGGCCGGTTGCACACACGCGCCAAACTCATACGTTTACTCATGACGTGTCGCGGATCAATTGGGCTTTAAGAAGTTTGTAACAACGTCTGTTTCTTTTTATTTAACAATAAAATTATGATTTAGTATAAAGTTCTGCCTACACAAAATAGTCGATATATTTTTACATCGAAATTTACCTGTTTATCAATTATTTTTTTCATTTAACTACATTCTAGCCGTGTGGTGGCGGCTCGTTAAAATAATACTACCACGCCATCCAATGGATCTCGTAAAAGGCGAGTAAGGAATTAAACTGCACTGTGCACCCAACAGCGCAGTGTTGCGATGGGCTCACCACCTATCACACCAAGTGCATTATATTGTTTTGGTGAAACGTGGATTGTGGCAGTTATCTGTATTTGCAGTGAGTCGTGATCTTATGTATGTATGTATGTTAACTACATTCTGATATCCTCTATTTTTGTAGAAACTTTTATGACTTTTATGATATGTAACTCTTTCATGGGGCAATGTATACGTTTTTAAAACAAAATCCCAGAAACTGCACAGTCTTTCAATAAAAAAGTTCAAAGTATTTGTTAAACAAAGACTTTTTAAGAAGGGTTATTATAATATTAAGTAATACATGGATGATGATAACCCCTGGGAATGAGGTGACCGCTGCGAAGCTATTTCTACATCTTTATAAAACTGCTGTAAATGTATATTTAAAATGACTGAAAAAAAAAACCCGCTCGGTTTCTTACTGGTTCTTCTCAGGACAGAGGCATTTCTTTGCGAACCAGTGTAATTTAAAAAAAAATACGTTCAATAAGCATTATGTAAATGATCTATATTGAAGAAAAAATATTCTATTCTATTCTGACAAATTTCTTGTGTGATTAATTTTTTGATTGACTTTATACAATTTAGATATTTTACTGTGTTATTGATTTTCATGGATACGCGATATTTAACCTGTTTTAGCTAACTATTTTATGTCAAAGCGTTGTAATAAATAGGTGATATTGAGAAAATTTGGGTAAACGTTGCGCAATGTTTCATCTCGACTCTTGACACTATTCTGAACGAACCTGATTAATGCGGCCGAGTTTTGTAATGCCGTATTTCCAAAAATATCTGCGACATAGCTACGCAGTGTTTATACTACGTTTTAAAATATTGATCTAAATTTGTTAACATTTATGTAGTATGTTAAAATATGTTTGGATCGAGAATCGTTCGCTTATCACAAGTAGCATAACGCAAAAATTATTGCTATTTTATGTCCTGACGCCGTGTGGTGGCGGCTTGAGAGAATCTACCACACCATCTCATCCCGTAGTTTTCGTAAAAGTCGACAGAGGGAAAATAATAGAAGATCTGCAGCAGCATCTTCCTGGACCCCGCCTGCCAAACGTGGCAAAATATCCCCCAAAATGGGAGATAAAAACTTTCGTGCAGTCTATGGGGGAGGCCTATGTTCAGCTTACTAGTAGGTAGGCTGGAAATGGTAGTGGTGGTGGTGGTATGGCCAGACCGTGACGCACAAAGTGTCTAATTTAATACTTTACTATAGAGATTAAGGCGAAATGAGATGAAAATTAAATTAAATGATATGAAAATTATTGTTCATTTCGTCGTAAGAAATATGGATTATTAGGATTACTAGGATGCAATAGGATGCGAGTTCTAGCAGACTCAAAAACCAACAGTTTGTGTTTTTTTTTATTTCATAAATTGACGTAAGCAAAACGTTCACCTGATGGTTAGTCCCATAATAAATGCTGTGTCACCCAAAATATTTCTGTGTGACACCACACTGCACCCGTCATCTTGAGACATGAGTTCTTACGTCTCATATGCCCAGTGATTGCACTAGCTCTCAGTGCCCTTCAAACCGAAACACGGTAAAGTTTGCACACTACTGCTTTACGGCAGAATAACTGCCTCTGGGACCTGGACCAGTAAAAGTGTTGTGTTTCTGGATCAATGTTAGCCCCGTCTTAGAGTCGGAGGTCTATTTTGTAACTGGTAGGTTTCGTGATCTGTTATTTTGGCACCTGAACCTCATTCATTGGTTGATGGTTAAACTAGAGTTACACAGTAGACCCCCAGGACCCGCCCTGAAAACGTCAGATCCTCTAGGTCTCCTACTAGGCCACTCGGTCGTCAATAGATATAGTCTCATATATCTGTCTGTAAGTTGAATTGAGCAGTTACGTTTGAACGTTAGATTGGTTTTTCTGTATCTCATAAAAAATTAAAAATAAACGCTTGACACAACCGTGTTCGGTCTTGGTAGCCCCTAATATTGTTTCATTCCGTCTCTGTTTAACACATCTTTACAAATCAAGATATACACACAGCTTATCGCAATTAAACTACGGATGCTTGGGCGCGAGAGGGACGGCATGAGGATAACGTGAAAAAAAACGTAAACGCGATAAGTCTGTATAAAACCAGCGCAAAGCAATTTCAACTGTACGTGTACACGATAAAGATTGAAATGGCGTGTATACATTTTGCGCGTTTGTAGTGTCCAGCGTTCGCTTGTTGTAGGCGGTACTAAGAAAAGCGCACACAACTTTCTATCGATTTTTTTTATTGGATGATTCTATAATTGTATAACGATCCTATTCGATGAAGCTCGTGAGAGTAAATGATGAGTCAGACGATCTTTGCGAAATATCGTTACGTATACACATTGCGTGGTGAACGGCGTGCGGTGACCAGCATGTGATCGTTTTATGAAACTACATACATACATACATAAGATCACGACTGTATCCCATAAGGGGTAGTCAGAGACTGGGCACTCACTGCAAAAACATATGACTGCCACAATCCACGTTTTACCAAAACAATATAACACACTTGGTGTGATAGGTGGTGAGCCCATGAAATGAAATGAAAGGTTAAGGTTAGGTTTTTTTTTTTATGAAACTAGAAAGGTTATAATAACAATTTTATAGATTGATACTAACTGCTAGTTGTAGGATTCCTATGTAAGAATCCGTCTGGGTGGGTGCAACCGCAGTGCCAGTTATTCTGCCGTGAAGCAGCAAACATTAATGTGTTTCGGTCTGAAGGGCACTGTTGTTAGTGTAATTACAGGAACATATGAGACTTAAGAACTAGTATCTCAGGGAGCGCGGCGTGGACCACACCGTTTTTTTTCATAATGACAGCTGCCATTTATAAACAAAATCCAAAATACGCAGTTCCATACAAAAATCACTTAAAAAAGCGTCCTTGATCGATCAAAACATAAAGACGAAGATAACAAATTCCGGTAAAATAAATACAAATTGAATCTTATGCCCACAGCATAAAGTAGCTTTTTAAATGAAATCGATTATCGCTCCACGACATTTTAAAATTTGTTAATCATTTGACACAATAAAATTTTAATTAAATAATCAGCGCATTGTGCGCTGTTTTTTTTGAGGACGTTTTTGAGCCGCTGACTGTCTACATCTGACATGTAGGGTTTTTTGTATATCAATGGTGGGAGTAATGGAAGCAGTAGTGTGCAAGCATTAATGTGTTTCTGCTTGAAGGGCAGAGCTAGCGTGATAACTGTGCATATGAGATTCAAGAAATGATGTCTCTTGGAAAGTGACGAACGATCAAAACGTTCGCTTAACCGCGTGGCGAATTCTTCCCGGCTCCAAAACCCTCTCAGAAATTAGAGGAGGCCTGTGCTCAGCAGTGAGACATTTTTAGGCTGTTACTTTATGTGAAGTCCGCCAACCCGCATTGGAGCAGCGTGGCGGATTCTTCCCGGCTCCAAAACTCTCTCATAAATGAGAGGAGGCCAGTGCTTCCTAGTCGTTCCCGTGTTTCTGACACTTCAGCCTGGCCTACCTCCGATCTTATCGCATGAGCGTTACGTCGGGCACGGGTAGGTTAGGACGAGTGAGTGCCTGTGTTTGCGCGTACACTTGTCGCACTATAATATCTCCTGCGCAGTTGATAGCTCTTGACAATATTCTAAAGTTGTCGCCGTGGTCGAAATTGGCCAGGAGAACATTATCATCAATATGCACAAACACCATAGAAATGTTTTTTCCGTGTGGGCCCGGGTTCGCACTGGTGGGATCATTTCCCATTTGGTTAGTTAGTTAGTTGGCTCCGCCTACACCCATGGGATGAGATTTGGTGACGGTGGGACATTTGGTAACATTTAAAGTGTTAGACATTTGGTGGTAGGATTCCTATGCAGGTATCCGTCTAGGTAGGTACCACCCCAGGGCCAGTTATTCTGCCGTGAAGCAGTAGTGTGCAAGCATTACTGTGTTTCGGTTTGAAGGGCACTGTGAGCTAGCGTAATCACTGGGAATTTGAGACTAAAGAACTGATGTCTCAGGGTGACGAGCGCAGTGTGGTGTCACACAGAAGTATTCTGAGTGACACAGCATTTGTTGTGGGCGGACTTTGCACTTACCATCAGGTGAACGTTTTGCTCGTTCCGTCACTTTATACAATAAAAAAAAATCGTGTAGAATACACCATAATATGCAATGCTGTCACAAAACG
The DNA here is from genome assembly GCA_019845155.1 of Luehdorfia chinensis. NCBI lineage: Eukaryota > Metazoa > Arthropoda > Insecta > Lepidoptera > Papilionidae > Luehdorfia > Luehdorfia chinensis. The sequence continues at coordinate 7,940,245 of JAHVAK010000024.1, read as the reverse complement.
TGGTCCGCAACCCGCCACGTCTCGTTTCCCGCGAGGGCGAAAAGTGAGCTACGTGAGTGGCATCTGCTTACCCCTTATACGGGAGAAAAGCGTGACTGTATGTATGCATGTTAGTCTTACTTTGTTTCACCTATATGTTAAAATTCACACGGGGCATAATTACTCGTATTTATATCTCATATATGTTTTTTACGCCACAGCAGATATAATTGGATAAAATAAGTTAACTAAATTAGCATTACAATTGTTTTTTTTGTCCGTCTAATAACATACAATGCGATGGCGGAAGAAGCCGCAAAAAATAACTATGTAACAAATAATAACTACTAGAAGCCTTCCATTAGACTATTTACGAAAATAGTACGAGGGGGCGGAGCTTAAAACTTGTGACCAAACCATCCGATGGCTATGGTAGTGGGGTAGCCTTTACATCCCCAGAATTTTGAAGCAATACAGTACAAAACTTACTTTAACTCTATATGTATATGGTTTAATTTGGTCTGTGACCATGGGTGCTGTAAAGCACTCGAAACGTCGAGTTATAAATAGTAAAAAAAATATATTACGTGTCAAAAGAACGTATTATGCGGAAATGTTCAAGTTTTATCTCGATCGACGTCTATCAAAACTGTCGACATTTAATAGTAAATCCAAACACATTTTTTTTTGGAACATTCGTATTTGCTAAAGATGCATCCTTATTTGTAACATAACATTGCGAAAACGTTCCGAATATGATATTAATTTAGTATTATTTTTCTAGTTTCAAAAGGTCACGTATTCAATTTAATCAAACGCCAGACTGTTCAATTATACTGATGACGTATAATCGAGCAGGTTAATTTTTACATAATCTGTCGGAGTTGAAACTTATAAAATGTTGCAAAAAGCGGTCGGACAGGCCGCGATGACGCAAATCTGTTGTATGTTGGTTTGAATTTTTAATATAAATAAAACATATACATGTGTTGTCTCATTTTTCTTCATGCGAAAGAGAGAGGCGAGCTTATTATATTTATGAGTGCGTCCATGTTCACATGTTTTTTTTATAATTAAACTTGTATGCGGTATTGAAAGCGTGACTATATATATCAACCGGTTTTTGGATTAGTGTTGTCAAATGTTATTTTATTTTTTACTATTAGTAACTTGTATCGGTCTCAATAGCCTTAAGGGCAGTTTCATGCATACATACATGCCTATATACATAAGATCACGACTGTATCCCATAAGGGGTAGTCAGAGACTGGGCACTCACTGCAAAAACAGATGACTGCCACAATCCACGTTTCACCAAAACAATATGTTGCACTTGGTGTGATAGGTGGTGAGCCCATCGCCGCCATGCGCTGTTGGGTGCACAGTGCAGTTTAATTCCTTACTCGCCTTTTATGAGATCGATTGGATGAGATGGAGTGGTAGTATTCTTTTAAAGAGCCGCCACCACACGGCAGTTTCATAATATCGTCAAATGCTTATTTAACGATTCAATATTTTCTCCGTAGGAACTCTGCGCAAAAGCCAAATTTGTGTCTCAATTTATCAAATAGAGGGAATTTCAAAACTTTGTACCTATCGTATCTCAATACTTTTTAAACATTGTTGATCCGTCGGGTTTAGGATTTAAGCTTTATTCGGCATGTTGCGTTGTTCCCATAAAATACGAGAACATGTAAATATGTATAAGTTATGATGATGTCCGTCTGGCCGATTGTCGAAGAAGGCTACTAATTCCGAATGCTGATGGAAGCTGTCCATTGCGCGAAAGATATAATAATTCCACAGAGTCTCTCGTACCGACCTTTGTATGTAACACTCATGAGATAAGTTTGGACATAAGCTAGGATACAGTGTCACATAAACAGGAAAAATCACGACACAACCAGACACGAAAACCAATTTCTATTGTTCACCGATGTTAGCTCGAACTCTGAACCTAGGGTACAAGTACTTTGTTTACGGTGCCAAGTGGCCGTCAATATGTAAATTAGGTCCGACTCCGGTGCTGCGATATTTTGCGCCTTTTCATCAAAACGAATCATCTCAATTGATCATCATCAGCGTCTATACGATGTTCTGTATTATATAGGCGTGAAGGTAAGAAGATTTGACGACATTAGATGAGGCAGGATAGTACATACTTTTAAGCTGCCACTACTTAATATTTTAATAAAAAAAGCTCTATTTTCAAACATACATTTTTATGGAAGATCGGAAAGGGGAAGGAAGACGAGAGAGCAACAAATGCTGTGTCACCTAGAACATTTCTGTGTGGCTGCCACACACACAGCCACACTGCGCTCGTCAAATGAGATTTCAGCTCTTAGAATAGAATAGAAGCGACAGAATAACTCTTACCACCAGTAAAGAACGCTACATACTTTAAATTTATTATAAGTTACTTTCCAAATTCGTATGTGCTCATGTCGTCAAATGGTGTGAAATTGTAAATATCGGATTGACCTTAATATGTGTCCCCACATTTTTAACAACAATACGAATGTATTGTAAAAACACCTACAAACAACCTCCACATTTCTTTTTAATCTTTCGTCGCCCATAAAGTTCCACAAAAGGTGACAAAGGTTAAAAGTAAACAAGAGTACTGTCAAATTAATTTGCTTGCAAATTTTTTAAATTCGAGGTTAAGAGGTATTTGAAGGATATTTAAACACGACAATAAAGTAATTGATGTACCGAATATGACACCCACGGAAAATGTCAAGGGTTTCTCCTATTTTGGCTTTCAGAACAACTTCCCTCAGAAACAAAGGCAAAGTCTTAAATATACAATGGCCAGCCAAAAATAAAGAAATCAACCGTTATTTAGATCTTTCAAAAGATACCAAGAAACACCTTGTCCATATATTGCAAACGTAGGGTTAGCTGTACATAATAATTTTTATTCAGCCTATTGGACATAGAGCTTTCCTAAAAAGAAAGGACATGCAATTTTAATCGGCCTCCTTTGATGAACTATTGCACCGATTATGGGTTGCCCTAGTATTTCTAAAGAGAGAAAAATCTGCCTCAAAACTGTCACAATCTTCTACTTGTTGAATTATATTCTAGCAAATTGATGGTTTAGTCATTAATTACTTAAAGCCCGAAAACTTACTTTGTCGTTCCTATCGTGGTGGTGACTACTGAATAGGCATCTTCTAGATTAACGAGATCTGCTTGCCATCTATGGCTTATGTCCTATAAAATACTTAAAAAGAAACTTCGCGCTCTTCTTTGTTGTCTTTCCAACTAAACACATGAGCACGTGCGTAAGGGATCATAAATCTAACGCTTTTAGAAGGAAAACGTCAGTGATTTCCAAATAAGCCAATTTAATTCCACATTCATACATCTTGGCCAACAGTTGGAAAGGACGAGTGACTTGGCCAAGATTTACCGCAGTTGATTTATTGGCAAGTGATGGATGCACGTTCGCGCGCAGGCCGTAGACCTGTGTGACCTAATTCTCAACAGCTTGTGTGCGTGTTTCTCGCAACGCAATTGCGCGGACACTGTTTGGACGAACGAGATAGGATGCGCATAATATGGAATAGTAAGATTATATCTAGTTTGAGATGTCCATTTAAATATGGTAGCAATGGTCTGATACTCGGACTTAGACTTTGCCAATCACATAAAATATTACATACATACACACAATCACGCCTTTTGCCCATATAAAGGGTAGGCAGAGACCACATCCTTAGCCCACTATTCGCTCCCGCGGGAAACGAGTGTTGACATGTGGCGATCCACGTCGCCGCCATTGTGTTACTAGTCAAAAGATTAGCTGCGAGTAAAATGTTTCCGACAGACAAACTGGGATCCTCGCGACGTTTCTCTTCACCATCAAACAAGTCCCATTCAGCACTTAATGTAACTGAACACCAGGGATCGAACTTGAATGTTATGAAATTTAAGGTGTGCGCCGGGCCTCTCTGAGTAACCACGGATCAATGACACTTAGTCCAGAAAACATACTGCGAAATACGTTGGTAGAAATACAGACGCACGTGATGACCCGATTATATTTCTGAGAATTATTCACAAACTTTCTTCAATCGTCAGAAGATCATTCATGAGGGTAACAGCTCTTACAGTTTGACTATGGTGACCATCGTTCAAGAGTTGATATTTTGTAATTTTGAGGAGCTATTGACTTTACAAATATTCCCGACAACCACACCAAGTAAGATTTAAAGCTTGTGTTGGGAGATGGTTCAGAACAATAGTCGAATGGCGTGCTTGATCAAGCGACACTACGTTTCGCAGTCCGTATCTCAAACCATTGAGCTATGGGGGTTCCAGATGCCGTCTGTGTTCAGGTTTTTACAAATTTCTGTGCATTGGGAAATCTGAACTGATGAAACGAAACTGTCTTTATCGTGTATTGCAATTAAAATGTCAATTGCTATATATAAGAGTTCGATCTAAATTTTTTTTAATGGATAAAGTGACGAGAGGAGCAAAACGTTCACCTGATGGTAAGTGCTAAGTCTGTCCATAACAGATGCTGAAATACCCAGAACATGGATGTGTGATACCACACTGCGCCCGTCACCCTGAGACATCAGTTATTAAGTCTTGAATGCCGAGACCGAAACCCATTAATAACAATAATGTTTGCACACTACTGCTTCACGGCAGAATAACTGACCTGGGGTGGTGCCTACCCTATCGTATTCCTGCATATGAATACTACTACCAGTAATTAGTGTTTTATATATGCGTATATGCGAACATATAATTATCTTTCCGGGAATTTAGTAAATGATATTTAAACTTACACAAACAATACAAAAGTGTACAACCACATAACTTTTTGATGGGGTACGTCGTAGTAGTCTTGTGGTACTTACTTAGACGGTTTTCTGCATAGGAATCCTACCACCAGTAAAAAGTCAATAATCATTATAAAATCAATAAACTTAGCTGATGTGTCCAGAATTTAAATACAAAATAATGGACACCCGATATGTTTGCTTAGCACTGTCAGTTTCTCTTGTGTTTTAATTCTGTCTACAGTCGCTATTCTAAAGAATTTTCCACCTTCGTGCTTAGATAACAAAGTGGTAATTTCATTGAGAGGTGAATGTGGCGGTATGCAAACAAAACTTTGAGAATCGGGGTTGATGACGTGTTGACTTGTTTATAACTTTATATGACGAGCAGGTGGCTCATCGGTAAGCGTACCTATCAATCGTCGGTCTTGGTTACGATCAGCTGAAGTCAACATCGGGGTATGATTGATTTCTGCATTTTTATTTAAAAAAAAAAACGAATTACATTAGGACTTCACACAGACAACACATCCAGACCCGAAAAGTAACAAAATGTGTTCCGGCTGGGAGTCTAACCAAGGACCAGCGGCGTAAAGTTCAGGTGCTCTGAGCCACGCGGTCGCCAGTCGTCAAGATCATTGAACACTTGCGACACTACTATATTCTTGGCACTGTTAGATGAATTGGGAAGCAAACTAAATAATTTAAATTCCTGTATGTGGGTTCAGTGGCAGACGATAAGATACCGCTTTGACAGTGCTCTAAGAGAAACAGCAAACAACTAAGTCTATGGTAAAGGTGTTTATTGCCTTATTTAACTGTTGATATTTGCAAATATCAAGTTTCCTGAAAATGTGTTGTACGAAGAGCATATTGCGATACTAACAAATACTTAAAAGATATTTGAATCATTCATCTTTCAAATGCCGCGAAAGAGAAAGTGAGGTAGGGTTCGACAAAAGAACATATCTGCAGAATTTCGTAGCATCTGATAGATGGACGGAGGATAACCATTTTGAACATCATCATATATTAGTCTCTCATATGCCATTTATAAAAAACAGTTGCTGTCAGTGTCCTTCAGACCGAAATACAATATAAGCGTACTACAGCTTAATGGCTGAATAACTGGCACTGCGGCTGTGCACCTAGACGGATTCCTGCATAGGAATCCTACCACCAGTAGACAGCTTTACCTTCATATATAAACGTACAAGCATACTAAGCACCCTGCTTATCCAACCTGATTCATTACAATTTTTTTTTTATTGGATAAAGTGATGAAACGAGCAAAACGTTTACCTGTTGGTAAGTGTAAAGTCTGCACATAGCAAATGCCGTGTTACGAATGAAATGTTAGAATATACGGAATGAAATGATGATTGGCGGTCCGGCGGAAGATCCGCGCCTCCGTTTGGACTGTCGACTTGTGTCGGTAGCTCTGGGCGACCGCCGCTGGAACGCAGGTGTATCATGTGCACTCGTGTTGGCCGTAGCGCGCCGCTCCCTAAAGTGACAGCTAACAGACGTCCCACACTGAGCACAGGATTGCTCTCATTTTTGAGTGGGATTTTGAATCCGGAATAAGTCCACGACGCTCCTGCTGTCTTGTAGGACTTCACTCTTGTAGGAGTTCCTTCACCAAATTTTCCTTCACCGTCGAGTACATAGTCTTCGGTACTATTTTTTTTTATTGCATAGAGTGACGAAATGAGTAAAACGTTTACCAGATGTAAAGTGCAACGTCTACCCATAAGAATGATATGTCGCCTAGAACATTTCTGTGCGACACTACACTGCGCCCGTCACCCTGAGACATCAGTTCTAAGTCTCATATGCCCAGTGATTACGCTAGCTCACAATGACCTTCAAACCGAAACACAGTAATATTTGCACACTGCTTTACGTAAGAATAACTGGCCCTGCTGTGGTACCTACCTAGATGGATTCCTGCATAGGAATCCTACCATGACACGGTACTTTCAAAATTAACTTTAATTCTTTTCACACCTATAATATGGAAATCCTGAAGTGTTGTATCCCTCCATGCGCATTGATAACGGGCCATTATCGGTTATCACGCGGTCGTTATGTCACTCGCTCATCGCCCGATAACAATTCAAATAAGTTTTACGATGATACGATACAATTTGAAATGTAAGTCAGAGCAATATACTGGCGGTAGGATTCCTACGCAGGAATCTGTCTAGGTAGGTACCACCTCAGGGCCAGTTATTTTACCGTGAAGCAGTAGTGTGCAAGCATTACTGTGAGCTAGCGTAATCACTGGGCATTTGAGACTTAAGTACTGATGACTCAAGGTGACGGGCGCAGTGTGGTGTCACACAGAAATATTCTGGGTGAGACAGCATTTGTTGTGGGCGGGCGTTGCACTTACCATCAGGTGAACGTTTAGCTCGTTTCATCACTTTCTACTATAAAAAAAGTATTACCCTAACATACATTTCAAATTGGTTAGCGATGATATATCGGAAAAATGTTTTAAAAAAAGTTGACCTATATTATAAATTAGAAAACATTAAAAAAATAACAAAGAGTGGATAGCTATGGAGAACCCTGCGAACAGTCAGAGGCTGTCAAAGTGTCTATTTGCGTTCTTAATCGTTTAGGAGATGTATCCACACGTAAGAGTCTCCAAAATAATCTTACAGAACGCCAGCGTAACCCGCTACTGGCAGTGTGGTGATCCACTAGAATTTAGGGATGACAACACATATGTATCTATTTATCCATGCATCAATACAATCTAAACTATTACTGCCATCTAGTGGTAAGACATAGAACTTACTAAAGAACCTATAGTCAAAGTAAACTTAGTAAACATCATGTAAACAACCCAGAATCGAAAATAAACTTGTCTCCACTTGCCGCTTGCACTGCACTAAGCATATATACCGAGAGGAAATGAGATATCCCGCTGGGGCGCAAAGTTGGCTACGGTCGTGGTCTCTGCCTACCGCTTATATAAAATAAAGACGATTATATGTACTCGTATGCAATACTAAGAAATATTTAACTTAACCTTTTGATATCGATAACAAATTATATCATAATGCTACTTCAAGAACCGTCGTCTACAATAAAATTATCGTAAGGTGACTCCCCGTTCCCAAAGCAATGGGATTCACATATCTGAATAGACTAAGAGAACAATTTGTAAGTCGCTCTCATGCTATACAAATTGTATATTACATGAGAGCACGCGATAATAGCCTTGCTGAGACACAATTTCACAATTTACATACAGCTCAGCGCTATCTTATATCGCCAAATAATATCAATGTCAAGTGTGAATCGGTCGCAGTGAACAATGTTTTACCTCTAACAATGGTTTTTTCATTGTGTATCTTCTTTGGGCACGATGGCAGTAATTTCTCGGTCGAATTTGAGTGCAACGTTTTCGTGCAATTTTTTTTTTTTTATTATTGTATAAAGTGACGAAACGAGCAAAACGTTCACCTGATGGTAAGTGCAACGTCCGCCCACAACAAATGCTGTGTCACCCAGAATATTTCTTTGTGACACCCCACTGCGCCCGTCACCTTGAGAAATAAGTTGTTAAGTCTCATATGCCCAGTGATTACGCTAGCTCACAGTGCCCTTCAAACCGAAACACAGTAATGCTTGCACACTACTGCTTCACGGCAGAATAACTGGCCCTGGGTTGGTACCTACCTCAACGGATTCCTGCATAGGAATCCTACCACCAGTATTTCTGTTACTATTAATTAATATTCCACTATTTGATAACGGTTAACAGTGTCTACTATGTTTGTTAATTATGTTTTTAGTATACGAGAAGGTTGACGAGACGAGCGAAACGTTCACCTGTACCGGTGGTAAGTGCAACGTCTGCCTATAACAAATGCTGTGTCTCCAAGAATATCTCGGTGTGGCACTATACTGCGCCCAACGACATTACTTCTTATATAAGTCTGATTACACTAGCTCTCAGTTCCCTTCAGACCGAAACACAGTTATGTTTGCACAATACAGCTTCACGGCACGGTAATCACAAAACATAGTACTGTTTGCATACTACTGCTTCACGTTAGAATAAATGGCACTGCGGTGGTACCTACCTAGATGGATTCCTTAGACCCTTATACCTTAGACGCTGCTGCCCGTCAACGGTCTGTGTATATTCCGTCTGGCATAACTAACAAGTTAAATATTTGAACGTACTTAGACTGAATATTAACCGAAATCGGAAAAACTTTCGATTAAATCTATATAACATTATGTCACACAAAACAAATACTAGATTTGATTTTCAAATTAAAAAAAAATGTCACGCGAAACTAAAAACCGCATCATCGAGTGGTTAATGGTAGGAGGTCAAGATTCGATTAACAAACAAACGACGTACGTCAGAGCGTATGTGCGCAATGCTCATCCTTATACGTTACGTTAAAAACTGACATACATACAGTCACGCTTTTTTCCCATATATAACGGGACCGGTGGCGAACCACGTCGCCGCCATTTTGGTACGAAACTTCCACGAGCAGTATAATGGTGCCACACAGAAATGTTTTAGGTGACACAGCACTTGTTTTGGGCAGTCATTGCACTTACCAGCAGAGTAGAATAGCACCTCTTTCCTAACGAGATGTAGTAAGAGGCGACCAAAGTCTTGCACGGACAGCCATACGAATAATTCCCAACCAACTTTTCTTGAAGATAGACTTTGAAATAAGTTTTTGTTCGGTGAACGACACTTCCATGATTTTTTTATACGGCGATCGACTAAAACCGATCGACCTATTTGCACCCCTGGCATATACAACATAATGATGTTATATAGCTGAAGTCAGTGACGGAATGTCTTTTTAAAAATAAGGGATTCCATACACGAGGATTGCGCCTGTACCGTGAGTACGTTTAACAGACATACATTTCACACACGCAACATTACTGGACCCGAAAGCTTCAGCTGGAATTCGAACCTCGGACCGGGCTGTAGAAATCAGGTACTCTGACTACTAGGCCACGCACTCGGTATGTCTGTCTATATATAAAAACACACGATTTCTCGCAAAGCAACTTGCAGTCGTACTTTACAGGATTGAGAACGAAGAATTCATTGGGCAAAAATTTGGTAGTTTTTGCGATTTCAGTTCGGCACATTCTCAGTAATATTTTGGTCGCAGCGTGAAGTTATACAGTCTAGAACCTTCCCCAATAAATGTATCAAACATACACACATACCAACTTTTTTATAGTAGTGATATCTAGAAAGAAAAAAAATAACTTTATTCGTTGCTACACTCAATACAACAAAATAAAAATAAAAATAAACAATTAACAATAAAAAAGTAATAAAATTTATATTGGATTGCAGCAACGAAAAGGAGCCGACTCATCATTATGCAACAGCAGAATTGCCGGCACCACTAAATATAGAACCTACGAGCTGTCAGACAGTTTGAATTTAAATATCATAAGATAACAGAATAACTAAAACACGAGAGATATATTAAATGTATCAGACATACGAGTATAACACAAAAGTGTATATATAAAAATAAAAGTCATAAAAAGGATTAGTCTAAAATAACGATAAATATTTAAAAAATTAATAAATTTGTTACTTTTAACTTTGTTGGCAACAGTGTTACAGTGTTACTGGTGGTAGGATTCCTATGCAGGAGTCCGTCTAGGTAGGTACCACCCCAGGGCCAGTTATTCTACCGTGAAGCAGTAGTGTGCAAACATTACTGTGTTTCGGTTTGAAGGGCACTGTGAGCTAGCGTAATCACTGGGCATATGAGACTAAAGAACCTATGTCTCAGAGTGATGGGCACAGTGTAGTGTCACACAGAAATTTTCTGGGTGGCACAGCATTTGATATGGGCAGACGTTGCACTTACCATCAGGTGAACGTTTTGCTCGTTTCATCACTTTAAGCAATAAAAAAAGTAGTCGCCACGCTTGGCTGGCGGCTTGGCAACCGCGGTTTATTGACTCAGATGATACAGGAAGATGCTGCTGTCCATGTCCAGGTTTCATTTTCCTTGTGTCGACTTTTACAACACCCACGGGATGACGTAGGGTGGTAGATTCTCTTAAGCCGCTACCACACGGCAAATAATACACTATTGTATTTCACAGATTTTTTTTCCCCTCTAGTTTGTTTTTGTTTTTCTGCTTGCAGAGAGATATACCAGCCATTTATTTATGTGTATATGATTCTGAAGTGTTCTTTTGGCAATATTTGCTTTATACATTTTGAATTTCAACAGCGTTGTACACATCGAACCCTAAAAATGAATAAAAAAATTGTATGCCTAAAGTCGATGTCACGCTTCGCAAGTCTCTGCGGAGGAGGGAGTGCAAGGGGGAGGAGGGGGAGGGTCGATCCTCAAACGCAACAGGTTTTGTATGCAATTTGCCGCTCGAAGGTGAAGTGTTTATATTGACTCATGTTTGCATGGGTTCATCGGGTTATTATTATTAATGCCTCTTTATGAAGGACCTCTTTACAAGTCATATTCTCTCTTCATAAAACAATATTAAAAAAAATAGTAATATGCCAATTGAAAGCGTAACTACAATACCATATGCTTTAAAAGCGAATGACTTTTGAAGCTAAAGAAAAGAAAATGGGGCCTCACTGTCACCTGTCAACTGACCCAGTGGCGTTTTTAAACTGCTTCAGCGTTTTTGATTCGTTAAATCCACAGATAATGTCCACTACCGCCACATTGAGTCCAAGTTTCAGTCTTGAGGATCGCGGGCTCCTGGGTTCGAATCCCACAAACACAGATTGCCGGGTCTCCGTGTCTCTTTCTCGGGCGCGTTCAGGTTACGACGAGCGAGTGCTTCTGTTTGCATACTATATAGTACTCTTGTGCATCACCACTATATGTTTTCTTAAATATCCCATGGGAACTCTTTGAATTTCTGCGTTAAAAAGTTTTTAGGACGCAAGTTGGATCCGTGAAGAGGTAATTAACCGAGTCACGGAGAGAGTTAATTTCGCATTTGAAATATTAGGATGGACCTTTATGGTTACATAGCTCCATTGTATCCCTTGGGGTCTACTGTGTAACTCTGGTTGGTTCTGGTTGGTTAATTATAATATGAAACCGACCACGAAACTGGTGGTAGGATTCCTATGCAGGAATCCGTCTAGGTAGGTACCACTCCAGGGCCAGTTATTCTGCCGTAAAGCAGTAGTGTGCAAACATTACTGTGTTTCGGTTTGAAGGACACTGTGAGCTAGCGTAATCACTGGGCATGAGACTTAAGAACTGATGTCTCAGGGTGATGGGCGCAGTGTAGTGTCACACAGAAATGGTCTGGGTGACCTAACATTTGTTATGGGTAGACGTTGCATTTTACATCAGGTGAACGTTTTGCTAGTTTCGTCACTCCATCCAATAAAAATAACTTATACATACTACATAGTACAACGTATTAATTATTTATATTGTACTCGTATCTGATGTGGCTAGACTAAGTGGTGCTTTAACAAAATTTATCGTTGACTCTTTTTACATGCGTGAATTAGTTATATGCTAAACAAAGATAGAAAATATGTTAATGCTGTTTCTTAAACGCCGCTAAACGACGGACTTATGACAACAACTTGGCTATGTGTATACATTACAAGATGAGCCCGCGGCTTCGCTCGTCCGTTTTTAGATTTAATGTAGCCAGGGGGTTCACAACGATAATTTAAATACGAAGAAACTATATTTATGATATTTTTAAGATATACATATTTGATGCCTTTTTATCACTAGGTGAGGACTTCTTACCACATGACGACCACGTAGTCTAGTGGTCGGAGTACCTGACCGCGCCGCGAGTCCTGGGTTCGAATGCCAACATATGCACAAAAACACGAATTGTTGGTTTGGTTGTGTTGTGATTGTCGCCCCGTCTCTGACACTTCTCTTATATCTATCTTAGCCTACTTTCGACCTTATCGCATGTGTATTAATTACGTCTGGCGCGGATAGGTTAAGAGTGAGTGCTGAGTTTGCGCGTACACTTGTGGCACTATAATATCTCCTGCGCAGTAAACAGTTTTCGACCGCGGAAGTTGTCACCGTGGTCGAAAATCGGGTAAGGACATCGTAACTCGTGATTGATGATCCTTGGTGTTTGGCTTTTTTATCGACCAAGAAAAAATAAGGATATGAAAATCTGAAATTCTTTAGATTTTCAGTTCTTCTCCGTCATCTTAGATTATAGAGCAAGTATCTTGCCAATAACTTCAGTTGTATCAGTTCGGTCAGACAGTCAGTTTTTTCTCTTTAACGTCCACTATGGTTCATCACCATCATCATTACCTATCACTAGTCCACTGCTGAACATAAGCCTCTCCCATAGATTGCCTCAAAAGCTTATTGCTCTTATTTTGGGGGGATTTTGCCATAGTTGCCCACATTTGGCAGGCGGGTTGGCAAGCGCAGTTTATTTATTCAGATGTTCCAGGAAGATGCTGCTGCCGTCCTGCCACCTGGTTTTCATTTTCCTTCTGTCGGCTTATACGACACCCACGGGATGAGATGGGGTAGTAGATTTCTCTAAGGCCGCGGCGGCTTATGTACAGGCCACAGTAATAAAAAAGTGAATAAACAACAGAAATTGTCATTAAACAATTTTAAAAAAAATACTAGAGGTAGGTTTAAACATCTTCGTCAAGGATATGAACCCTGGACTAAGATACGCCGAAGAATTTATCATGATGTTCTCCTAGCCGATATCGACCACGGCGACAACATCCGAATCCGAATGTCGAGAGCCATCAACTGCGCAGGAGATATTATAGTGCCACAAGTGTACGCGCAAACACAGAGGCACTCACTCGTCCCAACCTACCCGCGCCCGATGTAACGCTGATGCGATAAAATCGGAGGTAGGCTAGGATGCAGTGTCAGAAACACGGGGACAAACACAACACAAGCAGTCCCGAAAACCAACAATTTGTGTTTTAGCACAAATATTGCCTCCGGCTGGTATACGAACCCAGGACCCGCGGCGTCGAAGTCAGGTACTCTGACCACTAGGCCACGCGGTCGCCAATTTATATCGATGTGTTGACTAGTGATCCAATTCAATACCAAGTTCATTTAAGTGTCGTATTTATTGCATTTTCGTGTCTTAACACTCGTTCGTGATATAATTTATGCTTCAATACACCACGTATTTAATGAAAATGCACGTAGCGAAACTGCATCCTAATAAAACAAGCTAAGGCAAAGTAAATAAGCATAGCGACTCCGGTGCCCAGCTGTGGGATATTAATAGGCTGTTATTTTTTAACTTAAGGCATAAAATCTTACTACGAGTATAATAAAGCTAGGGAGTTGGTACCACACCACACCGCGCTCGTATCCTTGCGACATCAGTTCTTTATTCTTATATGCTCAGTAATCACACTAGCTATCAATGCTTTTCAAACAAAAACACAGTTATACCTGCAGACTACTGCTTGACGGCAGTGTATCTGCAGGTGGTATCTACCTAGACGGATTCCATAAAAAAAAATAAGTATTTATGTGTAAAAAAGCCCTCTCACGCCTTTTCCATATAAGTCAAATAATTCTATCTTAGACAGCATTCCATATTATGCTGCTGTTCTGCACCAATAGAGGCTTTCCATACAATACCCTAGTCGTCTCTTACGACACCTCCGTAGGAAAGAGGTAGGTCCTATTCTTCTCTGCCTGACACCTATCGCCTAAACGGCTTATGGGAATCCTACTACCAGTAAACGTATGTTCTAAAGTCTCTACATTGTTTTGTTAAAGTTAAATGATAATTTCTTTAATAACTATCACCAAAATCAAATGCTTTTCTCATTAGACTACCTTTCAACTGTATAATTTCAATATAATGGCGAGCGCATATGCATATCACGTCAGTCCCTTGGCCCAGCTGATGTGCGATACATCGCAAGGCCGGGCCCCGGCCTCGTACACACGCGCACCGCATCCAAATTCCTATGAATCACTCCTTACTCGTTCACCTCACACCAATGTTGGGAGGTCAACAATATTACGAGTATATCAAGGGACCGTTCCTAAGTTGACATCGTGTAATTTAAATGGCTTGGCACAGAGACCATAGACTTTATCAAAAATAGAAGGAATAGCAAAATATTTATTCGGCACAGGGACTATTAAAACTAAAATTTTAATTAAAAATATATGCAACTATAAACATATTTGTTTTTTGTAGAAAAGGGGTTGACTCAGCGTGTGCTGTATTTTAAACTTAAATATGTAAAAAATAATGTAATTAAAACCGCATATTATTGAAATTGTATATATATGTAGGATTTCTATGCAGGAGTCCATCTAGGTAGGTACCACCCCAGGGCCAGTTATTCTGCCGTGAAGCAGTAGTGTGCAAACATTACTGTGTTTCGGCTTGTAGGGCACTGTGAGCTAGCGTAATTACTGGGCATATGAGACTTAAGAACCTGTGTCTCAGGGTGAAGGGCACAGTGTAGTGTCACACAGAAATTTTCTGGGTGGCACAGCATTTGTTATGGGCAGACGTTGAACTTACCATCAGGTGAACGTTTTGCTCGTTTCATCACTTTATGCAATAAAAAAAAACCGTGTGGTTGGCTGAATAGAATCCACCACCCCATCTCCTCCCGTGCACTTACCATCAGGTGAACGTTTTTCCCGTCCCGCCACCTTATTCTATAAAAAAGCGCAGCATACATAGTGAGTATCAGCAGTCTAAGTACGTATAAAATCTTTTCATCATCATCATCGCAGCCCATCACTAGTCCACTGCTGAACATAGGCCTATGTTATGGCCTCCCCCATAGATTATAGCTCTCGTTTTGGGGGCTTTTGCCATAGTTGCCTCGTTTAGTGGCTGGTTAGCAACCGAAGTTTGTTTTATTTTTTTATTTGATTAAGTGTTGAAACGAGCAAAACGTTCACCTGATGGTAAGTGTAACGTCTGCCCAGAGCAAACGCAGTGTCACTCAGAACAATTCCGTGTGATACCACACGGCACCCATCACCCTGAGACATCAGTTCTTAAGTCTCAAATGCCAAGTGATTACACTAGCTCACAGTGCCCTTCGAACCGAAACACAGTAATGTGTCCCTCTGTCGACTTTTACGACACCCACGGATTAAATGGGGTGGTAGACTCTTTTAAGCTGCTACCACACGGCGATAAAACGGTGATCGTTTAGATACGACTAAACATTAACACTCACGTTATTATGTACTTACAACTGGACGGTGAAATAGATAACACTTGAAGTCATGGTGAACTTGAGGTTGTAAATAATTATTCACCAGACGATTGTGTTGAACGAGGATTTTGTCATTACATCGTTTCCCAATGATACAATTGCACGCGAAATAGAATATCGTTTAGAGAGTAGACATGAAATAAAGATAATGTAGCACGACTAGATTGGTTTTTGCTAATTGCAGACCCACAGGACGAAGTTGCCATGATCTTACACCGATGTTCCCAAACTATGTTGCAGGGACTTAACCATATTTTGCCCCCATATCTAGGGGTGTCAAGTTAATTACTCTCGCGCACAGGATGACGGTCCAAGCCGAGGTCCGCTTTCGGGAGCTCTTGCGCTGGTCGTCCATAAATAAAGGTTTCGGCTAAGCCCTCTACGCTCTGCCTTTCAACCCGGCGAAGCTGTAAAAGCCTCCGGGCTAACAGTGACCAAATGTTAGCTCCGGCTGGGATTCGAACCCAGGACCCGTCGGGTACTCCAAACTAACGCGTCTAAGACCGCGTGGCCTAGTGGTTAGCGTTACTGACTTCTACGCCGCGTGTCCTAGGTTTGAAACCCAGCCGAAGGCAACATTTGTGCAAAACACAAATTGTTGGTTTTCGGGCCTGGTGTGGTGCATGTGAAATGTCTGTAAAAGGGATACACGACACAGGAGAAATCCTTCTGTGGGGCATAGTTTTTTGAAGAAAAAAAAAACTCTGGAACCAACTTTTCATCGTGTTTGTGTCACCTGTTCCGAAGTTATTAACAGTTTATCCAAAAGTTTTAGAATTATTATTTTAAATAGAAGATTATCAGAACCATTGTAGATTATCAGAACATTTGATTGCTGTAAACTTTGTCCACGCGAACTACGAAACTAGTATCACAACCAAAGTTATGACGCAATAAACATACTAAAATAATAAACTAACAATTATTATTCCACCGCAAAAACAGCGCAATGTTTTCTTTGCCATCGAAATACGCTCAGAATTCACAAGAGGTACTTCCAAGATGCGTAAAACAAGTGCCCGCTAATGCGCATAGATTTTAAAGTGGATACCGTTGTCATTGTAAATTGTGTTTTAGCGATCCTACGTTCCTGATGTTCTGATAACAGCCTTGCCAGCTTAATGGGTTCCGTGACAACTGTTTTAAGAATTGTGAACGGTACACAAAGTGCGAGGAGCGTCATCGCGCCGCGGCCGCTGACACTTTCTTTGTTCGAAGCCGGGAATTATGACACGTCGCTTCTAATGATTTCATCGACAAATTATCAAAACCGTGAAACCGTTGTCTAAGTCTATAAACGTTTTTATGGTATTGAATACATTAAAACTATATTCACGGAACTTTCGAACGTTATGTTCACGGGATGACTGTGTTAGACGTTCGAATGTATAGTCAATTTAGTGACTAAATAATCAAGATTTACATCTTGTCATAATTATAATTCTCATCAAGTCATAATTATGTTATTTTGTTTGTTACTTCATCGACTTTTTCCCGTAGAGGTTTCGGGATAACATTTTCTATAAATACTAATTAAATCCCTGGACGTTGTCTGTAATTATAGTGTATACGATTTCATATCTCGTAGATCAAACCAAAACTAATAATTATAAAGGTGAAAGTAGCCCGGATTAACTATGATATAAAAACCTTTAACACCACACACGTATCGTGGCTGTGGGTGCTGAAATATACTCGTATATAATCCACAAAATTTGTTTTTTAAAATTAAAAGTAAAGTTTCAGCCTATAAATGTCTCACTGCTGAGCATAGGCAGGAGGCCTATTTCGATGATGCTTTTTATTATTCTCCTTTTTAATAAAAACAAATTTATTCGGGAACCCCCAAGCAAAAAGCAAAAGCAAAGTTTCAGCCTATAAATGTCCCACTGCTGAGCACAGGCCTCCTCTCATTTCTGAGAGGGTTTTTGGAGCTAGGAAGAATCCGCTCCAATGCGGGTTGGCGGACTTCACATGTCCTCGAAATATTCCTATTCCTCGGACATGCAGGTTTCCTCACGATGCTTTCCTTCACCGCTAAGCTCGTGGTAAATCAGCACTTAAAATTGTAGAACAATATTAGAGGTGCTGGCACCGGGGATCAAACCCAGGTTACTCGCTTAATATGAAATCCAAGGCGAGCACCAGGCCCCTGAGCTACCACTAAATTTGTTTTTATCAATATTTAATTTCGTATCAAGTTTAAAGTAATATACGTTTGTAAACGCATTATACTGGCGTGACATCTTCTCGGCTCTAAAGCTTTCTAAAAAATAAGTGAAGTTACTATACTATATTGTTTAATCAAAAACCGAATTCTGCGCATCCGTTCCAAACATGCTAATACGAATTAAAGAGCTTGATTATATATTTTCTTATGGAAGCCATCATCAGAAATTCACCAATTTATATACGAGTAGGACTACGCTTAAAGTTCCAATAAAATATGTTTTTTATATTGGAGAAAAAGACGAGACGAGCAAAACGTTCACCTGATAGTAAGTGAAACGTCTGCCCATAACAAATGCTGTATCATCCAGAACATTTTTGTGTAACACCAGACTGCGCCGGTCCCTGGGAGACATCAGTTCTTATGTCTCATATGCCCAATAATTACACAAGCGCTCAGTGCCCTGCAGACAGAAACATAGTAACGTTTTCACACTACCGCTTCACGGCAGAATTACTGGCCCTGCGGAGGTACCTACCTAGACTGCGTAGAATGGCGTTTTACGATAGTAACGCGATGTCCAAAATTGTTGGTTTTCGGGTGATTGTCACGTGTCTTTGACACTGTATTCTTGCTTACCATAGATCTCATCGCATAGCATTACATTGGACTCGAATAGGTAATATCGAGTGAGCGAGTCTCTGTTGGTAAGAGCAGAGAGTGCAGATGTAGCACTATAATATCTCCTGCGCAGTTTATAGTGACAGTGTTCGAAAGTTGTCGCTGTTTTAGAAAATCGACCAGGGGGACTTGTTAATCATGGTTAACGTTGTAATATATTGCAAAAATTATAGTGCTATAGTTTTATTAACAACGCAAAGATCGCTGGAATATAATTATTTTTATAATTAAAGACGACGCGACGTGGCGTCATGTGTATTGTTAGCTGGTGTGATTACTGGGCCTATGAGACTCAAGAACTGATCTCTCAGGGTGACGAGCGCAATACAGACACAGAAATTTTCTGGGTGAAACAGTATTTGTTATGGACAGCCATTGCATTTACCATCAGGTGAAAGATTCGCTCGTCTCATCTCTTATTCAATAAAAATAACTTTGTAATGCATTCAATTCCAGTCGCAAGATTTCTATTTAGCTTTAATTTACACCGTCTGCGAATGAAGCTTAACTTTCAATTGCCTAGTGTTAAGTTGCGATGCTTAAGATAGCAAGCATTATGTGTAAATATGCCTTTCACTCTCGCTCGGAATTTGGCGACCGTGCAGACTTGTGCATAGAGACTGACTTCTACGCAGGTTCTGAGTTGGAATTGGAATCTCTACACGAGCCAATATATACATAAGTGTGTTTAGGCACAGTGTTAGCACACAAGTGTGTTTGTATCAGTTATTAGATAAATTAAAACTTTAATTGATTAAAACAACGCAACTGAATTTAATATCTGGTCGTAAAAGTTGCATTAAAAGTTGACGTAGCTGCTGGCTGTACATACATAAAATCACACCTTTTTTCCCCATATAAAGGGTAGGCAGAGACCACACCCGTAGCCCACTTCCCCCTCCCTTTATATTCTGTACGAATAAAGCCTGTCCGTACATTACCTCAGTCGCCTCTTACGACGCCTCGGTAGTAAAAAAGGGAGGGATTATATTCTGCTGCCTATTGGCTCTCGTTTCATTATGTGTTTTTAAACAATGCATAATAGTATATTATATATGATACAATTGTTTAATAACGACGTAGAAATACCTTGACAGCGATATCATTGAATAACTTGACAAGGTTACGCTATTGAGTTGGCCTCACCGGGGAAGTATTCCAGCTGATGGAATTAGATGGAATTATGGGGATTCCAGATCCCAGAATACCGGATTCGCAACCAGGACCCCGCGGCGTAGAAGTAACTCTGGCCACTAAGCCACGCACACAATAAATTCTTAGCTCTATCGTGAGAGCAAGGTCTACTCTGTTCGGACATTATTATGCAGTAAAAATACATAAACATTTAATAACTTGTAGCCTGTCAGAAGAATTTTTCATCAGGCGATCTTGAGCAAGGCCGACCGCGCTTAGCGATGCGCCGGTAATTATGTTGTGTTAGTATTATTATAACTACGATTTGCCAGCAGTTTTGCTTGCATTATGTCACGGTCAACAGTAACAACTGTGAAACATCCAAGAGAGAATGTATGTTCGACTGCTGTCTGCTGACAGAAGTAATGTTTTGTTTAGTTCGTTTCAAGTTCGTCTCTGTATTTTTCCAATTTCCATACTACTGTGAATCTACGTTTATCTAACACATAAGATTATAAAAAAATGAACTTTAAACACAGTCTCTAATACCTTTCTATTAACAAGATTTTTACGTCTTCTAACGTGGTTCCTTGTTCTTCTTTTAAAAAGTACCATTAGACGCGAGATATTATTATCAGCATAATTGAACTAAAAAACTATTCATCATCAAAATCTCCTCCTATAGGACTTCACTGCTGTAGAGCTGCCTCTGGCAAGTTTAGAGGGATTTCTCGTAAACGCCTCACTCACCAGACGGATTCGGATACTACTTGCCCTCAGATGCTGATTCGTCACCAATTTGCATCTTGTAAGCATGTTAGTTATGAGCATTCCACCACATGACGGCAGCAAATAGATTATACCGCCATTTCTTCAGTCGATTTTATACCAACTAAAATGAGTCACTATTACCAAAACACACTCACACATAAGTCGATTTCTTCTTTCTTCCAATCCATATTATATCACAAGCCTCTTAAGGACGTTAATTCCTTTTCATATTATCTCAAATTCGTGAAAAATTTTCAAAGTACAAAACAAATATATAAACACACATTTCTGTATTACTATTCAGTTTTGATGTGCCTACAGCAGTCACGTTTATTACTGCAGTGGTAGCAACAAGTGAGCCTTGACTTGGATCACAATTATCTGGACGTTTTGCATCAGAACTTGACACCGTTGTTTGAATACCAGTTTCATTTATGCCTCGTCTATATAAATAGCTATACCTGAGAATTCATTTAATGAGCGGCAAATTATATAAAACAATATGTTGTTAGTTTTTCTAGTTTCATTTGCATTAATTGCGGCTGCAGATTCATTTACAGGATGCACATATAATATTTATATCCAAAAGTGATGAAAATGGCAATTATATTAATTTCAGAAAATATCCGATCGGATCAGTTTAATACTCCCCCAAATATCGAATTTAATAATTGTGTCATCAAGTAATTTTAAAACTTCAGATTGTTTTTTAAATTTCTTATATCGTATATTAAAATAGAATCTACATTTCTCAACGTTATGTATTTTGTTATTGGTAAATTAGGTAACAAACATGTAACATTACGTTATTACTCTCTCCATCAAATAATATTCGTTCTTTTCTGTTTCATGAAAGCATTCCAATCCTAAGGGATTACCTGAGCTTTGTAGTCAATTTGGGACCTCTGATATCTCAAATGGCTTCATAGGATCCCGATAAAATCATCTGTTGAATGTCCTCGATATATTGCAAAGTACATCTTGTTATTGTTTCATTTATTTATTTTGCAATGGCGTTCGTAAGGACTATGACATTATTTTCTTTATCGTTCAGGATAACCTTGTCAGTTGCCTTCTCGAACCTTGAATTGGAAATAAAACACGAAAGAAACTGTTATCTGTAATCATAGAAAATTGACCAATAGCCGTATAATATAAAGATAGGTTTATAAATATCTGTGATCAGCTCATTGATTTTATCGAGGCTGAATGTAAAGGCAGATTATTAGTAGATAACATTGTATGCTCTGTCTTGTGTAATCATTGGCATTTTTTTATGTACAAAAACAATCACAGTTATCACCTGTGTTACCAATGCACTGTATTAATACTACGCGTTATGGTTCATGACAGTAATGGTAGTGAACTTTATATATGAATTTATGTTGGGTAGTCCTACCCAACCAAGCTCAGTTGTCCGATGAAGCTGTAAAAGAAGGCTAACAGCGAAAACTTTACAAATTTCAATATCTTTTGAATAAATAGACTACGTTTTATAAATTTAACGACAAAATTAATTAAGAACAAATTTTTAAACTTGGAATTTTCTGCATTACAGGTTCGTTAAGCCAGACGAAGTTGCAAAGCTTTGGGGGACAATGAAGCAGAACGACAACATGACGTTCGAGAAGTTTAGCAGAGCCATGAGGTATCACTACAGACAGTCGGTACTCGTTTCCGTACCAACCGCCCGTTTAGTATACCAGTTCGGTCACAAAGGGCCGGACTTCAAGACAGATAACCCAAATTTTGTCAAAGTGAAATCAGAGTTCGACGTTCACGATATGACTCATCCTTAGTTTACGTAAACGTGAAACGTGTAGGTTAAACAAAATTTTAAATGTCTGATGAAGCTCAGAGAAAGTTAATGTAGGACTGAGATCTCTGAATAGCTGTCGTGTTGGAAGTGAAGGGAAAAGTATAGTTGAAATAGCTCAATTAATTAGCGATGATGTTTTGGATGTATAAGTAAACATATTTGGATTTAGTACAGGCATTGCTAAATTGAGAGGAAGAGTGAAGAAGTTCGTGGATTCAAACGGCAGTTGTCCGATAGCTTCACTTCGTGGAGAACGGTTAACGATTGGATGGATGTTTCCTGAAATGTTTTTAATGTTAAGGATAAGCTCAATGTTCGATTCGGAATTGTTTCAATGGTTGTATCGCATGACGTAATTATTGTTGGATTGTCGATTGGTCCGGTCAATTAACGGTTGTAAACCCGACTCGTTGAAGTGTCCATATTATTTTTTAAGTGATTTTTATTGTATTTTTACTGGTGGTTTTTAACGTCGACGAGACGTTTCATATTCGAACTTTTGAAGGTTGTTTAGATCTAACAAATTTTGATATAATATTTTTGATGTTTGATTGTTGTTACCATTATAAATAAGTAGTAAGTAAATACGAACAAAGTTTTTGAACATTCCAATATTATTTAAAATAATTGTCTTAAGTCATTACTAGTTTACAGTTTCGTAGAGTAGGTGATGTTGCCATAATTATTGATTGTTTTTTTATAATGTACTTAATTTCGAATTTATATTTTTCATTTCATCTATCAAAGTCTCATATTTTGTCATACTCCATTATAGTATATTTTTATATAGTTATTTAATAAATTCCCTTCTCAGTGTTAAATTAATTCTTAGTGCTAAGGTAATGTAAAATTATTGGCGCGACTGTGCAATAATGTAAAAAAATGACATGAGTAAAGATCTGCAGGCCAAAGATTAAGTAGTTCGAACAAAAAAGTAACTTTTATGTTCTAAGGTTAACAAAAATATTGTTTTTGAAAATCTTATTTTACCTAGTAAGTATTAATTTTAAGTTTATGACTCTCAGGCATTTGCTGTGATGTAAAGTAATATTTGAACCATTTCTGTCTGTACATTTGTTGTTCTTTCGATTTTGTCGTCAATTGTGAAACATTTATATTAATAGATAGATTATAGATTTTTTTCGTAACGATCATCACAGTTTAGTTACCATTGCTAGATCCAGTTTACAATATGTTAAGCGTAACCAAATGTATTGGTGTTGGTCAATAAAGTCAATATTTCTTTCACTTCATTACTCGGTATTCATTAAATCTGCTATCAATATGATTGTCACGGCCTATTAAATAAAGCCTCTATGGTCATGTTGTACATTTTACAAATTTATTTTGAGTAATATATTTATACCACAGACAAAAATCACATAATCAATGAAATTCCCGTATTTTGTGTATCGTCGTTAACTTGCAGTACAAAGCTCGTGTCTTTATCCATTTTTGATAATCTAAGACATCACCCAGTTAATAGTTCATATTAAAATCGTATTTCTATAAATCTACATATATTTTAGTCGACTATTTTTCAGAAAATAAAACTCAGCTAAGAATTAAAAACTATCGCGTTGTTCGAAAGTAGAGAACTAAATGCAAGTTATTGAAAATAGAAATCTACTGTACAGTAATTGTTGTACCTTGTTTGAATTGCGATATTTTATTGGAATCATTGGGTTAGTCCATTCACGTCACAGGGTTGCGTTATCAAACAGCTGTGTTCGTATGAAGCCAAGTTTGTTCACCCGATGACGAACCGTGAATCACGGATTACCACTTTTTATGACTGAATAAAGACCATACATCTATTGTTTTTCTTTCTCAACAATGTAACGTACCATCCAATGTGTCAACTCGTTAAAATACTAAGATAAACTTAAGTATGTTTTTACTATTGACTTTTAAGAATCTTTAACAAAATTTAAATCAGTGCGAATTAGAAGAATGTTGGTAATAAAGAAATGTTCATTGAAGTTGTTATTAAATACATAATAAGGGACTGTTTAAGTCATAGATCGCAATGCATCAAATTAATTATTGTTTTTTTTTAATTTTATGTATCGTCATAGACATTACTATTTAAATAGATATATTTATTTTCATAAGTACACTTAAAGTCTGTTTTATTTCCAGTATATTATATAAGTTGGTTATATGATTTCGTTTATATACATATTCAGATGTTTTAATTTACGTAGTTTAAGTGAGATCTGTGCGATCAATGATTAATGTGCAATTGGAGATAATTTTATGTATTGATTGACGATTTTATGATAATGATGACGAATACACGAATTATGAATGTGACATTTTGTTTAATTTGAGACAGTCCTAATTCATTTCACAAAACACAAACACGAACGAAAGCTCCACAAACTCGGCGGGCGCAGTGGCCGTGTCCCTTGGATTATGCGCCACGGGTTGCGGGTTCTATTCCCGAACGGTACATATATTTTTCTAGCCTACATATAGCCGTTCCCGGTCTGGGAGTTTGTGCATGTGGAATTTATGTATTTTGTCATAACAAATGCTGTGTCACTCAGAACATTTGTGTGACACCACACTGCGCCCGTCACCCTGAGACATTAGTTCTTAAGTGTCATATGCCCAGTGAGTACGCTCGCTCTCAGTGCCCTTCAAACCGAAACACAGTAATGTTCGCACACTACCGCTTCACGGCAGAATAACCGGCCCTGGGGTGGTGCGTACATAGACGGATTCCTGCATAGCACGGGAGAAATCCTAATGTAAAAAACAAAAAGAAAGTCACATAGTATAAATTTTATATTACATATAAATATAATTCCGTGGGTGTCGTAAAAGGCGACAGAGGGAAATTAAAACCAGGAGATGGGCAGCAGCATCTTCCAGGAACATCTGAATAAATAAACTGCGGTTGCCAAACCGCCTGCCAAGCGTGGCCACTATGGCAAAATCGCTCCAATATGAGAGCTACTAACTTTTGTGACTATCTATGGGGGAGGCCTATGTTCAGCAGTGGACTTTCGATAGGCTGTAACGACGACGACGACGACGGTAATTTTATGGGTCCTTTTATTTTTTTTTATTTTGGTTAACACCAAAGAGTTATCCGTCTACTTTTCACCATAACAAGGGTTGACTGGTAGGATTGCTACTAGGCATTAAGTCCGCCCATTGTAGTTCTTAGCTTAAGATGTCAGTAATAAAGAATGTCAGAAATTAATAAATAAATAATCACTTAGAGAGCAACGGAAGAGTCATGCTCGGAATTTCTCTGCCGGATAATTGTAATATAAAAGTGTACTGGAGAATTACGTCTCCGACATACCGAATTGTCAAAGGGCTGGGTCACGTCTGTCATGGATGTGACCACCGCAGGCGTCCTAGTGTGAAAATTATGAGTTTAAGTAATGGTTGGATTAAAATGCAGAATCCGTCTATGTAAATACTACTGCAGTATCAGGCTTTTTGCCATCGAGCAGTGTGCAAACAAAAAAAAAATATTTGTGTATTTCGGTGTAAAGGACATTGTTAACTACTAGGCATATGTTACTTAAGAGCTGACGTCTCAGGCTGACAGGCGAAGTGTGGTGCCACACAGAAATGTTCTCGGTTACATTTGTTATAGGCAGACGTTGCACTCACCATAAGGTGAACGTTTCGCTCGTTGCGTCACATTACAGTAACTGCCTATAAATGTCCCACCGCTGAGCACAGGCCTCCTCTCTTTTCTGAGAGGGTTCTGGTGCGGGAATAGTCCGCCACGCTGCTCCAATGCGGGTTGGCGTTACACTAATCCAAAGTAATGTAATAAATTTGAAAGAACCTCTCTCTGTGCCTCTGCCAGTTTGTTACCTTTTCACGGTTCAACCTCTAAACCAGGGATTACCAAAGTGGACGTTATCGACCCCTTGCGGTCGAAATCAGTTTCCCAGGCGTCGAAATCAACGAAAATTGAGGGGTGACGAGGACTAAAAATCGACCCCTATTAATTAACACAAGTTCTAATTTTAAACTTTCAAGATACTGCATAAGTTGGATATAAGAATGATTAATATTTTGGTAAGAAGTAACATTGTTTTACTTTTAAAACATTGAAACACAGTATCCTGCATTGTGGAGCATTGCTGAAAAATACCTTATCGCTTTTCCATCATCATACCTAGTCGAAAAAGGCTTCAGTGTGGTTACAAGCATTTTGACAAAACAAAGAAACCGTTTGAAAATCAACGAAAGCGGAGATTTATAGCTGCAGCTCACCAATATTGAACGGGATTTAGCTAGATTGGTAGAAAGTCGCCAGGTTCATCCATCATACTGATTTTTTATTTTGTGATCTTTACTTTGCGATTTTTAATGTTTTTTTTTAAATTAATTACCTACTTATGTTATTTTACTTAATTTGTATTATTAATTATTAATTGATATTTGCTGAATTTGATGTCTAGCTATTTTGTTAAATTTTGATAAGAAAATGATGTCAAGTTTACTCACTTAATCCACTGCAAAGTTTTTAATTTGGTAAGTATTTTGTATCAGTAGAAAATAAACGGGAGATAAAAGTAATTTGGCTATGGGGTCTGAGGTATCAGTTCATTTTGGAAAATGGGTCTCTTGTTCAAAATAGGTTGGAAATCCCTGCTCTTAATCGACCTTGAGGAAATTTGGCACCTTGCATCCTGGTGACGAACATAGGATACTTTAGGCCCAATAAGAGACTCAGGCCAGTGATCCAAAGACATTTGTTGACATTAATGACATCTACAAGATTCGTCCGAAGAGCAGATTATTTTCGGGTAGTTCATTCTGCAAATAGATATTAAAATCATGCAACAAAGTCTTGGAATCAGGGTTTATCTACAATCTGTGCAATTTATTGTAAAACCTTTAGTAGTTTTCTAAATATTACCATCCACTATCAAATGTGATCGCCTTTATTAAGTAAAAAGTAGACTTTCTCTACGATTTAAAATTCTAAGTATTTTTTTTTATTGTATATAGTGATGAAACTAGCAAAACGTTCACCTGATGGTAAGTGAAACGTCTGCCCATAACAAATGCTGCGTCACCCAGAACATTTCTGTGTGACACCTCACTGTGTCCTGTGATTACGCTAGCTGACAGTGTCTTTCAAACCGAAACACAGTAATGTTTGCACACTACTGCTTCACGGCAGAATAACTGGCCCTGAGGTCCTTCCGTGTGGTAGCGGCTTAAGAGAATCTACCACCCCATCTCACCCCGTGGGTGTCGTAAAAGTCGACAGAGGGAAAATATAAATCAGAAAATGGGCAGCAGCATCTCCTGGAAAATCTGAATAAATTAACTGCGGTTGCCAACCCGCCTGCCAAGCGTGGCAACTATGAGCCAAAATGAGAGCTAGAACTTTTGTGGCAATCTATGGGAGAGGCCTATCTTCAGCAGTGGACTATTGATAGGCTGAAATGATGATGATGATGATGATGGGGTCCTTTCTCGGAGGTTTAACTAAGCCTAGCAACTGCTGCCGTCTATCCATGTGTAATGTAAGATCTTAAGTATAAAATTTTATAAACAAAATGGAAAGTTCTATTGATTTTTGATTCCCATTTGATAATCAAGCTGTTTTCTAGGATATCAAAATAGAGCTAGAACTTTTGTGGCAATCTATGGGGGAGGCCTATCTTCAGCAGTGGACTGCTGATAGGCTGACCTGATGATGATGATGATGATGATGATGGGATCCTTTCTCGGAGGTTTAACTAAGCCTAGCAACTGCTGCCGTCTATCCATGTGTAATGTAAGTTCTTAAGTATAAAATTTTATGAACAAAATGGAAAGTTCTATTGATTTTTGATTCCCATTTGATAATCAAGCTGTTTTCTAGGATATTGAAACAGATTTTGCAGCTTACGCAGTGGCAAAACAAAATGAAGGTGTTAGAATGGTAGAGAATTCTAAAATATTTTTAGATATAAAACGGCCAATCCATACTGGAGACGCTAGGCAGACTTTTATAAGCTGTTACATATTTTATGCAAAATAAATCCTTGAAGTTCATTATTTTCTCAGACATCGAAATTTGCAATTTAAAACGATTTAAAAATTAATGTGTGTATATCAGTGACATCTATCTAATTTCTATTCAAACTGGGTAGAACTGCAACTTTTTTATGTTCTAAATTCTTACCAACAGATGGCGGTAATGTATATGGTACTTACATTTTGAAGTTCGTTATTATTCAAAGTAAAATAGTGAAAACCACTCAATAATTATTGTCCCATATTTTTTTAGTCACATTGGTTTATTTAATTGTAATTAATGAGAACTGACTGTTAAACGATACATTTAAAATCTATGTTGACAGAATAGCCATCTATGGTATAAATATAAAACTAAGCTAAATGAAATGAGTGAATATCGTGAGTTCCGAATAGTAACAGTAGATGGCACGAATATCAAACTAAAATTAAAAACCTGTTAGATTTAAATACTAGAATATGAAGATGTTTAGTACAGAATAATAATATATAAAATGTTTTACGTATTTAATGTTCCAAGGAAAATTAGTGGATTGACTATAGATAATTTCTTAAATTATTGAATATAATGAATACATAAAAATATTACATATGCATTCCAATCCAAAATATTTGAAATTAAAAACTGAAAAGGATATAAACGGAATTAAAATTCTATGTCAATTGTTAGTAACATCAATTGTTTTTGTTATCTGATATTTCTTATACAATGTTATCATCTATGTGTCATCGTCTGTGATTTCACAATAAAGACTTTTTTCAATCTCATACGGTTATTTGCAGGATACCAAAACTAAAACAAACGTTTTTAAAATTTTTGTCTGATTGTGTGTCCGGGCTAATCTCCGTAACGGCTGAATCGATTTTGATGGGACTTTCATTGACAGGTAAAGGACTTTTCAGAGAGAAATCTAAGCTTTTTATACCGGAAATATTTATGGTTCCCGCGTAAAATTTGAAAAGCTGTACAAATTAGGGCCTCTGCGGATGTTCGAGTCACGCACGGCTTCAATTTTAGTCATCATTATTAGTGGCATTCATGACATTTGACACTAGGCAATACATACCACTTAAGTCACAACACGACACGTGATTCACCTCAAAACGAGGCATTATCAAGTGATTCTGCCTTGTGAGGTTATAATGCTTTGGAAAGACCGACACCGGCAAAGAGTCCCACTCTTTCGCAGTGCGCATCAGAAATTAGAAGCAGAACGCATATTTCTTTGCGATGCAAAATATTTTGTACGATTACCTTATTTATGTTTGTAATATTCTGTTTTGTGTACTTTACGTTCGTTATCCATATATTAATGTAAAACACATTCGTATGTAATTTCTTATGTAAGTGAATTAATTTCATAAGGGAAATAAATTAATTCTTAACCTCAAAACGCTTTGTTCGGGCTTGGGAGGTCTTGTCATTTAAGGATAAAATCTTTCGCGCGTCGTATCGATGAAAACATGGTGACGGAGGAATGACTTTTTTTTTGAATAAAGTGATTACACGAGCGAAGCGTTCACCTGAAGGTAACGCCACGTCTGCCCATAAGAAATGCTATGTCACCCAATAAATTTTTGTGCGACACCACACTGTGCCCTTATCAGTAGGTACTTAAGTCTCATATGCCCAGTGATCCATGAAATATTATCTATGGACTAACACGCTATTTAACCACGTCTTAGATTTGAAACGTCGTGCTCTATCCATTCACCTAGAATACATTTTAAGCAATCTTGAGGCGGGGTCGACTGTCAATTTAGCCAAATTGCCTAAAGCGTGTATCGCCTGATCTAGATTCAGCAGGAAGGGGACAAGGCAATGTTAAAAGATACAAGACACAAATGTGTTTGATGCGAAAAGTGGAGTGTGTGTGCGGGACGTATATGGACTTACCGACCGGCATAAGGCAAATGGAGCACGCACTTAACTGGTGTCGTACGGCGACTGATATTGATGTCGTGGCTTTGATACGGTCTTCAGCCCGCAGGTCTCTGTGTAACAAATGTACAGACTTGCAATATTCGTGAAAATGATTTTCTTTAATAATTAATTAGTAGTATGACGGACATGCGACTACGAATCTTTTTGAAGCGACAAAGCTCCCATTATACGCGATCGCGATTCCAATCTAGTCTACATACATACATAACATCACGACTGTATCCCATAAGGGGTTGTCAGAGACTGGGCACTCACTGCAAAAACAGATGACTGCCGCAATCCACGTTTCACCAAAACAATATAATGCACTTGGTGTGATAGGTGGTGAGCCCATCGCCACCATGCGCTGTTGGGTGCACAGTGCAGTTTAATTCCTTACTCGCCTTTTTAGGAGATCCATTGGATGAGATGGAGTGGTAGTATTCTTTTATAGAGCCGCCACCACACGGCTTCAATCTAGTCTAGTGCGTGCGAAAAGGATAGGGTAAAGTGCTGGTTGCGATCGAAACGGTAGAAATTATCACAAATCTTTTTTTTTATTGCATTAAGTGATGAAACGAGCAAAACGTTCACCTGATGGTAAGTGAAACGTCTGCCCATAACAAATGCTGTGCCACCCAGAAAATTTCTGTGTGACACTACACTATGCCCATCACCCTTAGACATGGGTTCTTAAGTCTCATATGCCCAGTGATTACGCTAGCTCACAGTGCCCTTCAAACCGAAACACAGTAATGTTTGAACACTACTGCTTCACGGTAGAATAACTGGCCCTGGGGTGGTACCTACCTAGACGGACTCCTGCATAGGAATCCTACCACCAGTAATCTAACCTGATAGGTTAATTAGTTTGTTTTTATGCGAACTAAAGTAAAAAAAATTCGGGTCTGGTTGTGTTGCGAATGTCCCTGTGTTTCTGTCACTGCATCCTAGCCAGACGAAGAAAACCTTCTTTGTGACATCATGTAAAAATGGCGCGAACTCGATTCATAATATTTTTGGTGTGCCTTAATTGAGGTGAATTATTTTGACATTGACCTTCTCGCCGATGCGTGAAACACGAGATGGTAACTTTTTTGATGATCACTAAGTACTAAGTATCGTAGTTTTTTTTTGGTAGCGATGTTGTGTTTGGGTGTCGGAATTATGTTTTTTTTTATTGGATCTAGTGACGAAACGAGCAAAGCGTTCACCTGATGGAAGTGCTCACAACGACCGCTGTGTCAACCAGACGATTTCTGTGCGACGGGCGAAATGTTGTCGCCCGTCGCTCTGAGACATCAGTTCCCAAATCACATATGCCTAGTGATTACACTAGCTCTCAGTGCCCTTCAGACCGAATCACAGTAATATTTGCAAACTACCGCTTCACGGTATAACAACTGGCTCTTTGGTGGTACCTACCTAGACGGATTCCTGCATAGGAATCCTACCACCAGTCAACCTACTTCTCCATCCATGCCTACTTTTTAACACACCAGTAAATTCATTCGTTGTAATGCTTGTATCGGTGTTAGTGTATTTTCCCTTTGGTCTTAATGTCGAATGATAGTCATCATTAGCTTGGTAATGGTGCATTGCCGGTCATAGAGCTCTACCGTTTTTTTAATGGAAGGAAGTGACGAGACAAGCAAAACGTTCACCTGATTGTGAGTGCAACGTCTGCCTATAACAAATGCTGTGTCACCCAGAACATTTCTGTGTGACATCACACTGACGTCAATTTTTATGTCCTATTAATTGTCCCAGTAATTACACTGGATGTCACTGGCCTTCAGACGGAAACACAGTAATCACCATCATCATTTCAGCCCATCACTAGTCCACTGCTGAACACAGGCCTCTCCCATAGATTTCCACAAAAGTTTGTAGCTCTCATTTTGGGGGGAAATTTTGCGATAGTTGACACGCTTGGCAGGCTGGTTGGCAACCGCAGTTTATTTATTCAGATGTTCCAGGACGATGCTGCTGCCCGTCTTCTGGTTTTAATTTTCAATCTGTCGACTTTGACGACACCCACGGGATGAGATGGGGTGTTAGATTCTCTTAAGCCGCTACCACACGGCACTGTAATGTCTGCACATTATTGCTTCACGGCAGAATAACTACGAAAATAAAAGATGTCCGATTTTTTTTAAACGACGGCCTAAAATGGGATTTCGCCTATATCGTGAGTGTTAGAGACATAAATTTTACATGCACAACCCAGCGCAGACCCGATAACCCCGAACTTCAAACACGCGGCGTGGAATTCAGATACGCTGACCTCGAGGCCGCGCGTCGTAGTCGTAATTGCTACGTTTGGCAATTGGTCTGGCGATCGCAGTACTAAACTCGATTTTTAACTAAGCACATACAAACGTACAGTCACGTCTTTTCCCATTTATGGGGTAGGCAGAGACCACAGTTCACTTTTCACCCCCGCGGGATACGAGACGTGACGGGCTCCCCGTCACCGCCATTTCGTTACGAGTCGAAACATTCTTACTCCATTTTCTGCTCTGCCGGACACCTATCGCTTACCACACCTATAAGTGAACTAAGTTAAGCTAAGTTATAGCCTGTTAATATCCAACTGCTGGGCACAGGGCTCCTCTCATTCTGAAGCCGGTCGATAGTAAAATCCGCAACGATGGACCCAGGGGATCGAACTTTGTGTACTATGCAATTCCAGGCGATCAAAGTTTTTGCCCTTCAGTAGGATTTATCCTGTATCGTTGGTACGCTTTACAGACATAAATTCCACATGCACAAACCACCCAGACCTGGAACAACTATCTGTAGGTCATACAGATATTTGTCCCGTGCGGGAATCGATCCCGCGACCCGCGGAGCACGAGCCAAGGGCTTAGCCACTGCGTCAACCGAGCCGACAGCGAAATATAGTAAGTACTCGTATATCGTGTTTTACCACGTAGGGCAACGTATATGTATCTACATTTCCACCAGAGATTTAGAGGTCAGTGTTAACCGCAAACAGCGCAGCGCCGACTCGGATATCTTTTTTTTTATTGTATAAAGAGATGAAACGAGCATAACCTTCAACTGATGATATGTGCAACGTCTGCCCATAACAAATGCTGTGTCACCCAGAAAATTTCTGTTTGACACCACACTGTGCCCATCACCCTGAGACATAAGTTCTTAAGTCTCATTTGCCCAGTGATTACGCTAGCTCACAGTGCCCTTCGAACCGAAACACAGTAATGTTTGCACACTACTGCTTCACGGCAGAATAAGTGGCACTGGGGTGGTACCTACCTAGACGGATTCCTGCATAGGAATCCTACCACCAGTTAAAACCTGCGGTGGTACCGCAGGGTCAGGTATTCCTTCCGCTGTGGCCAGCTCAGAAGTTAGCTCAGAACTAACCTACCTAGACGGATTCCTGCATAGGAATCTCGTTTTACTGATTACCACAATAGTATAGAATTATACCGACGACCGCGTGGCCCAGTGGTCAGAGTACTTGACTTTTACGCCGCGGGTCCTGGGTTTCAATCCCAGCCGGAGCCAACATTTGTGCCTAAAACCACAAATTGTTGGTTTTCGGGTCTGGTTGTGTTGTGTTTGTTCTCGTGTTTCTGACACTGCATCAAAGCCTACCTCCGAATCTTAAATAGTAAAAAGTTCACGAATCCGAACAGCCTCAAGGAATATGGTTCACATTAGACCTGGACCTATACGTACTTGTAAAAATTAATTAGACCCTCTCCGTTGATTTTCGTCTTCTATTACCGCCTAACTGATCACCGATATAGGTTTTTCAAATATCCCGTGGTAACTATTCGATTTTCCGGGATAAAAATTATCCTAAGTCCGTCTCCAAGATGCAAGCTATCTCTGTGCCGAATTTCCTCAAAATCGGTTCAGCGGTTATGCTGTGAAAAGGTAACAAACAGACAGACGGAAAAGTGTTACATTCGCTTTTAAATGAAACTAATTTTACAGATGTTATCGCGTTTAATTTTAATAAATATAACTCTACTTTTCGGGTGCTTTACGGCACCCATGGTCACAGGAGGACTGAGGTGACAGATGTCCTGATGTCATAGTTTACCCACCCCGGGTGGTTTCAGCTTTTAATTATTATTTTTGGTCCCGATGCTTCACATCAGCTATATGTTCTTTTACGCGAATTTTTACTGATCTTTTTGTTTAACCTATGTATGAGTGACCACATTCACAGTCCAGCTTGTATACTACTGCATCTTGTAGAGACATGTTACACTTGACCGATGGTAAAAACTGACTTACCTTCTTCGGCGGCTTAAAAATGTTCTTATGGAAGCCCGCTTCAAGATATAGCCAATCTTGTTTTTATTTATTTATTTATTTATTTCATAAAGTGATTAAACGTGCAAAACGTTCACCTGATGGTAAGTGCAACCTCTGCCCATAATAAATGCTCTGTCGCCCAGAAAATTAGTATGTGACACCACACTGTGTCCATCACCCTGAGACATAAGTTCTTCAGTCTCATATGCCCAGTGATTACGCTAGCTCACAGAGCCCTTCAAGAATAACTGGCTCTGGGGTGGTACCTACCTAGACGGATTCCGTGACTCCTCTGACATATGGTAGAACTGTGGTACACGCTCGACTGAGGCGGGCTGCAGTGGGTCGCTGCGACGAAGGCGCGGAAACCGAAGCTTGTTGTCTGCAAAACTTGCTTGACATGCTGAAGCTCGGCGGCCAGATGTTTACTGTCCCATATCCCTTGTGCTCTCTGAAACAAACATTATCCACGGTAGCTAACTGTGAAGGATGGTGGTGAGATTCACCGTTTAAATACCTATTAGTATGAGTCTTTTTCCTATACACAGTGTGACTCAATTGTTCTGACTCTGTTATTAGGATTTCTAATTACTAAAACATCTAAAAAACCTAAAGAGTTATTTGCCTCTAACTCCACTATAAATTGTATTTTAGAATTTGTGGAGTTAAGGTGGTTTAAAAATGCAGTGACATTATCAGAAGGTAGAATTGTGAAAGTATCATCTACGTACCGCTTGTAGAACCTTTGATTTACTGGAGAAGTACGGAGGGCTATCTCCTCAAAGTCTTCCATGAAAATGTCAGCAACAATGGGACATACTGGGGAGCCCATCGCCACACCAACTACTTGACGGTAGTATTGTTCCTTCCATATTAGATAGCCATGATGTTAGGGAATGTCTAAGTATTTCTGCATGTTCTACTGGCATGTTGTTCTCTGTTAGCTATCTTAGTTACCTATCTACATATCTTAGTTAGTTACCTACCGGGTCCAATTCTGAATCTAAACCATCCAGGAAACCACACAAACACACACAAAATATTTCATCAACATCGGTCCAGCCGTTTAGGAGGAGTTCAGAGACATACACACGCACAGAAGAATTATACATATAAGAAAGCCTTAGAAAAGTTTCAAGGAATAAAAATGTAAATTTAATGAAACTCTCTTTTTTACAGCGTAGTCGAAACGACGAAGGCGTTAAATATAAGGTTAGTGATTTAGGGTCAATATTGAAATCCGGGCTTAAATCTCAGAGTACTATGAAACTTAGTATCCCACATTACCTTCGTTGATAGGTCTTTTCATGAGCGTTTGAACCTGTTCTTACAACTACCCATAACAAATGCCGAATCTCGCAATGTTTCTGTCTGGTACCATACTTCGCCCGTCTCCATGAGACAATAGTTTTAAGTCCTATATGCCCAGTAATTACACTAGCTTTCAGTGCCCTTCAGACTGAAACAGTAATGTTTGCGTCCTACTGTTTCTCGGCAGAATAACTGGCCCTGTCGTGGTACCTAGTGGGATTCCTGCTACCACCAGTAAGTGAGAGGCCGCGTTAAATGATATGTTTTGTTATGATGCCTTGCATTATTTCTCCATTTATCATTTTCAAATTTAGTCTCAGCTGCCAGCTATGGAAATACTTGCGCAATTTGAAAACAAAATCATGTAAAACAACATAATCAAACAACGTGCCTATGTGTGCTCTGTCCACACACGCGTACCAACAGACGTCAAGCCCGTATCATTAGGTAGCTGTTACTATATAATACTTCAGTCTGTTACGTATCCCGGTACATTCACGCCGTTCGCGCGAAAACCAGTTTTCTTGCTGCAAAATATTTTAGTTTTTTTTTAATCATTGACGTTAATCAACGAACCAAACGAAACAACACCAGTAAGTTTTTTTTATTTGTTTTTGAGACGAGACGCGATGTTAAATTTTTTAGCGATAGTTTTTTTTAGTCTTTAAATATTTCGATCGCAGTTTGCATACAGTTGTTTTGGTTTCTTGTGACTATTTTTTTTTAATAAAATTGTAGGGCTGTTAAGAATAATTAGGTAGTAGTTTTTGTTTCCATCGACGTCTCCCGGATTGTATGCAGCGATCGTCTTCATCTATTTCCGGTAAACACGACTAGGGAAGGGAAACATTTGCAAATAACGTAAGATTGTTCAAGGGGCAAAGTAGGGATCTTCGAGTTTAACTGGTTCGCTCTCGAAATCACCGCCGGTCTTGTGACGTACTCGTTTTAGAGGATAATAAATGTAAAATAGTAAACGGTTAGTAAGTTTTATTTATATAGTTATATTGCTTATGGAATAAACTGACAAGCATATCGTTATACCTGATACTCACAACATTCCACTGCGAAGGGGCAGCATTGCAATCGTCACCCTGACACATTATTTATTAAGTCTCACATGCCCACTGATTACATTAGCTTACAGTGCCTTTCAGACCGATACACAATAATGTTTGCACTGTACTGCCTGTCGGTATAATTACTGGCAATGTTAATGTGGTTACTTACCTAGACGGATCCCTAACGAAGCCTCTTCCCATTTTTGCGAGAGTCATGGAGTGTAGGAGGATCTACGAAGCTGTTCCTATGCGAGTTGACAGTCTTAACATTTCCTGTCTTGACACTGTTTTTTATTTCGAAATACTCGCAAGAATTGCGACAATAATTTTCTTTGCGGCATATGTGGTAAATAGGATTGCGTATGTTATCTTTTACAATAACAAATTGGAAATTTTTGTTATAGTTAGATACATTTAGTATATTACATTTGAATGTTAATAACAGATACGGTATTTATTTGAGTGTTTGAGTTTGAATTTATTTGAGTTTGAAGTAAGGGCGCTAAAAATATAAATTTTTAGCGCCCTTACTTCCTCCTTTTCGTTAGTATCATAACACGATCATAAAATTATCCTCTCCCATATAATCTTTTCCAGTATAGTGTAATAGTATTGACGACCGCGTGGCCTAGTGGTCAGAGTACCTGACTTCTACGCCGCTGGTGCTGGGTTCGAATCCCAGCCGGAGCCAACATTTGTGCTAAAACACAAATTGTTGGTTTTCGAGTCTGGTTGTGTTGTGTTCGTCCCCGTGTTTCTGACACTGCATCCTAGCCTACCTCCGATCTTATCGCATCAGCGTTACATCGGGCGCGGGTAGGTTGGGACGAGTGAGTGCCTCTGTGTTCGCGGGTGCACTTGTGGCACTATAATATCTCCTGCGCAGTTGATGGCTCTCGATCGAGTAGATCTATTTGAGTTGAGTATTTATTTGAGTGTTAGATCTACTTGATCTGACACTCAAATAAATACCGTGTCTAACAGATCTATTTGATCTAACACTCAAATAAATACCGTATCTGTTATTAAGTAGTACTACTATATGTTTTATCGTTGAGATATATTATCATTTTTTAACTATTGTGAAATATGGCGTATGACCCGGAACAGCTACCTAGGGTCATAGGTAGTCGTGGGGATCATTGTTTTAAAGAAAATGTTATGAAACTTGAAGGTTTTTTTGAGAACATAGTGTGACATTCTAAGATGTGCTTACTAAGATTATGTAGCCGTGTGGTGGCGGCTGCTTAAAAGAATACTACCACACCATCTCATCCAATGGATCTCGTAAAAGGCGAGTAAGGAATTAAACTGCACTGTGCACCCAACAGCGCGTGATGGCGATGAGCTCACCGCCTTTCACACCAAGTGCATTATATTGTTTTGGTGACACGTGGATTGTGGCAGTCATCTGTTTTTGCAGTGAGTGCCCAGTCTCTGACTACCCCTTATGGGATATAGTCGTGATCTTATGTATATACTAAGGTTATAGATATTGACAAAATTTACTAAATACTAAATATTTACTATATACTAGATACTAATTTACTGAAAAGGGCTATTAGTACACGTGAGTTAATATTAGAAATTTGATAAAAAAGTATGAATTAACAAAAATATTAATAACTGTTTAGTAACTGCTCAGTATATAAACAATTATTAATAAATCGGTAAACATTTTTAAAATAAACGTTGCACTCTGATCCGGTCCAAAGAAACTACATTTGATAAAAATAAACAAATAGACAGTAATGGTATAATATTGTGTAATCGTTGTAACAGTGGTGAAAGAAATCATATCTAATTTTTGTTACTAACACGAATACGTGCTAAATATTTTATCATAATTCCAAACCATTATAGCTTTTTGTATATCAATGATTATCCCACTGCTGAACAAAGGATTTTCCTATAAATATGTGGCGGTCCAACCTTCTTTTTTTTTTTTTATTGTATAAAGTGACGAAACGAGCAAAACGTTCACCTGATGGTAAGTGCAACGTCCGCCCACAGCAAATGCTGTGTCACCCAGAATATTTCTGTGTGACACCACACTGCGCCCGTCACCCTGAGACATCAGTTCTTAAGTCTCAAATGCCCAGTGATTACGCTAGCTCACAGTGCCCTTCAAACCGAAACACAGTAATGCTTGCACACTTACTGCTTCACGGCAGAATAACTGGCCCTGGGGTGGTACCTACCTAGACGGATTCCTGCATAGGAATCCTACCACCAGTAATTCTCTTGGATTAAAAGTAAAAAGTAAAGTTTCAGCCTATGAATGACCCACTACTGAGCACAGGCCTCCTCTCATTTGTGAGAGGGTTTTTGGAGCTAGGAAGAATCCGCCACGCTGCTCCAATGCGGGTTGGCGGACTTCACATGTCTTCGAAATATTTTTAATTTCTCAGACATGCAGGTTTCCTCACGATGTTTTCCTTCACCGCCGAGCACGTGGTAAGTCAGCACTTAAAATTGCAATTAACAATTTTAGTGGTGCCGGCACCGGGAATCGAACCCAGGTCACTCGCGTACTATGAAATTAAAAGCGAGCGCCTCGCCCCTGAGCTACCACGGCTCTTCTCTTGGATTGCTTTAGTGAAATCATACAACATCCATGGGATGAGATCACTGCGTAATTGCTCCACTAATGACGTCACAGCTCGGTGAACCGTTTTTTTTTTAAATTAAGAAATGTACACCGTTACTCATTATTAAAGAGTTATCATGCTTAATTTATTAATTTGGAATTATTATGAAATCGTTGGCACGTAATCGTGTTAGTAACTGAAAATAAATATGAATTCTTTCACCACTGTTACAACGATGTTAGTGTATATGTGTATATGTATGAGTATGTATGTAAGTAAGTATGTATGTATATATATAAATATGTGATTATGTTAGTGTGTGTATATATTTTGTATATGTATATATATTTTGTGATTTTATAATATTCTTTTTTTTTCTCTTTGTTTTATCAAAAGTGCACATCGAGTCTGCTTCTCTTTAAGGATATCCAGTAACAGGCCTGCTGGAAGAAATTTCATCATGAAATAAGCAGTGCCTTTGTACTAATTTACTATCTTTGTAATTTCTACTGTAATTTTTATATGTACATGAACAGTAAATAAATAAAATAAAACGATTACACAATACTAACCGCTACTTCCTTTTTGTTAAGTTTTTTTAAGTGATACTTCTTTGAGCTCGATGAGTGTCAACGCTTCTTTTATATACTGAGCAGTTAATAAAAAGTGAGTAAAGTCTTTGTTGACTCATGATTTTTTTAAGTTAAATTTCTAATATGTAAATTTTACACTGACAAGTGTAGGTACACTGCACGCGCTATTTTTTGCTATGAAAAAGTGAATATTTTTTAAAAAAATAAGTATTTTTTTATTTATATCTATAACTTTAGTAAACACATCTTACGCTGTCACACTAAGTTCAAGTTACGCCATTTTCTACAATACCTAAGAAATGATAATATATATCAACGATAAAACATGAAGTAGGTAGTACTAACTCGTAATCTAACAATGAAGATAAATACCGTGTACAATACAATACAATTAACATTGAAGCGTAATCTGCTAGATATCTAACAACTCTGCGACTCTTTGAACACGAGTCGCAGAGTATATTTATCTTAATACTTTAACTTTACATTTGTATCTTATAATAGATATATATACTTATAAGATTTACATCAACTTGTTGGCGAATCTAATAAATAAACATGTATACGAATCATAGTTTTGGCTCGGTTGGCGCAGTGGCTAAGCCCTTGGCTTCTGCGCCGCGGGTCGCGGGTCGATTCCCGCACGGGACAACTATTTGTGTGTGTTTGTGCATGTGGAATTTATGTCTGTAAAACGCATCCACGACACAGGAGAACTCCTACTGTGGGGCATCGTTTTTAAAAAAAACAGTTATTGGTTACCTTTAACGTGTTCTTTTGTTATATACGAGTAGTTTGTATTGACGAAGAAAAAAGTGACCAATTTTTATCCATTATTCAAAGTAAAGTTACAGACTATAAATGTCCCACTGCTGGGAACAGGCTTCCTCTCATTGTAGAGTGGCTTTTTGGAACCGGGGAGAGTCCGCCATTACACCAATCCGGTCATGCCTTTTCCCCATTAAAAGAAGTAAGCAAAGGCCACTCTCGTAGCCAACATTTCGCCCACGCGGAAAACAAGCCTTGACGGGTGGCGAACCGCGTCGTCGCCAGTTTATGGTGTTATACTGCTCGAATAAAGGCTGTCCGGACAATACTTTGTCTTCCACCGTGCTAAGTTTGCTCATGGGGTACTGGATTGATTCTGTAAATTCTTTCCCAAACCCAGAAGGTTATTGTTAAATAAAATAATGTGGTTTAGTAATAAAAACTTAATATTAAACTTGACACGTGAAGATCTAGAGATCTAAGAATCATTAAAAAAAACTTACTACTACGCTTTTAAAATAACTGGTTGAAAAAACCAGTTATTCGACTCCACAGAGTCAGTTATTAAATGATACGTCATCGTGTCAATAGATTAAAAAACAAAGAAAAAATCTTTGAGAAAGGTTAACATAACTTTGAGGAATACGTAGCAAAGGCGTCGCGAGGGGGAAGCAGGGGCAGCTGCCTTCATCTAGAGACTAGATTTGTTTATCTAATGCCCAGTCATTTATGACCGAATAGCAATGTGGAAATAAATGATTAATAATTCTCATGAAGGAAAGAAAGTTAATTTGCTAAGATCCGCATGCAAAATATAATATGGTATATATTACCTAGTTTTGGAGAGCACTGTGCACCCAATAGCGCATGATGGCGATGGGCTCACCACCAAGTGCATTACATTGTTTTGGTGAAACGTGGATTGTGTCATCTGTTTTTGCAGTGAGTGCTGCAGTCTCTGACTACCTCTTATGGGATACAGTCGTGATCTTATGTATGTATGTACGTATTTTGAAGAGCACCCGCCCTCGCACAGTAGCGTGCACGAGCAAACTGACACCGCCACCCGGAACCGCCACTAGACACCCTCCATCACTAAAACCAATAACTACCACTAGACAATATCCACCACCACCACTTCATTATAATGGATTTCCGCAAAGTAACGCTTGATTCTATTCACTCTAATAATTCTCATTTATTGCTCGCGGTTTCCACCGCGTCAAATAACTTACAACAGTATTCGGCTCATTGGCTGGCGGCGCCTTCGATACGTAGATGGCAATAATCTCGTTGTCAACTCGTTACTGGTGGTAGAATTCCAATGCAGGAATCCGTCTAGGTAGGTACCACCCCAGGGCCAGTTATTCTGCCGTGAAGCAGTAGTGTGCAAGCATTACTGTGTTTCGGTTTGAAGGGCACTGTGAGCTAGCGTAATCACTGGGCATTTGAGACTTAAGTACTGATGTCTCAGGGTGACGGGCGCAGTGTGGTGTCACACAGAAATATTCTGGATGGCACAGCATTTGTTGTGGGCGGACGCTGCACTTACCATCAGGTGAACGTTTTCCTCGTTTCGTCACTTTATACAAAAAAAAAAAACTTTCCAAAATATCAGTGGCCTTCTACGCCTCGGGTCCCGAGTCGCAGTCGGTTCGAATCGCAGTCGGAGCATACATTGCAAAAATAATAATTGCCGTTTTCTGGTCTGGTTGTGTTGTTATTGTACCCGGAGGTAGGCTAGCAGTGCAGTGTCGGAAACACTGCGTGCTAGCCTACCTCCGATTACAACTGATACTTAGGGAAATAATTGCATCTGCGGGTGCGCGTGTTGTGGCACTATAATATCTCCTGCGCAGTTGGTAGCTTCAGACAGTATTCGGAAGTTGTCGTCGTGGTCGAAAATATGACAGGAACGACATCGTTATATTTTTATACGTTTAATCATTATTTTTTTCTTGAAAATTTCTAAAGGAATTGATGCGATGTGAATGATCATTACGGGGCATACTTCAGCTGCCCAAGGGGATACAGTACTGTCAGAAAATAATAATGACAACAAAAATAAAAGAGAGGATACCCGCCGTGTATATTTCGTCTGTTTGTTCTCCGATCAAAGAAACCTCATTAAGAAACGGTGGAGGACTGTGAACAAAATTATCTTTTATCGAAATTCAGGTTTCTCAGGTCGAGATATAATTACGTTTCATTGTATAGTTAAAATTGTTACAAAAAATATGTAGTAAAAAATTGGTTCCCAAAATATAAGCAATTCAAAATGGCGGTCATATATACTATTGAATGAGACTGCATTTACTCAAAATTATTTTTACTTTAAATCAGTTAATAAGGTATATTGGACGACCAAGTGAATTAGTGGCTACATATATATATTTTGGGTGATGTAATTGCTGTTTGTCTTCTCGGCTTTAACAGCTTCATCGGATACTGTGCTCGCGGGCCAGGGGCTCTCGTGCCAGGTTTGGTTTAACCCAAACATAAATAAATAAATAAACTCCTTCAAAAACCTCTTTCTGTTTCATCACTTTATCCAATAAAAACAAAAAAAAATGTCATGGCTTCATACAGACTTGCGATAGGATTCCTATGCAGAAATCCGTCTAGATACCTTCCCAGAACCGGTTGTTCTGCCGTCAATAGAAGCAGTTGTGTGCAAACATTACTGTTTCGTTTTGAATTTCACTGAGATCTAGCGTAATCACTGGGCATATGAGACTTAAGAACAAAAGTCTTAGGGTGAAGTGCGTAGTGTGGTGTCACACAGAAATGTTCTGAGTGACACAGCATTTGTCATGTGCAGAGGGTATCACCATCAGGTAAATGTTTTCACGTTTCGTCACTTCCAATAAAAAAGACTTTAGAACCGAAGTCTTAGGGTGACGAGCAGGCTGGCGGTCGTTGCACTTACGATCAAGTAAACAAATTTTTAATCTCGTCACTTATTTCCATATAAAAAAAGGTATCTCTACAATTTTAGTAAAGATAAATGTATTTGTACTATAAATTTTTATGTACAGATTAAAAAGATACAAGTAGATTTGTAAGATATAATAAACAAAGGCAATCAATAACATTTAGTCATATCTTGTAACGTATTATTATTGCACAAAATGATT
Organism: Luehdorfia chinensis; assembly: GCA_019845155.1. Classification (NCBI taxonomy): domain Eukaryota; kingdom Metazoa; phylum Arthropoda; class Insecta; order Lepidoptera; family Papilionidae; genus Luehdorfia; species Luehdorfia chinensis. The sequence continues at coordinate 7,895,927 of JAHVAK010000024.1, read as the reverse complement.
ACTTATTTCGGGCGGTATCAATACGTAGTTGATTTAAGAATTATTTTTAGACTAACTGCGCTCCACAGTTTAACCCACGTACAAAAGCCGACACCGATCGATAACATACACATATACTTCCCTATTTGAATAGGATTTTGGGTTTTTTTTTGCGCAGAATCCTAATTATTTTTCTAAAGTAAAGAAAGCCTAATTTATTCGCTACAATATCAGCTATCTGTCAGGGAAAGTCCTGTGAAAATCGGTCCAGCCGTTTCGGAGATTAGCCGGAACAAACAGACAAACAAAGAAATTAAATTTTTTTTTTGTATAAAGTGACGAAACGAGCAAAACGTTCACCTGATGGTAAGTGCAACGTCCGCCCACAACAAATGCTGTGTCACCCAGAATATTTCTGTGTGACACCACACTGCGCCCGTCACCCTGAGACATCAGTTCTTAAGTCTCAAATGCCCAGTGATTACGCTAGCTAACAGTGCCCTTCAAACTGAAACACAGTAATGTTTGCACACTACTGCTTCACGGCAGAATAACTGGCCCTGGGGTGGTACCTACCTAGACGGATTCCTGCACAGGAATCCTACCTATTTATAAAATTGTTCTTTTTCTCATACGTACATACTTTCATACGCATTGAGTAAAAAGCTGTTATTTTGTTATTACAAACAGACGCTTCAATTTTATTTATTTGTTTAGATTACTGCCTTTAAAATTTTGATGTTCTTCCTCTGTCTATAAATTTATTAATTAACGTCAAACATCGTTATAACGTAGGTTCGACTTAATGGCATCCAGTATCAAAAAATACTTAATTTTTCTCGACAAGTTAAATTCAAAGTAGGGTAATGACTTTCAGTATTACTTAAAGTATTATCCTAAATTTAACTGAAGTGGACTTATATGTTTAAATATACGCATGTATGTATCAAAGACGGTAAACAAGTAACTTCTATATAAATATTTTTGAATAAAGTTCTTTATCGCACGATACATCTAGATACTTGGCGAACTGAAGCTAGGCTGAAAAAGGTGTAAGACCGACAAGATGCTTTTGCTATAGTACGTTACGGTCATGCATGTAGTGCAATGTTCTTATCTTCGTAATACGTATTTGTGTTTCTAATAATAAAAAAAATATATAATAATTTTGTCACAATATGTGTACCGCAAAGAGGCGTGTTGTGTCCTCTACTGTTCAATTTTGTAAGTTCTATTACTCTACGGTTATCTTCTCTCTACCACATGTATGCTGATGATCTCCAAGTATATGTTCAGACTATATTTGGTTGATTTACCTAAGACTATAGACTTATTAAATAAAGATCTTGACTCAATTGTGGAATGGAGTAAATCTTATGGTCAGTTAAAAATGTCAAAAAAAATCAGTCTATAAATGTCCCACTGCTGAGCACAGGTCTTTACTCTCATTTCTGAGAGGGTTTAGGAGCTGGGAAGAATCCGCCACGCTGCTCCAATGCGGGTTGGCGGACTGCACATGTCTTCGAAATAATTTTTTTCCTTCACCGCTGAGCACGTGGTAAATCAGCACTTAAAATCGCAATTACCATATTTAGTGGAGTCGGCACCGGGAATCGAACCCAGGTCACTCGCGTACTATGAAATTTAAAGCGAGCTTATGGTATTAAGACAAATTAAACAAAAACTTAGGCAATAATAATAGGCAGCAAAAAATTGGTCACACGTATCAACTTTCCAACGTTACCTGGAATTGTACTCGTATTTGACGGGACATCCGTGCCATATTGTGTTACATCGTTAAAAATCTAGGCGTTGTCTCTGACAAATTTCTATCTTGGGATCCACAAGTAAGTGAGGTGAGTAGGAAGGTGTTTGCGGCGGTTGGATCCCTCCGTAGATTGAGTAATTTTCTACCCACACCTACTAAAATTGCGCTAGCTCAATCACTACTTTTATCGATTCTCAATTATGCACGTGCTATCTCAATCTAAATGAGGAGTTGCTGAATAAACTTGAGCACATTCAGAATCTTTGTATACGGTGTATATTTGGACTCCGAAAATATGACCACGTTTTCGAATATCGCGATAAACTAACGTGGCTTCCGATCCGCCTTCGCAGGAATACTCACATTCTTTCTCTTCTATACTCTGTTCTATTCAATGCCACTACCCCTCCTTATCTTAAAGAGCGATTTGAGTTTCTTGGGATCACTCACTTCCGCTATCTTCGCTCTGATAACAATTTTTTGTTAAAAATCCTTCTTATAATACTTCCTTCTATTTTAAATCCTTTTCTATTGAAGCTGTTCGACTCTGGAACTTTTTAATGCTTCATATTAGGCGTGCGAAATCCCTTACAACATTTAAAAGGCTCGTTAAAGCGCACTTTCTTTCTTCTTAAATAATTGTTTTTTTATATCTCAAACCAATTTACTAATTAGTCTTTATAAAAATCCATCCAACTTATGTCCTTTTTATGTACTATAGTCCTTCTCCTTGCATCTTATGAACATTCTTACTTTTTGCTTGCTCCTTTTTGTTCTTGTATATGTATTTTATATTACGTATGTATGTATTGTGTATGCATTTATATATTTATATATGTTTGAGTACGTGTAATGGTAGAGATCACTTGTAAGCGATAAGGCCGCCAATTGTAACTTTAATTTGTTAGGTTGTTTGTTATTTTGCATTTTTCTATTTTTGTATGTCGATGTACAATAAAGTATGTTTCATTCATTCATTCATAATGAAGTTGCACAAAAGTAATTTTGAGAACGTGGAATCGTTTGTAACCATTGAGGAAAGAGGTTCATGGAAATGTGGGTAAAGTACCGGTGCTTATACCGACTCGTGCCAATGGCGTGATGAGGAAGATGTCACCTCGCGGTTATTTACCCACATTTACCCTCCATAACAAATTTAAGTTTGCCTTTTACTCTGTTAGTAAGGTGTCTATATATTACCTACTAAGTCAAAGTCAATGTTAATTTTCTTTATTAAATTAGGCTTGTCCAAAGCTCATATGAATGTCAAAATCTACACTGGTTCGAAAAATAATTACTTCTCAGAGAGGAACCAGCAATACAGTTTTTTTTCAGTGGTAGTACGTATACGTGGTAGTACGTAGCCGTGTGGTGGCGGCTCGTTATAAGAATACTACCACTCCATCTCATCCAACGGATCTCGTAAAATGCGAGTAAGGAATTAAACTGCACTGTGCACCCAACAGCGCATGGTGGCGATGGGCTCACCACCTATCACACCAAGTGCATAATATTGTTTTGTGAAACGTGGATTGTGGCAGTCATCTGTTTTTGCAGTGAGTGCCCAGTCTCTTATGGGATACAGTCGTGATCTTATGTATGTATGATAGTACGTATGTACGTAAGGAATAAGATTCGTTTGATTATTCATTATATTTATGATGGTTATTAAATGCTAGTTGTTGATGCTACAAGGTCACTCGTGTTGATGTTTTTACCGATGCATATGTATGCATCGGTAAAAACATCAAGGTTTTTCCATATAAGGGGTAGGGAGAGGCCACACATGCCCACTTTACGCACCCGCTGGAAACGAGACGTAACCGATACTTTAAAAATATACAATTGCGTATTCGATTCCGTTGACTGATAAAAAATATCACACGCATAGCTTGAATGTGTATGATTGCGAAAAATTATAAATAAAAATGACGTTATAATTACTTCGGAATTTCGCCTGAAATCTAATCGGTCATTGATCTATCTTGGTACATTTTTATCGTGAGTTCCTATAGATATAAGTAGGTAGAGTCTATCGCAAATAAACAGTCTGTCGGGGGAATCACCGCGTTCTAACAGAATACCAACGTTTAAAATGTCTATCATATTTATGTTGAAGGTAATATTGAAAAATGTCCCACTGCTGAGCACAGGCCTCCTCTCGTTTATGAGAGGGTTTTGGAGCCAGAAAGACGCCACGCTGCTCCAATGCGATGATATTACTAATTTATTACGCCGGAACAATCCGTTAGGTCCCACATTGAAACAAATAACGATAAGAGTCCGTCTAGGGAGGATACTACCGCAGTACCAGCTATTCTGCCGTGAAGCAGTAGTGTGCAGACATTACTGTACGGTCTGACAGCAGGTGAAATTACTGGACTCATTTGACTTAAGAACTGATGTCTCAGGGTAACGTGCACAGTGTGCCACACAGAAAGGTTCTGGGTGACACAGCATTTGTTATGGGCAGAGCAGGGCTTTTTACTGGTGGTAGGATTCCTAGTAGGTAAGTACCATTACAGGGTCAGTTATTCTGCCGTGAAGCATTAGTGTGCAAGCATTACTGTGTTTCGGTTTGAAGGGCACTGTGAGCTAGCGTAATCACTGAACATATGACACTTGAGTTTCAACACATTATCAAAAAAAAAACGGCATAGTGCATATCAGATGAACGTTACGCTTGTCTCGTCAATTTCTCATATAAAAAAGTCTCACGCACACACATGCATACGCAAACACAAAAATACACACGCTCTCCCACACATAAATATTTCGGCGTGGTATCAGATCTTGTGTATCTTATTACATTTTTATTATATCACTTAAATGTTTTGTTATTTGTGAAGTCATAATTTTAGTGTACCAAAAACACGTGTTTATCTAAAATAGCAAGTAGACTTAGCTGTGCAGATTATGCTGTAAAAAGATTAGGAACTTGACTAATTTTGAACTTTATTTTAGTTATTTTCATAGCATCTTATTGTATTTTGCTATTTGGAAATGCGACTGATTACAGAAATCACTTCTATGATTTTTGTGATCTATGATCTTGGTTCTAAAGTGTCTCTTAGATATAAATTTAAAGAAATCTTTACCTTGGCCTTTCAATACACATTTGATAACTTTTTGTATGTTCACAACAATCATAAAACAGGGCAAACTAAAAGATCCATAAAATCCCGCGTTAAAGAACATATAGCTGATGTGAAGCATCGACGCTCTAGGAAGTCTGCAGTCTGTGACCATGTTCTGGATCATCCCAACCATTACATCAGATTTGATAGACCACAAATCCTTGCAAAAGAACATCGATTCCTATCAAGGATGATTCGCGAGGCTATTGAAATTAAAAAACATCCTAATTTCAATAGGGAATATGGTTGGGTATTACCACCGGCTTGGGATCCTATTATTAATAAAATTAAATCAAAAACCAAGCATACCACTGCAAGGCTTCAAGACACAGTAAGCTCTTTCTGCGTAGATCGGACTAAAAATAATAATTAAAAGCTGAAGGTACTCCGGGTTAACTATGACATCGGGACAACTGTCACCTCAGTCCCCCCGTGACCATGGGTGCTGTAAAGCGCCCGAAACGTCGGGTTAAAAATAGTTATAAATTAAACGCGATAAAATCCATAAAAATAGTTTTATTTAAATAAAACAGGTTACTAAATTTTTTTTTAATCAAAGACTTTCTGAAAATGGTTATTATAATATTGTAAGGTAATTAGAATACACAAATGATGATATGCTCAAAGACAAGCATCTTTATAATACTGTAAGTGTAACTTACTTTTCAAATAACTAAGAATAAAAGAAAAGATAGTCTGCTGGGTTTCTTGCTAATTTTCCCCTGGACAGAAGCATTTTATGCGAACCTGAGTAGCTTAAAAAATGATGTTCAATAAGTATTATGTAAATAATCTATTATATTCTAGGCAATTAATGGAAGTCTGTTATGTGTTAACTTCTCAATGCAAATGTAATTTTTTATACACGAAGCTGATTCCCATAAAAATAATTAATATTTTAATTCTTTAAAAAGGACTTACTGACTTCTTCATTCTAAAATTTCCCCTTACAGTTTGCATTTATGGCATTGGGTTGGAGGGCCATTTTTGATGGGGCTTCTACAGGAAGCCCCGAAAAGTTGCAGCAGTTTCAGATAGAAAATCTTTTTGCCTGCTGTGCAACGCTCAAGATAGTGAGCACCAGGTTGTGCCTTTGTATGTCTGCTGTACATCCGGTTTACGGATAGGATAGGGGAGGTTTTCAGGTCGGCTTTCACCTCCTCGACAGGGATTTCCTTAGGGAGGTTCTTAAGAACCATCCAATGTTGACGCTTTTCTGCTAGAGTTTAGGTGTGGAAGTATACACCGATTGATTGCAAGTAACTAGTTTTTAGTAATTAGTTTGTGATAGGCGACAGAAGTTTCAAGCTGGAGCTTGATGCCGTCGCATTGAAGGGGATATTGTTGGACAAGTACGACGAAACGTTTGGATAGGTAGGCAGCAAGGTTGCCGCGAAGCGGGGGCTTTGTGTGATGCAGCAGGGGCTTGTTGAGGAATGATAGTGGCTTACTGTGAGGCAGCGGGGACTTGCTGTGAAGCAGCTGAGGCTTACCGGCAGGCAGCGGAGGAATTGTCGTGAGGCGACGAAAGCTTGCTAGTGAGGCAGCGGGTGATTGACATGGGACGGTGGAGCTTTAGCTTTGGAGCGCGCTTACATCACTGAGCAAAACGTTCACCTGATGGTATGTGCAACGTTTGCCCATAACAAGAGCTGATTCACCCAACATATTTATGTGAGGAATCACTCTTCTGGAACCCTCTATGACGAGACGCGTCGTGCAGCGCAGTTGCACTGCTTGGACCAATGAACCGTGTGAGCGGTCATGATGAAAAGTGAAAGTGAAGTGGTAACACAATAACATTTGTATTTGTTTTCAGGTCATGTTATTTGTGATATGGTTGGTGGTCGTTCTGGCCGCCTTGACGCTGTACTTCCGTCAAGTGTACTCGAGGTTCAGCAAGTATGGAGTTAAGAACTTCAAGCCGCTACCCATGTTGGGTAACATGGGTCCAATAACGCTACGCCTGTCTCACTTCGCTGACAATACGGCCAGGCTCTACAATGCCTTCCCTGAAGAGAGGTAACTTTTAGTTGTTTTATTCATTAAAAATTATCTACAACATATTTTAAATTCTATCTAACAAAATATATTTTAATAGCATAAACGAACGACGTCAAGTAGACGGACAATATACCTACAGAATTACAATTTTCACGTTCCAATATTTTGAAAAATGCATTACATTATAAAAAGAGGTTCCTTTTGTTCAATTTCTCTCAAGGCTATCTACCGCTCGCTTTTACGTAAGCGTCTTTTCTAAGCAGGCGATTTATAAGTAGTCCGTTCAGAAGACTAGAACTTTAAGCAATCCTGTGGGAGCTTCGAATGGAGTGCTAGAGTTATGAGAACAGGGACAGCACCGAGCTTGGAATTGGAAATTCTTGGAAAGGATACATTTGCACTGGATTGCGATTCGAAATCGACACCCAGCTGCGGTACAGTACACGCTACGCCATGATGTCGTCATACTATAACATGTGTAAAAAAATTATATCGAAACATAAGAAATTAAGGTCATGTAAAAATACATTTTAATTACCATTTTTCAGATTTGTAGGCAGATTCGAATTTCTAAATCCTATGGTTATGATAAGGGATATAGAACTGATAAAGAAGATAACAGTCAAAGACTTTGAACATTTTCTGGATCATCGAGTGTTCGTTGACGAGAAACTTGACCCATTCTTTGGGAGAAACCTTTTCTCTTTAAAAGGTAACTTACTTTATATGTTTTGTTTATTTTTGTTAACATGAATTGGTAACTTTTTAATAAATTATATCTCTTTATAATAATGCGAAATATTGCCCTAAGTATGGTAAATATTTCGCAGTCGAAATCTTTTTAATGGGCTTCAAAAAAGGAGGAATTTACCACGTGCTGAGGTAAGGAAAACATTGCGAGGAAACTGCATGCTTGAGGAATAAAAACATTTCTAAGATAATGGCAAGTGAATGGAAAGTGAAGTCCGTCAACCCGCAATGGAGCAGCGTGGCTGGCTATTCCTGTCCGCAAAAACTTAAAAAAATTATGATTTAATTATAGTGTACCGCTACAGTGGAATACGTGAATATAACATTGTTTCAACTCTTTATTTAGATATTTTGTATGTTATACATCATAATCTTCATTTAAAATTAATAGCGATGTTACAGAAAGAAATGGGAATCTTTATTTCATCGTAGTTATAAACCTTTGCCACTGCTGGACGAAGGTGCTTGGGAAGCGACGGCACAAGCTTGCATGCATTCCAATTGCACATCTTCTGATGGTAGGATTCCTAAGCAGGAATCCGTCTAGGTAGATATATAGCAGTAGTTTGCAAACATTACTGTTTCGGTCTGAAGAGCACTGATAGCTAGCGTAATCACTGTGTAATGAGTCTTAAGAACTAATATATCAGAGTGACGGGCGCGGTGTGGTGCCACACACTATTCCGGATAACACAATATCTGTTATGGGCAGACGTTGCACTTACCATCGGGCGAACATTTTGCTCATCTCTTACCTTTACTTTACTTTACACGCGAGGTAAACGTTGATCAGTGCAATTTGTTGCTTGTTAGCAAAAAACTGTGAGAAAATCTGTTTTTTTTCATATGTATGGTGTATTATTTGATGAAAACACTGAATAATTTAGTATATTCGTATATGTTATACATACATACATAAGATCACGACTGTATCCCATAAGGGGTAGTCAGAGACTGGGCACTCACTGCAAAAACAGATGACTGTCATAATCCACGTTTCACCAAAAAATATAATGCACTTAGTGTGATAGGTGGTAAGCCCATCGCCACCATGCGCTGTTTGGTGCACAGTGCAGTTTAATTCCTAACTCGCCTTTTACGAGATCCATTGGATGAGATGGAGTGGTAGTATTCTTTTATCGAGTCGCCACCACACAGTATATGTTATAATAAAAGTAAAAAAGAGTAGTGGTGCCTAACCTGTGACGTAAAATTTTGCGAATTTCAAGCGGTTAGATAATGAACATAGTCGTACCGTAATATGGAACATTTTATAATAACTGATTTTTAAAAACCTTAACAGCAACTTAACTACTGCTAATGCAAAAAGATTAGATCATAATTTCATATAATTGATAGAATCGGGCGATACTTTGCGGAAATCCATTATAATAAAGGAAAAAAGCAGCTCTCTGACCGTCCCGCTCACTCGGCGGCTGTCAATATTAATTGTAAATGCCTGGTTTTGAGGTGAAACACGTGTCGTGTTCCCGACTTCAGTGGTGTGTATTGCCTAGTGTTGTAGTGGTGGAGCATATCTGGTGGCGGTATTGGTTTGCTTAAGCACGCTTTTAAGGGAGGGCGGGCGTCGCTCTTCAAAACTGGGTAATACACACCATTTTACATTTTGCATGTGGATCTTAGCAAATTAACTTTCTTTCCTTTTCAGCCTATAACTAATTCACTGCTGAACATAGACCTCCCCCACAGATTGATACAAAAGTTTGTAGATCTCCTTTTGGGGGGATTTTGCCATAGTTGCCACGCATGCCATGCGGGTTGGCAACCGCAGTTTATTTATTGAGATGTTCCAGAAAAATGCTGCTACCTATCTTTTTGTTTTGATTTCCCTTCTGTCGACTTTTACGACACCCACGGGTTGAGATGGGATGGTAGATTCTCTTAAACCGCTACCACACGGTTTGAAGATAAGATGAATATGAACAATTTTTTTTATTATAATAGGTCAAGAATGGAAAGACATGCGATCGACATTAAGCCCCGCCTTCACGAGCTCCAAGATGCGTTTGATGGTGCCGTTTATGGTTGAAGTCGGGGAGCAGATGATCAAGTCACTTAAGAAAAAGATACAGAATTCAGAGCGTAAGTAAAAATAATCTTATAAATGAATTCGCCTAGGTAGGTCGCAGTGCCAGTTATCTATCTATAGTTATCTGCTTTCAAATGCCAGTGTATTTCTGTGTGTTCAAATGCCCTGTAATGACACTCATTACAGGGCATATAAGACTTAAAAACCGATGCCTCATACATACATACAGTCATACAGTCGTCCGAGTCTCCTCCTGCTCTGGGCCGGACTGAAAACTAGTGCCGTGATGTTATCATCGCGGCTTTAACTGAGTCCGGTCCACTTTGCGATTATATGCTGCAGCACAGATATTTTGGTAATAGATATATTATTTTTTTACAATGAGATGGAGTGGTAGTATTCTTTTAACGAGCCGCCACCACACGGCTGTACATAAGCATATTAATCAATTTAATTAAAAAAGTGATGTTCATAATGTGAATGGTATTCACATCACATTAGGAACAAGCACAAATTAATGTCAGTTACACTTCACAGAGTCAATAACTCTTTCATGGGGCAACGTATACGTTTATACAACGAAAACCCAGAAAGTGCACAAACTCTTTCAATTAAAAAGTTCAAACTATTTGTTAAACTTTTTAAGAGTTATTTAATTATTAAGGAAAACATGAATGATGATAACCCCTGTGTATGAGGTGATCGCTGCCAATCTATTTCTACATCTTGATAATACTGCTGTTATTGTTAAATTACTTTTAAAATAACAGAAAAAAATCCCGCTGGATTTCTTACTGGTTCGTCCCAGGACAGAGGCATTTCTTTGCGAGCCAGTGTAGCTTAAAAAATGACGTTCAATGAGTATTATGTAAATGATCTATATTGAATAAAAAATATTCTATTCTATTCTATACGTCCGAAAGTATTCTGGGTGTTACAGCATTTGTTACGGACAGAAGTTGCACTTACCGTCTGGTAAACGATTTGCTCGTTTCGTCGCTATCATCTATAAAAAAAATTATGGAGAATACCTTTTTTTAGCAGCAGACTTGTGATGGGTTGTAATGATAATGATGATGAACTCAAGAAATTAAATAACAGCTATCTGAATTATCGTATCAAAGTGCATGCTAGAAATGAGATTATAATTAGATTAACATTTAGTTTGAAACTGTGATTTGTGTATATTGTAATGTATCTATGCCGTGTGGTGGCGGCTCGATAAAAGAATACTACCACTCCATCTCATCCAATGGATCTCGTAAAAGGCGAGTAAGGAATTGAACTGCACTGTGCACCCAACAGCGCATGGTGGCGATGGGCTCACCACCTATCACACCAAGTGCATTATATTGTTTTGGTTAAACGTGGATTGTGGCAGTCATCTGTTTTTGCAGTGAGTTCCCAGTCTCTGACTACCCCTTATGGGATACAGTCGTGATCTTATGTATGTATGTATGTATGTATGTATGTATGTATCTATTTTAACAGATGGTTACATCGACGTGGACTGCAAGGACCTGACCACCCGATACGCAAATGATGTGATCGCTTCTTGCGCCTTCGGTCTTAAAGTGGATTCGCACACCGATCAAAATAACGTGTTCTACAAAATGGGCAAGATCGCCTCAACATTTAACTTTAAGCAGCTTTTAAAATTCTTCGCTCTCACTTCATGGCCCACTCTTACCAAGGTGAGGATTACTTTTGAACTTGTAGAGTTAACAATTTCACAATAGAAGAGTTGTGGACTGTTGCGGAATCGTCAACTGAAGTACATATGAAAGACTGGTTGATGCAAGCGAATTTGTCTGCGTCGATTTAGGTTTTTTACAATCTTGGACTTTCAAGAAAAGAGCCTACTTCTTGCTCAAAGGCCGGCAACTCATCTGCTATTCCTCTGGTAGTGTAGATGTTGGCGACGGTGATCACTTATCATCACCTGATCTACCTGCTCGTTTGCGCCCTCTTTTATAAAAAAAATATCATTCAAAGTCAAAGTCAAAATTTATTTATTCATTTAAGGCTTGTATAAAGCTCTTATGAATGTCAAAATCTGCACCGGTTTAAAAAATAAGACCTTCTCAGAGAAGAACCGGCAAGAAACTCTGAAGTCTTTTTTTTCAATGCCTTACTAATATACATAGGTACATTGCTTGTATTCTTGCCGATAACTGTCCGGCACAGTAGAATGGTTCCTACATCTTTCTTACCGATGTGTCGTAAGAAGTGAGTAAGGTATTGTACGGACAGACTTGAATCGTTCAGAACAATAATACACTTCACCGGTTTCTTTGGTAACTCTTTTGTAATACAGGCTACACTCCTCTGGAACTCCTTACCCGAAGACATTAGGAAGGTTTCTAATAAGCTGACGTTCAAAAGACTTATTCGAGAACTTTTTTTAAAATCATCTTCGTAAGTTTATATCAATTTTGATCTTTTCTTTCTTTCATCGGTCATTCTGTAATATGTATGGATATATGTATGTTTATATCAGTTTTACGGGTATGTATATTTAAGTGTATATATCTGTGTAAATATTTATGTGTAATATGATTTGAAATATTATTTTTATCGATATCTAATCAATCAATATTTTAGCACAATTAGCGTATTGTTTTTATTAGCATGAAGTTAAAATGATGAATTCGTAAAGCACCTATAACAATGTCTCTCTATGCCTTGGGTTGACTGGGAGAGAATGCCAAAAGGCATTAAGTCCGCCCTTTGTAATCCTTTTTTTTTAATTAAAATTAGGTGAATGCAATAAAGAATAAATAAATAAATAAATAAATAATACCATAATATGCAATGCTGTCACTATACTACTCGTGGGAACGGGTACAATGGGGAGTAACCATTTTTAAGCACATACGTAATAATGACGCGGTGACTACGGGCGTGGTCTCTGTCTAACCCCCATATGGAAAAAAAGCGTGACTGTATGTATGTTGTATTCTTTTTACTTGTTATTCACTGTCACTCAATAAAACATATTAAATAAAATATTACTATTTAACAGTACAATTAACCTTATGATTGAGATCAATTGACCTGGCAGTAATAATTTACATTAAGTGAAGAAAGGTCAAACTGTATTTGCACTTCGATCAATTGGTAAATAAATTGTCAATGAAGGGCGAGATATGCATTAAATGACGATTTTTCAAACATATATTTAAATGGGGCTGTTCAAACTAAATAAAAAATTTTGTTTTAATGTACTATAAAGTCTTAATCGTGACTCTAAAAAGAAAAATAAGAAATCCTCGAGTACAATTACAAAAAAAATTGTAACAGCTTATAAGCGTTTATAAGAGTGGGAGAATACCTATGCAGAAACCCGCTTAGGTAGCTACCACCGCAGGGCTAGTTTTTCTGACAGTTAACAGTAGTCGGCTCGGTTGGCGCAATGGTTAAGCCCTTGACCTCTGCGCCACGGGTCGCGGTTTCGATTCCCGCACGGAACTTTGTATGGCCTACACATAGTTGTTCCGGGTCTAGGTGTTTGTACATGTGGAATTTATGTCTGTAAATCGTACCCACGACACATGTGAAATTCTACTGTGGGTCATCGTATTTTAAAAATAAAAAATGAAAAGTGTGCAAACATTAATGTGTTTCGATCTGATGGGATCCTAGTGTTATTACTGGGTATATGAGGCTTAAGAACTGAAGTGTCATGCGATGTGGTGGCTCGAGGGCTGGCCGCTTGACTTAATTTTCGCTAATTAACTACTTCTCGGAGGTGATACAAATATATATATTTTTAAAAAGTAAAGTGACGAAACGAGCAAAACGTTCACCTGATGGTAAGTGCAACGTCCGCCCACAACAAATGCTGTATCACCGAGAATATTTCTGTGTGACACCACACTGCGCCCGTCACCTTGAGACATCAGTTCTTAAGTCTCATATGCCCAGTGATTACGCTAGCTCACAGTGCCCTTCAAACCGAAACACAGTAATGTTTGCACACTACTGCGTCACTGCATAACTGGCCCTGGGGTGGTACCTACCTAGACGGATTCCTGCATAGGAATTCTACCACCAGCACAAATTCTTGAAACCAGTGATATATCTCTCACTACGCCATATTACGTAATAAGATCGAATGAGATACGAGAACATTCCTTATTCATCTAGACCATTCCACCAGACCATCCAAAACACTTATATTTGCTCATTGAACAAGTTTAACCCAGGATCCTTGACGAGGTTAGGATTTGAACTCAAGAGTCACGAATCAGCAATTAAATACTCTAACCACGGCACGCGTAAGAAAGAAGGTTTCGTCTACTCTTTAAAAGTTAAAGTATAGTTAAAGTGATTTATAGTTAACTTTTATAAATTCCCCGTTTATCCCGTGTGGCGGCAGCTTAAGAGAATCTACCACCCCATCTCGTCCCGTGGGTGTCGTAAAAGTCGACAGAGAAAAAATGAAAACCAGGAGATGGGCAGCTTCATCCTCCTGTAACATCTAAAAGCGTGGCAACTATGGCAAACCCCATAAAATAAGTGCTACAAACTTCTGCGGCAAACTTCGGGAGAGGCTTGTGTTCAGCAGTGGACAAGTGATAGGCTGAAATTATGATGATGATGATTATAAATCTACAGTGGTACCTTCAGAGTATACCCAAAAGCTCAGATCCTGGTGCCACCTAAAATTGCCCACGCTTCAAAATACTATTAAACAAAAAAAGAAGGCCAGTGTCTTTCAACATTTTTTTTATGTAAAAAAAGTGACGAAACAATTAAAACGTTCACTTGATAGTATAGCAACGTCTGCCCATAACAAAGTATGTGTCCCGCAGAATATTTCTGCATTACACCACACTACGCCAGTCATCCTGAGACATCAGTTCTTAAGTCTCATATGCCCAGTGATGACGCCAGCTTTCAGTGCTCTTAATACTCTTTTTTGACTTCAGGCTTTCCGCTATCACCCTGTTCACAAAGTCGACGACGGATTTCTTTAGGGAGCTGGTGATGAATACGATGAACGAACGTGAAGCCAAACATATAATCAGGCCTGACATGATACACCTGCTGATGGAAGCTAAAAAAGGTATGAAAGCATACGGGGGCAATGTCCAGATTAAAAATATCAAAGGAAGTGTTACAAATATTTACGCTAATACGAATGGCCTATATTACGAATTCCCCATAGATTGCCACAAAAGTTTGTAACTCATTTTGGCCGGTTTTAGCACTAGTTGCCACGCTTGGCAGGTGGGTCCGTAATCGTAGTTTATTTATTTAGATGTTCCAGGAAAATGCTGTGCCTATCACCCGGTTTTTTTCCCTTCTGTGGACTTTTACAGATTTGGGAGATTTCTGGATGAGATAGGGTGGTAGATAGAAATATATGGTAGTAATAAAAAAGGAATACTGATCGTAGGATTCCGGCCGTGTGGTAGCGGTCTAAGAGAATCTACCACCCCATCTCATCCCGTGGTTGTCAGAAGAGTCGACAGAGGGAAAAAGAAAAAACTGTCAAGCGTGGCAGCTATGGCAAAATCTAATCAAAATGATTGCTATAAAATTTTGTGGCAATCTATGGGGGAGGCCTTTCAGCAGTAGACTAGTGATACACTGAAATTATAATGATGATGCTATTTCTTTATTAAATAAAATTGCTTCACACTAAGTGTTCGCCTGTGTCGTGAATACATTGTACATACATAAAAACCCAGACCCAAAACAACTATGTAGGCCATGCAAATGTCTGTTTGTGGTGGAAACCGAACCTGCGACCCGGTGCGGTTAGAGTACCCTGATCAGAAAACGTTAGACCACACCCAAACTTTTCTGTCATAGAACGATTCGCGAATCGGATTATTTTACGGAACACTTAGCTTCCATTACGATATTATAAATACGAAAGTAATTCACTCTGTCCCTCTGTCTGTTTGTTACCTTTTCACGGCTCAACCATTGAACCGATCTTGACGAAATCAGGCACAGAGAAGATAACTTGCATCCTGGAAACGGACATGGATACTTTTTATTACGGAAAATCAAATGGTTCCACGATATTTAAAAAAAAACCTAAAACCCCGCGAAGCTACGAGTAGTTCGATATAAAGTAGAATTTTGAGTGATGTGTTAAAGTGTATTTACTTTCCAAATTATCGCGGAACACCTATTCAAATTCAACGGAACACATGTGTTCCGCGGACCTTAGTATGCGATCCCCTGGGTTAGACAAATGAAATATTATTAATTAAAATTAATAATATTTAAAATTATAAACATAAACATATAGCCGTGTGTTAGCTTAAGAGAATCTACTACCCTATCCTATCCCGTGGGTTTAGTAACAACGAACAAAGTCCACAGAGGGAGAATAAAAACTAGGAGACGGGCAGAAGCATCTTCCTGGAACTTATGAATAAATAAACTTACGGTTGCCAACCCGCCTGCAAAGCGCAGCAACTATGGCTAAAACCCCCCATAATGAGAGCTACAAACTTTTGTATGTTCAGCAGTGGACTAGTGATAGGCTGAAATGGAACATAAACAGAGATCACGTTTCCCTTCAGGTCAATTAACTCACGAAGAGAAGGGCGCCGTCGACACGAATGCTGGTTTCGCGACTGTCGAAGAATCTTCTGTAGGCAAGAAGGATATCGATCGAGGTAAGTGATACCATATTAAATTAATGTGCATAGGTTGATGATTTGCGAGTAAGATATATAGTGGAATTACTGGGCATACGAGATTTAAGAGCTGATGTCTCTGGGTGACGAGTGCAGTGTGGAGCACTTGTGGTGTGGCGGTGTGGTACACAGAAATGTTTTGACACAGCATTTGTTATGGGCAGTCGTTGCAATTAATATCAGGTTACCCAACTATGATAACAACTTCTGGCTACAACCAAAGATTCCTTTTTTGTGTGGTAGCGGCTTAAGAAAATCTACCACTCCATCTCGTCTCGTGAGTGTCGTAAAAGTCGACAGAGGGAAAATGAAAACCAGGAGATGGCCAGTAACAACTCGCCGGCCAAACATGGCAACTATGGCAAAATCCCCCAAAAATTAGAGCTACAAATTTACCGTGTTTTGTAGCTATCTATGGAGGAGGTCTATGTTCAGCAGTGGACTTGTGATAGACTACAAAGATGATGATGATGTTGAATCTAAGTAAGAGAGTTGTTCACCTAACAGAATGTACTCCATAAAAGTTGCAGAACCACCCAGAATTTAGCTTTGGAAAATTCTGTGTAGCACCATACTGCGTTAATCACCATGATACATCGGTTCTTAAGTCACATATGTCCTGTAATGACGGTAGCTACAGTACCCTTCTATCCGACGCTCAGTGGTATTTGAATACCACTGACGGCAGAACAACTGACACTGCGATGGTCGACCAAGAAATATTTTTATTTCTCCTCAGGTTCCTTACGACGTTTTCTTTCACCGCTGAGCACGTGTAGTAGAGTAACACTGCAGATTAGTGGTAACATAGTCGGGGATCGAATTCAGGTTAATCGTACTATGAAATTAACTACCATGGCTCAGACGCATTCGAGCAGCGCGGCGGAAAGAGTTTACCGGCTTCAAAATACTCGCAAAAATGTAAGGAGGCGTATCCTTAAACAGTGGTGCATTTATGGGTTGTATTTATATTTATAGATTTTTATAGGTTTTGTTACCTCACATTTTTTGGTAGTAGGTACCTAGAGTACGGGCCAAAATTTAGAGCCCATGACGCGACTCCTCGTATTTGTACCCATGTCACGGTTATGCGATAAGATCGGAAGACGGACTTCGGAGACAGAGTGTCTACTGCCAAGGAGTCAATCTACTTGACTACACCACCTACTACGCCTACTACTTTGTGAAAAACACGAATTGTTGGCAGTGTTGTGATTGGTTCCGTATCTTTGACACTGCGTCCTAAATTACCTCCGATTTTATCGCATTAACGTTACGTAGTAGTGCCGATAACTAAGTATGAAATGCGGTATTTTGCTACTATAACATGTTTCTATCTGTTTTTTTTTATTAGATAAAACGAAACCCCCGGTTGGATTTCTCCTGTAGCGTGGGAGCGTTATTCAGACATACATTTCACATGCACAACACGAAAAGACCCGAAAACCAACCATTTGTTTTTGCATAAATGTTGGCTCCGGCTGGGATTCGAACCCAGGACCTGTGGCTTCTTAAGTATAGCTTAGTATAGCTGGCCCTACGGTGATACCCACCTAGACGGATTCCTGCATAGAAATCCTATCACCAAATAATTTTAGAAGCTGCTTGGATTGAACTTTTGATTTTCTTTAGTTTGGACTGACAATGACTTAGTGGCGCAAGCGGTGCTGTTTTTCATCGCCGGCTTCGAGACTATCTCCTCTGCAATGTCTTTCGCACTCCATGAGCTGGCTATGAACCCTGATGTCCAGGAGCGTTTATTTGAGGAAATCAAAGAAAACGACGCCAGGAACGGGGGCAGTTTCGATTACAACTCCATACAGAGTATGACTTATTTGGACATGGTTGTGTCAGGTAGGATATACCAAGACATATTTAGTCGCATTATCTCATGTGTAACTTGCCTTGTATCATCATCATTTCAGGCCAACCACTCCACTGCTGAACATTTTCCTCCAACATAGATTGCCACTAAAGTTTACATACATAAGATCACGACTGTATCCCATAAGGGGTAGTCAGAGACTGGGCACTCACTGCAAGAACAGATGACTGCCACAATCCACGTTTCACCAAAACAATATAATGCACTCGGTGTGATAGGTGGTGAGCCCATCGCCACCATGCGCTGTTGGGTGCACAGTGCAGTTTAATTCCTTACTCGCCTTTTACGAGATCCATTGAATGAGATGGAGTGGTAGTATTCTTTTAACGAGCCGCCACCACACGGCTAAAGTTTATAGCTCTCTTTTTGAAGGGGATTTTGCGACAATTGCCATGTAGGCGGAAGATGCTTCTGTTCGTCTTCTGGTTTTAATTTTCCATCTGTCGACTTTTACGACACCCACGGGATGAGATGGAGTGGTAGATTATTTTCAGCCACCACACGGTTACGTTATTATTATAAAAATATTATTAATTTTTGAGACATATTAGTTTATCTTTATTAAATGGTTCGGGCATTTTAGCGAAGTAAAGTTTGATGTTTTGGGACAAGAAATTGGAAAAGTTTTGGAATTCTACTGTGTAAACTTTCAGAGGTACTAAGAATTTGGCCTCCTGGAGTGGCGTTGGACCGGCTTTGTTTCAAAGACTACAACTTGGGTAAACCGAACAAAGATGCTACGCAGGACTATATTGTAAGTAAATACATACAATATACGTATTGACGCTTTCTGGCTCGGATTAGATTCACACACAGGGAAATTATTGTATGGCTTACAGTGAACTATGAATACATACATAAAGTCACCCCCCCCCCCCATATAGGGGGTAGGCAGAGACCAAACCCGTACCTCACTTATCGACCCCGCGCAGATATTTTGGTACAAGTCAAATGATTCTTACTCCCCACTGGCAGAGCAGATCAAATATGTACTCGTGTCAGAAATACATGTTTAAACTACCAATAGTTACAGAGAAATCGAAATATTTAATTATGTTCAGCAAATCAGCAAAATAAGAGTTGTGGTAAGTAAAACTGTTGAGGACACGAGTAGTTGCAGAGTTCAAAACTTACGCGTGTAATATGCTATCTAGGCATATCTATCCCCCAAAAATTTTGGATCTTATTGTCCAAAGCACACATTCCAGTCAACTGAAATATTCGTGAAGCAAAATCTGGCTTATTGAGATTGAATTTCGAGCATCATTCACGTTTCTCAAAAGCTGTTAAAGTGTCTGTCAAGGTTTGTATGAAAGAAAATTTTTGGATTTTTTTTTTATTGTATAAAGTGACGAAACGAGCGAAACGTTCACCTGATGGTAAGTGCAACGTCCGCCCACAACAAATGCTGTGTCACACAGAATATTTCTGTGTGACACCACAATGCGCCCGTCACCCTGAGACATCAGTTCTTAAGTCTTAAATACCCAGTGATTACGCTAGCTTGCACTACTGCTTCTCGGCAGAATAACTGGCCCTGGGGTGGTACCAACCTAGACGGATTCCTGCATAGGAATCTTACCACCAGTAATTAAATCCACCGGAAATGTCGAAAATTTGGATGGTATATTTGTATTAAAATTCTCAATAAAAAGTGACGTTCAGTTGGACAGTAATGCTGTGTTTTCAGTACTTAACATTTTTTCGCTAAACGCACCTCTTACTTTATTCACAGTAAAATGCATCCGTGCGAAACCGGGGCGAGTCACTAATACTTAATAAAGTAGAAGAAAGAATAAGAGAAAATGAAGAAGAAACAAGAGAATTTATATAAAGTCTGCGTTATATTTCTTTTCAGATTCGTAAAGGCGAATCAGTTATGATTCCTGTGTGGGCAATCCACCACGACCCCAACTTCTACCCAGATCCGGAGAAGTTCGACCCTGAGCGCTTCTCCGAAGAAAACAAGCACCTGATCAAACCATTTTCCTACGTTCCCTTTGGTCTTGGTCCGAGGAACTGTATAGGTGAGTTTCGAGAGGGTTTTGCAACATGTATTTTTACCCGATATTTAAACAGAATAAGTTACTTTTAAAAATATTCAATGGTCATTGTTTAGTATATTTGAATGTTGAGACGTAGGTTCTTGTAGATTGTAGATTGTAGATTGCAACGGGCCGGTTTCCGCAACCCCACGTCTAGCGCGTATTTTGCGCGTAGGCAGGAACGTTGTGCTACTCGAGCCAACCAAGCTCCTCCAGAAATCGCAGCAGGCCCTTAATGTTTCCCGCGACCTCAGGGAGCGGTCTCGGCGAGCCGAGATTCTTGACCCGACGTAGGTTCTTTTGGATCGGCAATCGAACCGCGGACGAGTCAATTTGCGCAACACATGAATTATTCATCATCATCATCATTTCTGCCGTGTGGTAGCGGCTTAAGAGAATACCACCCCATCGCATCCCGTGGGTGTCGTAAAAGTCGACAGAGTGAAAATGAAAACCAGGAGATGGGCAGCAGCATCTTGCTGTAACATCTGAATAAATAAACTGCGGTTGCCAACCCGTGTGCCAAGCGTGGCAACTATGGCAAAATCGCCCCAAAACGTGAGCTACAAACTTTTGTGGGAATCAATGGGGGAGGCCTATGTTCAGCAGTGGACTATTGAAAGGCTGAAACGATGACGACGATGACGACGACATCATCATTTCAGCCTATTTTAGTTCACTGTAGAACATAGGTATCCCCCCATAGATTGCCACAAAACTCGGTGATGAGCAACCTGCATCCATCGACTTCCCGCAAAACCATGCAGATCGTCGCTCCATCAAATAGGGCGGGAGGGGAGCCCTACACTGCGTTTGCCGGTTCAAGGTTGCCATTCGAAACCTTGAAACCATGAATTATTGTTACGAATTAATTGTAATAGTTCCGTGATTCTTTCTGACTGTTTCCTCCTATCTTCCGCCAATCTTAACAATCGGATTCAGGAACGTAAAGATCAGATTCAGGAGAGAGTGCTACTGTAAATGTAGTGAAACTATCATACATACGTACATACAGTCACGCCTATTTCCCATTGTGACCTTGCTATCACCAGTGTATTATATATATTCTGCACAGATGACAGAGTTCTGGTTCACACAATGATTTCTTATATTTACGCGAATACTACACATTTAAATAAAGCTACATATTTACGGATTTTATCGCGTTTATTTTTGAACGATTTAAAATTAATAAAATTAAATAAAAAACCAAGCATACCACTGCAAGACTTCAAGACACGCGGACCAAAAATAATAATTAAAAGCTGAAGGTACCTCGGATTAACTATGACATCAGGACATCTGTCACCTCAGTCCACCTATGACTATGGGTGCTGTAAAGCGCTCGAACGTTGGGTTATAAATAGTGCAAAATTAAACGCGATAAAATCCGTAAATAGTGTGCGTAGTAAGTGTTATGATATCAATCATGCAGATGTTAACCCAGTCGAAATTTTACCTTCAGTTTTACCGGTGGTAGGATTCCTGCAGGAATCGGTCTAGATAGGTGCCAATTATTCTGCCATAAAACAGTAGTGTACAAACACTACTGTGTTTCGATCTAATGGCTCTGAGAGCTAGTGTAATAACTGGGCATATGAGACTAAAGAACTGATGTCTCAGGGCGACGGGCGGAGTGTGGTGCCAAACCGAAAAGTTCTGCGTTACACAGCACTTGTGTATGTATGGACAGACGTTGGTTTTACCACCAAGATAACGTTTTGCTCATCTCGTCACTTTCTCGTATAAAAATGTGTTCGACTCACAGTGCTGTTTTGTTACAGGTTCCAGATTCGCGCTGTGCGAGGTGAAGGTAATGCTGTACCAACTTCTCTTGCACATGGAGTTATCACCATGCGAGAAGACCTGCATACCAGCGAAACTTTCCACAGACACATTCAACATTCGCATGATGGGCGGACATTGGCTGAGGTTCCAGTCTAGGCAGTAACATTTTGATTTATGTATTATATCCGTGAAATTAAATGTATTACGTCGACTGAAGCTTGTCGAACTTATTTGTGTCATATGTAATAAAGATAAGGTTTGAAATGCATGTAACATGTACGTGCAAAGATTAACAAGTATTAACATACTATTTAAAAAATATTAGATTGTAATCGGTGCATTAGAAAATTACCAAGTAATATTTTGTTTAATGTGAATTACTCGTATGTTTATGTAACGATAAGTGATTATTATAATTTATTTATATTGTTAAAATTTTTCACTTAAAAATAGAGAAAGTAAAATTGTCTCTATTCGTTTTTTTTCGTTGTGATATAGGCTTCATTTATTGTGATAAATATACTTAGTATTACCATATTATAGCATTATTTAAAATAAAAGTTTTATATTATAAATGTTTTACTTTAAATTCTTTGTTAAAACAATGTTAAAGACCATTATATCTTATATTATATATTTTCACTGGTGGTAGGATTCCTATGCAGGAATCCGTCTAGGTAGGTTCCCACGTCAGGGCCAGTTACTCTGCCGCGAAGCAGTAGTGTGCAAGCATTACTGTGTTGCGGTTTGAAGGGCACTTCGACCTAGTGTAGTCAGTCATTGGGCATATGAGCTTTAAGAAGTGTTGTCCCAGGGTGATGGGCGGAGTGTGGTGACACACAGAAATGTTCTGGGTGGCACAGCATTTGATATGGGCAGAAGTTGCACTTCCTCACTATTATCCGAGAGGGTTTTGGAACCGGGAAGAGTCCGCCACGCTGCTCCAACGCGGGTTTGCGGACTTCAGGCGTCCTCGAATTATTTGGTATTTCTCAGGCATGCTTCCATGGCTTCCTTTCGATGTTTTCGTTCACCGCTAGCACGTGGTGAATCAGCACTTACAATGTCATATAACAGTTTTAGTGGTGCCGGCACCGGGAAACGAAACCGGTTACTCGAGCATTACGAAATTTGAGGTTTTTGTAGGAGTTTTTATTTATTTATTTATATTTGGGTCAAACCAAACCTGGCACGCGGGCCCCTGGCCCGCGAGCACAGTATCCGATGAAGCTATAAAAGCCGAGAAGGCTAACAGCAATTACATCACCGAAAGTATATATTACGAAATTTGAAGCGAGCGCCTAGCCCCTGAGCTACCACAGCTCTCACTCAACTTACAAATGTGATTAAACGCGATTTGCTACTGAAACTCAAAGTCAAAGTCAACATTTCTTTATTCAATTTAGGCTTGTTTAAAGCTCTTATGAACGTCAAAATCTACACCGGTTCAAAAAATGACATTCTCAGAGAAGAACCGGTACGAAACTCTGGGGTCTTTCTTTTTTCAATGCCATATTACATAATGTCATTTACAGATTACAGATTACAAAAAAATTACATCACAAATTTAGTAGCCAGGGGGTTTGCAAGTGCAGACTATGAGTTATTTCTACACATCTTTGTCCTCTATATAATGATCTATTTTATAATACGCTTTATCTAATGATGTCTTCATGATAAGTTTTTTAAAATCCATGTCCGATTTTTGTGTTACACTTTTAGGAATTTTATTATAAAACATTATACATCTACTAAGAAAAGACTTTCTAGTTTTAGCCAATCTAAACAAAGGAACCTCTATTGTGTCACCTCGACCCATTCTACAGGATACCTACAGTCAATTTTTTGGTAAATAAATTAATGCTTTTCCATACGTACATAATATTTTCAAAAATAAACAACGACGGAAGTGTCAATATGTTAGTCTATTAGAAAACCATGCAATTAAAAAATTGATAGTTTGATATAACATCGATAATCAGGCATCAGATCGAGTGTATGCGCATAAACTTTCGGCACTATCATATCTTCTGCGCAGTTGATAGGTTCCGACAGTATTCGGAAGTAGTCACCGTGGTCTTAACAAATCAAAGTTCACTGCTGGACATAGGCCTTGTAGTAACATCTATATCGCCACATGAGAAGCTCAAGAAGTAGCCCATACGTCCTACATCGCTCTGTTGTAGTCTCTTACTACCACGTGGCCTAGTGGTCATAGTACCATGGGTCTAATGTGTTATTCTGGTTGGTTTCGTGATCGGTTTCAATTGATTTATTTTGGCGCATGAAGCTCATTCATTGGTTAATGGGATCAAATGCGATCACGAAACCAACCAGAGTTACACAGTAGACCCCTGACTTCTATGCTACGGATCCTGGGTTCGAATCCCAGCCGAAGCTAAAATTTGTCCAAAGACACAAATAGTTGGTTGTCAGGTTTGGTTGTTTTGTCCATGGTCTCCCCAGATCAGACAGTCGAATAGCTCCCTTTTTGCTTTGCACTTCATCCAAGGCTGTTCAAAATGAACTAAATTAATTTATCCGGTTCTTTAAAGATTTACGCACACCGAGCAGAAGTCTCGGTGAGCGTAGTGTCGTGCCCTTCGCACGTGATTTTGCTTTGACCGTTCTTCCCTTCTGTCTGTGGGGTTTTGTCTGCATATTCGCATTTGCCTGCACATACACTCATCTTCTTGAGATATGCATATAATAATTATTTAATAATTGTTCTTTAACCAATTCCCAGCAGCGAGCAAGAAGTCTGAATCATTATAGATCTGCATAATCAATAAATGGAATAATATGAAAATTAATCAGCATGAGCTTAAGTATATTTTAATTTGAAAAATGTCCCACTGCTGAGCACAGGCCTGCTCTCGTTTCTGCGAGGGTCGGGTCCACCACGCTGCTCTGTCGGCAGACATTACATGCAATTTTACATTACTTGAATTTTTTTTCTTTAAATTTCAGATGTTCTTTTTTTTTTGGATCATCAGCCTTCAACATTGCAATAAACAAATTTTTAATGGTGCCGGAATCGGGGATCGAACCCAGGTAACATACTACGTATTATAAAATTTAAAGCGATCGCCAAGTCTCCACACGACAATGTCCCTCTGTAATATTTACGCATTTCAAATGTCATAGAAGATAGAAATAAACATGATCAAACTCCATTTCCGTATATTTACTCTGTGACCATAAACGTACTGTCAGACAATAGATCGCAGCCACTCTGTAACTTTTTACTTTAGTTCTTCTCATGTACCGATACGTTGAAGTCGTTCGGACGAAACGGAGATCTATTGTGTCGAAACATTATTTTACGTACTCGTAATTCATCGGACCGAACGTAAAAACAAGTAAGTTTATCTTTGTTTAAAAAAAGATTACATGCGATGTTTATATATGTATTATTATGCTTTTATTTAGACTGTTAATTGTTGTTTGCTGATAAGGTTTATTGCATCATTATTTTTTTTTCGTAAAATTATAGGGCGTTAACAAAAATATGTAGCAGCTTAAGCATTTTAGGTTGTTTAGCGCATCCTGTATTTTAAAGCGTTTAATCGAAACTTTTACAGGTGGTTCTTGGGATATTTAAAAAAATCGATACAACACTAGTATTTGCTGGTGGTAGGATTCCTATGCAGGAATCCGTCTAGGTGGGTATCACCCCAGGGCCAGTTATTCTGTCGTGAAGCGTAGTTTGCAAACATTACTGTGTTTCTGTTAAAAGGGTACTGAGAGCTAGCGTAATCACTGGGCATATGAGACTTAAGACCTGATGTCTCAGGGTGGCGGGCGCAGTGTGGTGTCACACAGAATTTTATGGGTGACACAGCATTTGTTATGGGCATACGTTGCACTTACTATCACGGTGAACGTTTTGCTCGTTTCATCACTTTATCCAATAAAAAAAATATGTATCATAATAGTATCTGTATTTATTTGTATGGATGTGTTATAGATACTAGTGTTCGCCCTGTGGTCGAAATTCGACTTGAATATTTATTTGTTGGCAACATTTTAAATACTCTGGGCGACTGTTTGATCAGAGACTATTCCGTGTTTGAGATTGGCACCATGTAAACGAACGACAGACTATTTAGGGCGGATTTCACCGTTAAACTAAACGCGATCAGTTCAAGCTGAACGAAGTTTAAGCGTTTAACTGAGTTCAGTGCTACTGTTTGCATTTCACCAACATTACAACGCGATTAAAGCTAAACGCGGTTCAAATTCAGAACGCCCAATTTTCGACGTTAAGCTCTTTAAACGCGTTTTGAGAGCTGTCATTGTCAATTGCACAACTATGCAACGCAAAAAAATGTAAACACAATAAATATTTTAATACGTTTTGTTTATTGTTTGCATACCTATGTGTCTTAAGCATAAAAACAGACTGTTTGATGTCGCAAAATAATAAATACAACGAGTTTTTGTTTTAGATTGTGACGATATTTCACGTAAACTTCGTTTTTCTGAACGCGATCAAAACGGAGGCGGTGAAATCGGTTAGACGAAAACCGAGTTCAAATTATACATTTGAACTAAGTTCAGTAAAACGTGGTTTTATTAAACTTGGTTTCCAAAGCGATCGGTGAAATCGGGTCTTAGTGATTGACATTTTCAGTATCAACTAAAACATTCAATGTTTTATTTTATTCGACTATATGTATTTGTAACCACATATTACAGTATAAATTTAAGATTCCTCACTTTTTCTCCATACAAATTTAACTATGCCAAAAGTCACACTCCTCTGTGCGCGTAATATGCTTAAAAAAGTGTAGAAAGATTTCTTTACACGTATTAATATATAGAAGATAAATATTATTTATATGTTCTATTTTATATTAAAGTATTTATAGTTTAATTAAAATTTTATTTTTTATTTTACCTCACTCATACTTAATGCACCTGCCACTATTTTTTTACCACGCCGACTGTCATTAAGTCCGCCCCTTGTTGCCTTAAAATTAAGGTAAACAATAAAGTTTCATAAAAAAGTAACCAACTATTTGTTAGCTATATTGGACATAGACCTTCGCTCATTTAGAGTAAGAGATTGAGAGGGTTATGGGTACATATGAGACAGTTTTCCATGCTCTACATTGCGAGTGTGAAGTCTCATTAGACTTATTATTTCCTCCAAATATTTTTTATTTTTCGGATATGTAGCTTCTCGCTGTTTTATTTCGCCACCAAACAGATAAATCAGCATATACATACATACATAAGATCACGACTGTATCCCATAAGGGGTAGTCAGAGACTGGGCACTCACTGCAAAAACAGATGACTGCCACAATCCACGTTTCACAAAAACAATATAATGCACTTGGTGTGATAGGTGGTGAGCCCATCGCCACCATGCGCTTTTTTTATTGTGTAAAGTGACGAAACGAGCAGAACGTTCACCTGATGGTAAGTGCAACGTCCGCCCACAACAAATGCTGTGTCACCCAGAATATTTCTGTGTGACACCACACTGCGCCCGTCACCCTGAGACATCAGTTCTTAAGTCTCAAATGCCCAGTGATTACGCTAGCTCACAGTGCCCTTCGAACCGAAACACAGTAATGCTTGCACACTACTGCTTCACGACAGAATAACTGGCCCCGGGGTGGTACCTACCTAGACGGATTCCTGCATAGGAATCCTACCACCAGTTATAGCATATACATTACGAGAAAGCTATACTTTTAAATACATATTCTTAAACATCTATACTAATATTATAAATTCGAAAGTAACTCTCTCTGTCCCTCTTTCACTTTGTTACCTTTTCACGGTTAAACCGCTGAACCGAACTTGACGAAATTTGGGACAGTGATAGCTTGCAACCTGGAGACGGACATAGGATACGTTTTGTTTTTTTTTTTATTTCATAAAGTTACGAGACGAGCAAAACGTTCACCTGATGGTAAGTGCAACGTCTGCCCATAACAGATGCTGTGTTACTCAGAATATTTCTGTGTAGCACCACACTGCGCCCGTCACCTTGAGACATTAGCTTTTAAGTCTCATATGCCCAGTGATTACGCTAGCTCACAGTGCCCTTCAAACCGAAACACAGTAATGTTTGCACACTACTGCTTCACGGCTGAATACCTGGCCCTGGGATGGTACCTACCTAGACGGATTCCTGCATAGGACTCCTACCACCAGTGAATTGGATTGTTGTCTTAATGATATTAAAAAAAAACCTGTCCCACGCGAACGAAGTCGCGGGCATCAACTAGTAAATTAATAAACATTTTGGTTATTTGATGTTTAGTTATTGATAACTGTGTTGCGATTGCGAGTATTGTGTTTGATGGAAGATTAATTTTATCGCTTGTTATTTTAAATATCTAATATTTAACATTAGATGACTTATTTAGATCAGTCAATATCATAACGACTAAAAGATTTCATTATCATGATCGTCATTTCAGCCCATCGTAAAGCTGCTTGATAGAAGAAAGAAAATAACTTTATTCGTTGATACGCTTAATACAAACACATAAAATAGAATAGAATAGAAAAAAAACATTTATTCGGCACAAGAACATAATACAGTTGATAACAAACAATTAACAATATAAAAGTATTAAAATTTATATTGGATTGCAGCAACGAAAAGGACCCGACTCAGCATTATGCCACAGCAAAATTGCCGCAGCGCTGTTATTCTGTCGGCACCACTAATACCTACGATACCTTGCAATATGTCTCCCCCGTAGATTACCATAAAACACGATTTGTATCCAACAACTTTTTCTAAATAACCTTGCACTTCATCGCTCCATCCAGTGAGGGGTCTACACTGCGTTTGATGTACCACTATAGAACATTTCTTTCCAATGGTTATTGGTTCTATGAGGTACTACATGTCCGATCAATGGTCACTACAGATTGCTAATTCTTATAGCTTTGTCGGTTACTTAAGTTATATTGTTGACTAGCTGCGTCCCGCGGATTCACCCGCATAAAAAACACACTTCCATAATTGGATTTTGTTCACAACTTTATAGCTTTAATTTTTTTTTGCGCGGAACCCATACTATTTTTCTAAAATTAAAGTAAACTATGTCAGCCGCTATAATATCAGCTATCTGTTAGAGAAAGTCCCGTCAAAATCGGTCCAGCCGTTTCGGAGATAAGGCGGAACAAACAGACAGACAGACAAAAAACTTGAAAGTTTAAATTACGATAACAAGAACTAAAATTGATATCAAAATTTACTTAAAAATCACTTTATTGTTAGTTTGATACCACATGGATTGACGACCGCGTGGCCTAGTGGTCAGAGTACCTGAGTTCTAGGCCGCGGGTCCTGGGTTCGAATCCCAGCCGGAGCCAACATTTGTGCTAAAACACAAATTGTTGGTTTTCGGGTCTGGTTGTGTTGTGTTTGTCCCCGTGTTTCTGACACTGCATCCTAGCCTACCTCCGATCTTATCGCATCAGCGTTACATCGGGCGCGGGTAGGTTGGGACGAGTGAGTGCCTCTATGTTTGCGCGTACACTTGTGGCACTATAATATCTCCTGCGCAGTTGATGGCTCCCAACAGTAGTCGGTAGTTGTCGTCGTGGTCGAAATCGGCTAGAAGAATATCATCATCATCACCACATGGATATATCATTTAAATTATTATGCAACGAATTACAAAAAAAAGATATGTCAGTTTTATGGTTGTCATTGGATACGAGAGCACGAATTATACTAAGCAAAATGGCGCCACTATCTAAGTTGATGTCACAGACGAAAACTAACTTAGATTAGATAGAATTAACTTATTCTGTATATCTTACTTAGCATCAGAATTTTGTTCGCCCAAACACACCCAATGTCTCAGTTGGTTTGGCAACCGAAGTTGCTGCTGTCCCTCTCAGGTTTAGGTACTTTCTATCTGGCATATTGGAATTCTCTCTTAATTTTCACACGTGTAATATGTAAAATGAAAGACGACTTTGCCGTAACATACTTTTTTTCTATACTCTTTCTATCTTTTGACTAAATTACAATATTCTATCTCTGTTGCAGACCGATTTACCGAATTTCACTATTTAATTTCATGTTTCTCTTTTATACCAACAATATTTACATACTTCCATCTCCTTTTGCATTAGATTCGTTGTATTGTAAAATTTTAACCTATATGCCTTTTGAAATTTACGTAATTTAAGTAAATCTTTATTTTTTATATTCATTCACTCCTTACATGCTCTTTTCTATTGGAATGAGTGACGAATCGATCTAAACCTTCACCTGATGGTAAGTGCAACGTCTGTCCTAACAAATGCAGTGTCACCCAGATCATTTCTGCGTGACAGGATTCCTGCGCAGAAATCCGGCCCGATATCTACCGCGGCATTGCCAGCGCCGTTAAGTCATCGTATGTACGGCCTGAAGGGCAGTTAGCTAATGTGAATAAGCGGCATATGGACCAAAAAGTTCACGTCACAGGGTGACGAGTGCAACGTGGTGCTACACAAAAAAGTTTTGGGTGACACAGAATTTGATATGAGCAGACGTTGCACTTACCACAAAGTAATTTGTATCAGATTGTTCCACAAACAAAAACTATGTCTTATTAATGACGCCATCTATTATATTTTTTACGTATTTATTGATTTATTTCGTCATCAGGTCATGTTATTTTTGTTATGGTCGGTGGTCCTCCTGGCCGCCTTGACGCTCTACTTCCGTCAAGTGTACTCCCGGTTCAGCAAGTATGGAGTCAAGTACTTCAAGCCAATCCCCGGTTTTGGTAACATGGGACGGGTGGCGCTACGTCTGGAGCATTTAGCTGATGACACGGCTAGGCTGTACAACGCCTTTCCTGAAGAAAGGTAAACTGTTTTGTTTGTTCGAGTAAAGTACTTGGAATTTTGGCGCCAACTCAAAAGGTGACGGTAGTGTTTTTATTGACGATTGTAATTACTGTGCATATTTTGAGTTTTAATGTTTAATATTGATAGTTTATTATGCTGCAATTCAAGACTAAAATTGTACTTTTCGTTTTGTCTCCATCAGTCCAGCAAATCTTCAGTAGAGGTCAACAATTATTTTACAGAAGATCGAAATAAAGGCATCGTTGTAAGTAAATTATTACTCGACATTGGCAAAAATGGCTTGATTTGAAAAAGAAGAAGAGTAAAGTACTTCTTGATAATTACGAACATATCTTCTAATGCTTTTCGCCTACGCCCAATAATAGACTTGCTCGTCTACACTTTCTTCTGATGTATGAAACGTTATGTATACTTAGATGGCTGCCACATGCGTCTTAATTGTGAACAGGTGCTGTTAGTGAAGTCTGCTCTGCTCGAGTTTGCAATATACTTATATATTTATTATTGAGTCTTATTTAAAATTTTAACATGGACCTTGCTTCGGTTTTCTTTGAGATTATTATTTGTAATTAGTGTAGTAAGTTATTATAAAGAAAGAAATTATTTTTCATTTCATACTTCATAATAACTTACTACACTTCTATGGCATTGACCCTGTTGTGACTGCTATAACTTGCTCTTACAACAAATTATAAATTATAGTGTATTTTGTAAAAGACTCAGACCTGTGCACGCCCACACACAACCACACATACACACACACAGACACATACCTACTACCTACTCGAGCACGCATACATGTAAATTAAAAGATTCTTCATTTTTATCTCCCTTTTTCTTTGTACTTCTAGGTTCGTAGGAAGATTTGAATTTCTCTATCCCATGGTCATGATAAAAGATATAGAGCTGATAAAGAAGATAACGATCAAGGACTTCGAATACTTTCTGGATCATCGCTCACTTATTGACGAGAACCTCGATCCTTTCTTTGGAAGGAACCTTTTTTCATTAAAAGGTAACGAATATGTTTTGTTATTAATACATGGATAAAAACGAGAGGAATGAAACTTAAAATAGATTTATAATATGGAATGCTGTAACGCAGCAGGGAGAAAAATTTTTTTTGACTCCTACCAAAATGGCGGCGACGTGGTTCGTCACGTCCCGTTGCCCGCGTGGACGAAAAGTGGGCTACGTGAGTGGCCTCTGCCTACCCCTTGTGTGGGAGAAAGTGCGTGTGTATGTAATTTATTTACCGAATGATTTCTTATATTTACGCGAACACTACACATTTAAATGAAACTAAGTTTACGGATTTTATCGCGTTTAATTTTTAATTTTTTTTTTTTTTTTTTTTTGGTTATAAATAGTAAAAAAGTAAAAATTAAACGCGATAAAATCCGTAAACTTAGTTTCATTTAAATTTATTTACCGAATTATTTCGGATCGGCATTCGATAAACAGTAAAATTATCTCAATTAGTTAACAGATTTTTTGATATTTTCTTTTTTTTATTCATATATTTTTTAATGTAAATATTTACTTATTTACCATATTACAAGTCACCAGTTCTCCCACCGGGTTTCATTGTGTTGTGGGGACAGGGTTTTTTATGAAAGTTAGAAACACTATATAAAGACTTATTCATTTCATGAATGCTTTGAACACAAATGCGCATTTTTGTGTGCGCGCGCCCGAGCGCGCGCACGTGTGTGTGTGTGTCTCTCTCTCTCTCTCTCTCTCTGTGTGTGTGTGTGTGTGTGTGTGTGTGTGTGTGTGTGTGTGTGTGTGTGTGCGCGCGCGTGTATTCTGCCGTGAAGCAGTAGTGTGCAAACATTACTGTGGTTCGGTTTCAAGGGCACTGAGAGTTAGCGCAATCACTGGGCATATGAAACTTAAGAACTTATGTCTCAGGGTGATGGTTAGTAGGTTCTGAACTGAAACTATGTATAAGGATCTTTTATAAAAGATCATATATAGATATCGGTTATACCCTCTCTCATCTCGGCATCTCGGTTATACTTGATAACAGAGAAATATTGCACGGAGATCTACAATTTGCATATTTACAATAGGCCAAGAATGGAAAGACATGCGATCGACTTTAAGCCCCGCGTTCACGAGCTCCAAGATGCGTTTGATGGTGCCGTTTATGGTTGAAGTCGGGGAGCAGATGATCAAGTCGCTTAAGAAAAAGATACAGACTTCAGAAGGTAAGTTATTGATTTGTAAAAAAATCTTGCTTTCTGTATGACGTATGACTATGACGTATTTTGGAACAGTAGACGATAGACCGAGAATTAGCTTAGGTTAATTTTAGAATTAATAGATTGTATTTAATAATAATCCGTGATAAAGCGTGAATTAGGAACTTCGTCCTCCGACTCCGAATACAGCAATATGTTATAATCGTCGTTTCAGCCTATCACAAGTCCACTGCTGAACATAGGCCTCCCCCATAGATAGCCACAAAAGTTTGTAGCTCTCATATTGGAGGGATTTTGCCATAGTTGCCACGCTTGGCATGCGGGTTGGCAACCGCAGTTTATTTATTCAGATGTTCCAGGAAGATGCTGCTGCCCATTTCCTGGTTTTAATTTCCCTCTGTCGACTTTTACGACACCCATGGGATGGAATGGGGTGGTAGATTCTCTTAGGCCGCTACCACACGGTTATAATATAATGTTATATTATAAAATAATAATATGTTATATAGGTGAACGTTTTGTTCGTCTCTTCACATTCTTCTATAAAAAAGTCATAAAAAAAAGGAAAGTTTCAGCCTATAAATGTCCCACTACTGAGCACAGGCCTCCTCTCATTTCTGAGAGGGTTTTTGGAGCTAGGAAAAATCCGCCACGGTGCTCCAATGCGTGTTGGCGGACTTCACATGTCTTCGAAATATTTTTTATTCCTCAGACATGCAGGTTTCCTCACGATGTTTTCCTTCACCGCCGAGCACGTAGTAAATCAGCACTTAAAATTGCAATTAACAATTTTAGTGGTGCCGGCACCGGGAATCGAACCCAGGTCACTCGCGTACTATGAAATTTAAAGCGAGCGCCTAGCCCCTGAGCTACCACGGCTCACAGCTACCACGGCTCAGAGCTACCACGGCTCACAGCTACCACGGCTCACAGCTACCACGGCTTATAGCTACCACGGTTCACAGCTACCACGGCTCAAAGTCATGCCGTAGCGAAATACTGGCGGTAGCGCATAAATGATTCAGCACAACCATCAAGGCTCATCTCTTACCTGATATCACAGCAAAGTGTCTACTTGATGCTTGTTAGTTACTTTTTAAAAAAATTATAAGCTCGCGCTTAACTACGACCACACTTGGTGGTAAGTGCCAATGTAGCTTTGGGTGGTAACCACACTAGCTTAGAAAATGCCTATTCACTATTCTCTTGAAGACACCCACATTGTAATCGGACGGGAAGACTAATGCAGGCAAATTATTTGAGTCCTTTGTACTTGTCCAAAAAGCTTCATCCAAATGCAAGGTATGTCAGTAATCGCGCGGCCTAGTGTTGTAGTGGCCTAGTGGTCAGAGTACCTGACTTCTAAGCCGCGGGTCCTGGGTTCGAATCCCAGCCGGAGCCAACATTTGTGCTAAAACATAAATTGTTGCTTTTCGGGTCTGGTTGTGTTGTGATTGTCCCCGTGTTTCTGACACTGCATCCTAGCCTACTTCCGATCTTATCGCATCAGCGTAACATCGGGCGCGGGTAGGTTGGGACGAGTGAGTGACTCTGTGTTTGCGCGTACACTTGTGACACTATAATATCTCCTGCGCAGTTGATGGCTCTCGACAGTAGTCGGCAGTTGTCGCCGTGGTCAAAATCGGCTAGGAGAACATCATCATGTCAGTAGTACAGCAATAGGATAGAAACCCACCGTGGGTCTTGTTGTCCGATGGCAAGGGGGAATGAATTCATGAATTAATTAAAATTCTCCGTTTAAATGTGTGACTTCGATACTTTAATTACGATGCATGTTTTAATTTAACAGATGGCTACATGGACGTAGACTGCAAAGACTTGACAACGCGCTATTCAAACGACGTGATCGCTTCTTGTGCCTTCGGTTTGAAAGTGGACTCGCACACCGATCAAAATAATAAATTCTATGAAATGGGCAAGGTCGCCTCCACTTTTAACTTCAACCGGGTCATAAAATTCTTCGCTCTATCTAGTTGCCCCTCCCTTAACAAGGTGAGATTTAAAAAGAAAGAAGAATGAAAAGAAAGTAAGAAAATAACTTTATTCGTTGCTACGCTCCGTACAACAACATGAAAATCAACAATTAACAATAATAAGTATTAAAATTTATATTGGATTGCAGCAACGGAAAGGACCCGACTCAGCATTATGCTACAGCAAAATTGCCGCAGCGATGGTTCTATGACAGAGAACTATAAAATAAACCCACTTTTGTTTCTTAGTTCTTTAGCCGATGTTGAGTATATCTGAGCACAAACACACTCGATGACTCTTATTTTTTATGGAAGAATATGTTGAGACGAGCAAATAGTTCTAGTGATTGTAAGTCATCAACTGTCCATATCAAACGTTGTGTCAGTCTGAACGTTACTGTGTGGTACCATATTGCGTTTGTCACCCTGACACTTTATTACTTAAGTAACCGTACCATGCCTTGTAACACTGACTGGTGGTAGGATTCCTATGTAGGAATCCGTCCAGGTAAAGGCAATTCTGCTGTGAAACAGTAGTGTTCAGACTTGTTGTTGACAAATTGTTATGAATGACACAGCGTTTCATAATCAGGTTAACATTTTGCTCGTCTCATCCTTTTCTCCCTTAAAAAAATACTACTGCTTGACGACAGAATAATCGGTACTGCGGTGGTACCTACCCAGACGGATACCTTCATAAGAATTCTACCACCCGTACTTATTTTTTTTGCATTAGTTAACGTTTAATCGACAGAATTGCATAAGTTCTGTTTTGGTACATGCTATGAACTAAAAAAATAGTCGTAGAATTCTGTCTTCTGTTTGCTGGAATAAAACTTTTGAACCAATTAGAACAGTATATAGATTGTTCTAGATTAAACTTAGATTTGGTTTCATGGTATAATTTTAATTCCGTATAATCCTCCTGTCAATATTTTTGTTTGATCCCGAATAGTCCTGCTTTTCCCATTTGTACATAACATCCCAAAGTCTACGTGGACAAAGTCGCAAGCACAGCTTGTTGACACGAAAATGCTATTGATGAGATTTCGTTGCCCTAGTTTGCTAGTTACAAAGCAATTGAAGTGAACTTTGTTAGGTTCTCAATACCTCTGCTCATTAAAATTGAAAAACCAAAAAAAAAAACTAAATTCAAGTTTTAATATGTTTTCTTAGTTATTTTGTTTTATTGTTGATTATATCTCTCTTTCACCACGTGGTGGCGGCTTAAGAGAATCTACTACCCAATCTAATCTCGTGGGTGTCGTAAAAGTTTACAGATGGAGAATAAAAAACCAACAGATGGGCAGCAGCATCATCTTGGAACATCTGAACAAAAAACTGCGGTCGCGAACCCGCCTGCTAAAAGTGGAAACTATGGCAAAATCCCCCCAAAGTCAGAGCTACTAACTTTTTTGGCAATTTATGGGAGAGGCGTATGTTCAGCAGTGGACTAGTGATGGGCTGAGATGATGATTATATTTAGATAGATTATAGATACTCTTATTACTCTTTTTACTCAATATGTTTTTTTTTAATCTACCTTTAAATGTGGTTCAGTTTCAACAGAAAGTCGACACCGCAGGGTGTACTGTTGTACAACAAAGAGTGATACACTCACAGTATGGGGTCTGTACTTAGCTGACCTCTACTTTCTTTTAATATTTGATAAGATACAGCTATTTTCCAAAATTTGTATTGGTTTCATAAAAAATATTTTACTTCAGATCTTCCGCTTCAGAATGTTAACGGACTCGTCGACAGATTTTTTTAAGAAGCTAGTGGTCAGTACAATGACAGAACGTGAAACCAAGCAGATAATCAGACCGGATATGATACATTTATTAATGGAGGCAAAGAAAGGTATGATTTCAATAAATTATATGGGAAGATTTCAGATATGCATGAAATAGTTGAAGAGGAAGCGAAAAACATAAACCTACACTTAAAATATTGCTACGAAATAATGCAATCCTAAACCCTAGTGGCAATGGGCTGTTCATATCGTTCATGGAATCGATAACCGTCGGTGAAGAAATGTTCTCGAGCGAAAACGACATCAGTGGGGCTATTACGTATGCAAAGTGAAGATCACCTTTGAAAGTATTGAACGAATATCTATCAAATTCTGTGTCACCCAAAACTTTTTTGTGTGGCACCACGTTGCACTCGTCACCCTGTGACGTGAACTTTTTGGTCCATATGCCGCTTATTCACATTAGCTAACTGCCCTTCAGGCCGTACATACGATGACTTAACGACGCTGGCACTGCCGCGGTAGATATCGAGCCGGATTTCTGCGCAGGAATCCTGTCACGCAGAAATGATCAGTGGGGCTATTACGTATCCAAAGTGAAGATCACCTTTGAAAGTGTTGAACGAATATCTGTCAAATAATTGTTTTCATAGTGGTTATGGTTAACGAAAATGACGATTATTTTTCATATGCCGTCTTTTTGGTTAATCATAACCAGTATGCAGACACTTATTTAGCAGATATTCGTTTAACACTTTTTAAAGTGATCATCGCTTTGGATACGCAATAGCCCTGCTGGTACGAAAACGTAGTGTAGACACCCCAATCGATCGACGACAAGCACGACTTTGTGGTGTCAAGTCGATGTATGTCGGTTGCTGAAGAACATATTTTGTGACAATTTATGGGAGAGGCTTGTGTTCCGGAGAAGACTGGTGATGATAATGATTCTGAAATTATAGAAACACAATGCGTCACTTTACTACCCGACCCTAAAAATTGTTATCATCGCTAGATCATTGGAATCTGGGATGTCAAATATGTAAATACATTACCACGTTGTGTGCATAGCGACAATATAGAGTCTGCCGACGCGTTGCATTCATGGCTTCCGATTGACGGTGGTATCACCTTCACGAATATGCCATACATAAATTGTTCAGACTGTAGATGGGTAGCAATCTGTGTGGCAATTATGACAAATCCTCCCAACTTGGAAGAGGCCTACATCTAGGTCACTGAACTTTTACAGACTAATGAAGGATTATGAAGAAGAAAATATCCGATGCCTTAAAAGAAGTTTTTATTTAAAGAATTTGTCTGTCTGTACTTAAAGTACTATTAGTAATTTTAACCAAAAGTTTATTACTGAGATATTACTGGCTGGTAGAACATATACTAGTTTCTGATTATGACTGTGAATTTCCTACAAATTTAATTCATGCATTTATTGTTGAGAGGCTTATTTTTTAATTTTAATGACTTTATGTTACTGTAAGGCCGTGTGGTGGCGGGTTAAGATAACCTACCACCCCATCTCATCCCGTGGGTGTCGTAAAAGTCGACAGAGGGAAATTAAAAACCAGGAGATGGGCAGCAGTAACTATTCCTGGGACATCTGAATAAATAAACTGCGGTTGCCAGCCCGCCTGCCAAGCGTGGCAAGTACGGCAAAATCCCCCCAAAATGAGAGCTACAAACTGTGGCAATCATTGGGGGAGGCCTTTGTTCAGCAGTGGACTAGATAGGCTGAAATTATGATGATGATGATGATGACTGTAAGGCTAAACTGTTTGGATTAATAAACTATTTGCGAAACGAGTATTAGTTAATGTACATAACAATAATAATAACGTAGTTTCACCAAATCATACAATATCATTAGTATAAATACCCTGCACCAAATATAGAATCAGGCGTTGTTTTGCAGAAAAAATACGCCTGACTCTATTAACTATATATTAGATATTACGTTACCCTCCAGGTCAATTAAAACACGAAGAGAAGGGCGATGTCGACACGGATGCTGGTTTCGCGACTGTCGAAGAATCTTCGGTGGGCAAGAAGAATATAGATCGAGGTAAGTGAAAATACATTAAATTATAGCATATGATAAATTACATAAAACTTTACGGGTACGGTGAAATGACCTACCGATTTTATAGGCTGTGCGCAGTGTTATTGACCCATCAGACAGTAGTATATGACGACCTCGTGGCATAGTGGTCAGATTACGTGAATAACACACCGCGGGTTCTGGGTTTAAATTCCAGCCGGAGCAAAAATTTGTGCAAAATCTCAAGCTATTAGCTTTTCGGGTCCGGTTATGTAGAGATGGTCCTCGTTACTGAAACACATTACTTTCTTAGTTTAACGCATAATTAACAACTCATAAGAAACAGTCCTTAATCAAAAGCACATCGTGATGTTTCTATTCACGTTTTTTTAATGGCTTTCCAAAAGAGCTCCAAACTCTGTCTGCCCAAGGGCCCATGTATTTTGATTTTATATTATTATGTAGTAAGACATACCTACGACGCCCGTGGCCGATATCAATAAAAAGCCAGGAGGACATCATTGATAAAGCGCTAACATTTTTCTGTCCGTGTGGTAGCGGCTTAAGAGAATCTACCACCCCATCTCGTTCCGTGGGTGTCGTAAAAGTCGATAGAGGGAAAATTAAAAGCAGAAGATGGGCAGCAGCATCTTCCTGGAACATCATAATAAATAAACTGCGGTTGCCAACCCGCCTGCCAAGCGTGGCAACTATGGCAAAATCCCCCCAAAATGAGAGCTATAAACTTTTGTTGCACTCTATGGGGGAGGCCTATGTTCAGCAGTGGACTAATGGTAGGCTGAAATGGTGGTGGTGGATGGTAACATTTTTCTGTCTTTATGTTTAGTTTGGTCTGACAACGACTTAGTGGCTCAAGCGGTGTTATTCTTCGTCGCTGGCTTCGAAGGTATCTCCGCTGCGATGTCTTTCGCACTCTACGAGTTGGCTCTGCACCCTGACGTCCAGGAGCGCTTATTCAAGGAAATCAAGGATAACGATGCCAAGAACGAAGGACGCTTCGATTACAACTCCATACAGAGTATGACATATTTGGACATGGTTGTGTCAGGTAGGATATACCAAGGCATATTTAGTCGCATTATCTTATGTGTAACTTGCCGTATTATTTTATGGAACTAAGTGACGATGCGAGTAAGTCATTCATCTGATGGTGAGGGCCATGTCTGCTCATAACAGTGCGGTGTCGCCGTGATTGTATTTGGAACGAGGCACGAATCAATTGCACGTACGGTGTCAAATATGGCAGTATGAAACCATGTCATTTGATTTCCAAAGTTTACAAAACCTGGCTATCGGGTTTTTTTAATGTTTTTTTTTATTACATAAAAGTGACGGAACGAGCAAAACGTTCAACTGATGGTAAGTGTAACGTCTGCCCATAACAAATGCTGTGTCACCCAGAAACTGTGTACTGTGTGATACCACACTGCGCCCGTCACCCTGAGACATCAGTTCTTAAGTCTCATATGTCCAGTGATTACGCTAGCTCTCAGTGCCCTTCAAACCGAAACACAGTAATGTTTGCACACTACTGCTTCACGGCAGAATAACTGGCCCTGGGGTGGTACCTACCTAGACGGATTCCTGCATAGAAATCCTACCACCAGTAAATCGTATCTCAATGAGTTTACTAAGTTGCTTAGTTAAGCTTGCGTTAAATTATCAAAATAACCGCTAAAATAACTATTACTTCACATCAGATAATAAAATTTTGTACTCGAGGTAAATAACTCTGCATTGGAAAGTTCTTTGCATCACCGCTCTGCTCTCTTCACCTGAGACATCATTGCAAATCCTCATGTAGCTAGTGTAATTACACACTAGCTACAGAGTTTTTTTAAACCGAAACTTAGTAGTGTGCGTAGGGTGTCACTGCTTGACGACAAGTGTTACCTATTTTCCCGTATAGAAATCCTGACATCAGTATTTGTATTTTTCCGTCTTGGTACCTACACCACCGCAGTGCCTGTTATTCTGCCGTCAATCGTATATATCATGTATACGTATAAAAGCCACTGCGTTTCGCTCAGAAAGGATAATTACTGGATAAATAAACCTCACCAACTGATTGTTAACGATAACTCCAGAAAATATTGACGTATCGAGACCGGGTTTTTTTTATCGTGTCCAGAATTTTATCTGCTGGTTTCCTATTTCATATAAAGTCTAGCACTTGTAGTTATTAAGAAAAATATTTTTCGTCTGGATGGAAATGACTCTTTTGACGACGATTTTTTATCTTAAGAGTTAAACGAGACGTGCACTTTTGGATTTTCCAAACTTTTTTGTTCTACACTGATTTAAATCAGCATAGGTTATTTTTATGTAAATAACACGGAAATGTAAAAGTGTACTTTGTTTGTGCTATCCTGCTCTGCCGGACATGTATCGGCCTATATGTTTTGAACTATATAAAGTTATTAAATATTGTTAACTTTCAGAGTTACTCAGAATATGGGGGCCGGGGATATCCATGGATAGGCTTTGCATGAGAGACTACAATTTGGGGAAACCTAACAAAGGAGCTACTCAAGACTATATCGTAAGCAATCTATACAAATAAATAAAGTTGAAGTGTCTGTTTGTTATAACAAAACAGCTTTTTACTCAATGCTTATAAAAGTATATACGGTACTTATAAGACAAAAAAATTTTTTTATCGTTTTTGACTGTCGGTCTGTGTGTCTGTTTGTTTGTTATAGCTGATCACTGAAACGGCTTGACCGATTTAGACGGGAGTTTCACTCACATATAGCTGATATTATAGCGCGTAATTTAGGCGCCTTTAATTTTAGAAAAATGATCACGGCGCCGCGCAAAAAACTTAAAACCTCAAAATCCGATACAAATAGGGACATACATATGTATATCATCGATTTACGCGGGTGAAACCGTAGGGCGCAGCTAGTTATTAATATAAATCTTATCTTATCTTACTACTATTATGAAGCTGGAGAGTTTGTTTGTTTAAACGCGTTAATCTCATAATTTCAGCCTGTCTTAGTCTACTGTTGAACATAGGCCTCTCCATAGATTTCCACAAAGCATGGTCTTGAATAACCTGCATCCATCGACTTCCCGCAAAATCGCGCAGGTCGTCGCTACTTCTAGTGGGGGGCCGCCCTACACTGCGTACGACTTACCGGTACGATTTTTTATAGAATACAGTGATGAAACGAGCAAAACGATGGTAAGTAAGCAACGTCTGCCGATAGCAAATGCTGTGTCACCCAGAAAATTTCTGTGTGACACCTCACTGTGCCCATCACCCTGAGACATGGATTCTTAAGTCTCATATGCCCAGTGATTACGCTAGCTCACAGTGCCCTTCAAACCGAAACA
Source organism: Luehdorfia chinensis (assembly GCA_019845155.1). Taxonomy (NCBI): domain Eukaryota; kingdom Metazoa; phylum Arthropoda; class Insecta; order Lepidoptera; family Papilionidae; genus Luehdorfia; species Luehdorfia chinensis. The sequence goes on along the minus strand of JAHVAK010000024.1, from coordinate 7,853,633 downwards.
CAGTAATGTTTGCACACTACTGCTTCACGGCAGAATAACTGGCCCTGGGTTGGTACCTACCTAGACGGATTGCATAGGAATCCTACCACCAGTATAAAATTTGCCACTATAGAACCTTTCTTCCCCAACGGTTTTCAGTTCTACGGGCTATATGGCTGGCCCGTTGCCACTTCAGCGACAATTACTAATCTGATTTGAAAAATTAATAATGCCATTGATAGCCCGTTTATTGAGGAACGCTCTAGGTTCTAGATGCAGTGTCATTGATTCATAGTTCAATGTTTGACCCAAATTTCACCGAATCTATGGCGATGGTTGTGTTCAATATAATGATGGATCGTACACATCATCCTTGATTTCACTGAATTCCTATAAAATGACTGTGAAATAAGTGTTCGTTAAATTGGTTATTTCCCACCACGTCCATGGTCTACTATTGGTAATGCTACTGGTGTAGAATAACCTAAAGAACTCTTTAATGTTTGTCTTTGTGTCTGTGACACAGTCTTTTCACAGCCACTAGGTCAATCTATGAACAATGAAATAAAAAAAAAACAGAAAAAAAACAAAAAATAAAACATTAAAAGGGACATTTAACAAAGATATAAATTGATCCTTTTCTTTTTAATCTGTAAAAGTAAATCATACAGAAGAAAATTATGTATACGCGTGTTTCATTCTGGTAAATTTTCTTTTATCAGATCCGTAAAGGTGAATCAGTTATGATTCCTGTGTGGGCAATCCACCACGACCCGAACTTCTACCCAGAGCCGGAGAAGTTCGACCCCGAGCGCTTCTCCGAAGAAAACAAGCACCTCATCAAACCGTTCTCGTACCTTCCCTTCGGCCTTGGTCCAAGGAACTGTATTGGTAAGATGCGAAATGTCTTCATTTTTCAACGTTTTTTCTTTTTTTTTATTGAATAAAGTGACGAAACGAGCAAAACGTTCACCTGATGGTAAGTGCAACGTCCGCCCACAACAAATGCTGTGTCACACAGAATATTCATGTGTGACACCACACTGCGCCCGTCACCCTGAGACATCAGTTCTTAAGTCTCAAATGCCCGGTGATTACGCTAGCTCACAGTGCCCTTCAAACCGAAACACAGTAATACTTGCACACTACTATTTTACGGCAGAATAACTGGCCCTGGGGTGGTACCTACCTAGACGGATTCCTGCATAAGAATACTACCACCAACGTCATCATCATCATTCCAGCCTATCACTAGTCCACTATTGAACAAAGGCCTCCCCCGTAGATTGCCACAAAAGATTGTAGCTCTCATTTTGAGGGGATTATAGTTGCCACGCTTGGCAGGCCGGTTGACAACCGCAGTTTTTTTATTCAGACGTTCCAGGAAGGTGCTGCTGCCCATCACCTGGTTTTAATTCTCCCTCTGTCGATTTTTACGACATCCACGGGATGAGATGGGGTGGTAGATTCTCCCAAGCCGCCACCACACAAACACTGTCACTTTGTAAACTCAGTAAGATATAATAAGAAATTCCCGATAGCCAGGTTTTTTAAACTTTGGAAATCAAACGACATGGTTTCATACTGCCATATTGTAGAATTTCTTTAGAAAAAGTAGACAAGGGCACGTGCAATTGATTCGTGCTTCGTTCCAAATATAATCACGGTGAAACCGCACTCTTATGAGCAGACATAGCCCTCACCATCAGATGAATGACTTACTCGCATCGTCACTTAGTTCCATAAAATAATACTACAAGTTACATATGAGATAATGTGAATGTGTTTTGTTATATTCTACCTGACACAACCATGTCCAAATATATCATACTCTGTATGGAGTTGTAATCAAAGCGTCGTTCTTGGCATCGTTGTCACACGCCGCATTATCAAGGTAAGAAATACGAATTTCGTAATTTTTTAACAATCTAAGTTCCGTAATGAGATTCTTCAAACAGAGAAGAAACAGGCAATATAAACTTCGTAGGTGTCCTCCTTTTTTAATTTTTCTTTATGCTTTTAGTCAAAAATACATTATAGATAAATTTACAAAGAAAAGTCTCATAGAAAACGAAAGCAGCAATGTAGCTTACATGACAAAATGTTAAACTCGGGCAGACCAACCTACATCAACAGCTATTGTTCATAAGTACGACGCATTTTTTTTTATTGGATGAAGTGATGACACGAGCAAAACGTTCACCTGATGCAACGTCTGCCCATAACAAATGCTGTGTCACGCAGAAAATTTCTGTGTGACACCACAATGTGCCCATCACCCTGAGACATAAGTTCTTAAGTCTCATATGCCCAGTGATTACGCTAGCTCACAGTGCCCTTCAAAACGAAACACAGTAATGTTTGCACACTTCTGCTTCACGGCAGAATAACTACCCTGGGGTGGTACCTACCTTTGACTACTTTGATTGGGTATTGACGAGTGAGTGCCTCGTAAGTTAGCGCGTATACTTGCGACACTGTAAAATCTCCTGCGCAGTTGATGGTCTCCGACATTATTCAGTGGTCGCCGTGGTCGAAAATCGGGCAAGTTTCGTGTTGGTTACCTACCTACTCAAGTGTTGTTTTGTTCACAGGTTCCCGGTTTGCGTTATGCGAGGTCAAAGTAATGCTGTACCAACTTCTTTTGCACATAGAATTGACGCCATGCGAGAAGACCTGCATACCAGCGAAACTGTTGCCGGATTTATTCAACGTTCGGATGATGGGCGGACATTGGCTGAGGTTTCGGCTTAGGAAATAACGAAACTTTTACGCTTCTGTGATATTCTATTCGGCGTTTTATCTTGTTTAAATTCGTTAATATTTAACCGATTTCAATAAAGGAGGAGCTTCTCAATTCGTCATTTGTTTACTAGCTGTGCCCTACGTTTTCGTCCGCTTAAAAAAGCCGACCCAGATCGATGGTATACATATATACTACCCTATTTCAATCTGATTTCGGGGTTTCAATTCGCGCGAAACTCTAATTATTTTTCTAAAATTAAAATAGCATAAGTTACCCGCCATAATATCAACTATACGTCAGTGAACGGCCCATCAAAATCAGTCCAGCCGGAATAAAGAGACAGACAGACGGACAAAAATTTTAAAAATAGTTTTTTTCTTTAAAAAAAAACTGTTATTTTGTTATTAGAAACAGACACTTAAATTTTATTTATTTGTGTAGTTGAACCGATTTTAATAAAGCTTATTTATCTGAAAGGGTTGGTCCACTTGACATTATGTTTAAGTTCTGATAAAGATATCTATGCGAAAATAATGAAATTCTTTAATTCGCATAAGCAAGTTTACAGCTGCTGCGTCGAAGTCGGTTTTGATTAAATAATTGTATTAAATATCACATAATCTTCACACAATGCACGCCAGCTGGACTATTTATTGATACTGTATCCTATTCTTGTCACATCTACTGCATGGTCATGAAATAAATGAATTATTAATATGGAGTATTTGTGTGCTGTTGTCGTATAGTTGTGATTTATATGAACATACATACATATATAGCCGTGGTAGCTCAACGGCTAGACGCTCGTTTTAAATTTCATAGGACGCGAGTGACCTGGGTTTGATTCTAAGTGCCGGCATCACAAAAATTTTTAATTGCAGGAATTGCAGTGCCTATTAACCACGTGCTGGGCGGTAAAGGAAAACATCGCGAGGAAACCTGCATGTCCGAAAAATAAAAAATATTTAGAAGACATGCGAAGTCCGCCAATCCGCATTGGAGCAGCGTGGCGGATTCTTCCTAGCTCCAAAACCCTCTCAGAAATGTGAGGAGGCCTGTGCTCAGTAGTGGGATATTTATAGGCTATTACTTTACTTTACTTACATACATATCTAACCCGATAGGCGTGCGGTAGAATAGCACCTACCTCTTTCCTACCGAGGTGTCGTAATTGGCGACTAAGGTATTGTAACGACAAACTTTATCCGTGCACAATAATACCCTAATATGCAATTCTGTCACTATACTGCTGCGGAAGGCAATAGGGAGTAAAGTTTTTTGTTGTGTTGTGTTGAAGGAGTTTTTTGTCTCGTGCCAAAATGGCGCCGATTTGGTTCGCCAATAATGGGGATACATATGTATAAAAAAACATTTCAACAATAAGCTGTGCTGCTCTGGTGGGAACATTTAATGAAGGGGATACTTTTAATGATCCTTCTTGTAACCACTTTATAAAGTTAAGCGCGTCGTTAACGGAGGCACATCTTTCGTGTTTTTTTATAAATAAGATTAACCATTGTCTGCGGATATACGTCTAATACTTAATAATAACCATAATTTTGTTTTTATGGATATACTATCCATAAAAATATCTTCCTAGAATATGTGAATAAAGAAACTGCAGTTGCCAACTCGCATGCCAAGCGTGGCAACCATGGCAAAATAACCCCAAAATGAGAGCTACAAACTATTGTAGCAATCTGTGAGGGAAGCCATGTTCACCAGTGGACTAGTGATAAGCTGAAATGATGATGATGATGATACATAAGATCACGACTTTATCCAATAAGGGGTAGTCAGAGACTGGGCACTCACTGCAAAAATAGATGAATGCTACAATCCACGTTTCACCAAAACAATATAATGCACTTGGTGTCATAGGTGGTGAGCCCATCGCCACCATGCGCTGTTGGGTGCACAGTGCAGTTTAATTCCTTACTCGCCTTTTACGAGCTCCATTGGTTGAGATGGAGTGGTCGTCGTCGTTTCAGCCTATCACAAGTCCAATGCTGAACATAGGCCTCCCCCATAGAGAGCCACAAAAGTTTGTAGCTCTCATATTGGAGGGATTTTGCCATAGTTGCCACGCTTGGCAGGCGGGTTGGCAACCGCAGTTTATATATTCAGATGTTGCAGGAAGATGCTGCTGCTCATCTCCTGGTTTAATTATTCCTTTGTCGACTTTTACGAACTGTTAGTTTTCGGGTCTAGTTGTCCTTGTGTCTCTGATACTGCATATCTATGATATTATCACATGAGCGTTACATCGGGCACGGGTAGGTTGGGTCGAGTGAGTGCCCCTGTATCTCCGCGTACACTTGAGGCACTATAATATCGCTGCGCAGTTGACAACTTCCGATGGTATTCGGTAGTTGTCCCCGTGGTCGATAGGCCAGCAGGAGATAATTTGTAAAACATATTTTTCTACATTAAACAATATATATATATTTTAACTGGTGGTAGGATTCCTATGCAGGAATCCGTCTGGGTAGGTACTACCCCAGGGCCAGTTATTCTGCCGTGAAGCAGTAGTGTGCAAACACTACTGTGTTTCGGTTTGAAGGGCACTGTAAGCTAGCGTAATCACTGGGCATTTGAGACCTAAGAACTGATGTATCAGGGTGACGGGCGCAGTGCGGTGTCACACAGAAATATTCTGGGAGACACAGCATTTGTTGTGGGCGGACGTTGCACTTACCATCAGGTGAACGTTTTGCTGGTTTCGTCACTTTGTACAATTAAAAAAAAAAAACTTTTTTAATATTCAGGAAAAACAATGCAGCACGGCAGGATTTTATCTGTATCGTGGGTACGTCTTATAGTCATACGTTTCATGGACAACATAACCGGACCCGACCACCAACAATTTGTGTATTTGCACAAATGTTGAATCCGGCTGGGATTCGAACCCAGGACCCGCGTTGTAGAAGTCAAGTAGTCTAACCACTAGGCGGCGCGGTATATTTCTTAGTTAGAGGTAGAGCTCTATATAACAATATTCATAAGCTCAGTGAATGTTGTGTATACCTATAATTAGTATAGTATATAAGAACAATTCCTTTTTAAACTTCTTTTGTGTGAATGTGATATATACTTACTATTGGTGTACCTATTTTTGGTGTTGATCCGTATGGTGGCGGCTCGTTAAAAGAATACTACCACTCCATCACATCCAATGGATCTCGTAAAAGGCGAGTAAGGAATAAAACTGCACTGTGCACCCAACAGCACATGGTGGCGATGGGCTCACCACCTATCACACCAAATGCATTATATTGTTTTGGTGAAACGTGGATTGTGGCAGTCATCTGTTTTTGCAGTGAGTGTCCAGTCTCTGACTACCCCTTATGGGATACAGTCGTGATCTTATGTATGTATGTATGTGTACCTATTATAAATAAATAAATAAATAAACAAGTCCGCCAACCCGCATTGGAGCATCGTGGCGGATTCTTCCTAGCTCCAAAACCCTCTCAGTAACGAGAGGAGGCCTGTGCTCAGCAGTGGGACCTTTATAGGCTGAAACTTTACTTTTTTTTAAATAAATAAACAAGGAGCCGAGTTGTTGACGTGGGAACATTCAATGAAAGGGTGAATTTTAATGATCCTGTTAATAACTACTTTACATAGTTAAGTACATCGTTAGCGGAGGCGCACCTTTAGTGTACATCACCAGCGGGTCATCTCTGCGTCCTTTTGAAATGTATAATTTATATTCAATAATTAAGTACGTAATTATTAAACATTTTTAAAACTATGTTACTGGAAATGGGCCATCGTTTTCGGTTTAATAGGATGGATCTTGTCTAAATGTCGCCGAGTCTTAATTATTAATTATTTCATCAACTTTTTACTACTTTTATCGGACAAGTATGTCTTGGTAAGAGTACCTGACTTCTAAGCCGCGGGTCCTGGGTTCGAATCCCAGCCGGAGCCAACATTTGTACTAAAACATAAATTGTTGGTTTTCGGGTCTGATTGTGTTGTGATTGTCCCCGTGTTCCTGTCACTGCATCCTAGCCTACCTCCGATCTTATCGCATCAGCGTTACATGGGGCGCGGGTAGGTTTGGGACGAGTGAGTGCCTCTGTGTTTGCGCGTACACTTGTGGCACTATAATATCTCCTGCGCAGTTGATGGCTCTCGACAGTAGTCGGCAGTTGTCGCCGTGGTCGAAATCGGCTAGGAGAACATAAGACCATCACATTTCTTTGTCTTGATTTCTCGGGTTTATTATGACCGCCGTGTATCGACAACTTTTGTAAATAATTGTCGCCGCGAGGGCACTCTCTACCAACGTAATCTCAATTCTTTCGTCACCTATTAGAATATTTAAGACATAAGATTATTTTTTGTTTGTTTGTTTACTATTTAATTTCTTTATATCCATTATACATTACTGGTGGTAGGATTCCTATGCAGGAATCACCCTAGGTAGTGAGGTAGGTAGGTACCACCCCAGGGCCAGTTATTCTGCCGTGAAGCAGTAGTGTGCAAACATTACTGTGTTTCGGTTTGAAGGGCACTGAGAGCTAGCGTAATCACTGGGCATATGAGACTTCAGAACTGATGTCTCTGGGTGACGGGCGCAGTGTGGTGTCACACAGTAATTTTCTGGGTGACACAGCATTTGTTATGGGCAGACGTTGCACTTACCATCAGGTTAACGTTTTGGTCGATCCGTCACTTTTATGAAAAAAAAAAAATAATAAAAAAAAAATTCACACTGTAAATTTGTATGCTAAGTGTGTATACATGTGAGTATATGCTATAAACTGCCTTAATTCTTCTTTGTTAATAACATAACCACCCCATCTCATCCCGTGGGTTTCGTAAAAGTAGACAGAGGGAAAATTAAAACCCGAAGATGGGCAGCAGCATCTTCCTGGAACATCTTAAAAAAATTAACTGCGGTTGCGAACCCGCAACTTTTGTGGTAATCTATGGGAGAGGCCTATGTTCAACAGTGGACTGGTCCCGCAGCGGCATTTCGTTTCGTTTTCCGTATTTTAACTATTGAGGGGTTTAATTGTTTTTTTTTTAATTTTCGCGCAAATAATGCATTACCTTGTAATGCGAGGGGTATTGTTATGATCGCTGACGAACCCTCTATCAAATAACTCCCCTAACCCCTCCAAACATCGAGCCAAACGATTTTACCGCATTTTTTGATGAAACTAATTTTACCGCTTTTAAGTTTCGAGCGCATTACAGCACCCACGGCCACGGAAGGACTAAGGTGACAGATGTCCTGATGTCATAGTTAACCTGGAGTACCTTTAGTTATTATTTTTGGTCCGATTTACGCAGATAGAGCTAAATGTGCGATGAAGTCTTGCAGTGGTATGCTTGGTTTTTGATTTAATTTTATTAATAAAATGATCCTAAGCCGGCGGTAGTACCCAATAAAGTTGTAAGGTGTACTCAATAGACTCGCGAATTATCGGGGGCCTATCAAATCTGATGTAAGGATTGGGATGATCCAAAACATGGTCATGGACTGCAGAATTACTAGACCCGTATGCTGGTTATGTCGGTGATGGATTCATGTTAATGCATAATAATGCTCGTTGCCACACCGCGGCTATTGTACGGGATTATTTACAGGAGGTCGATATCCCTGTTATGCATTGGCCAGCACGAAGTCCAGACCTTAACCCAATAGAACATCTCTGGGATGACCTAAAACGGCGCGTGCGAGTTCGAGATCCAGCTCCAGCCACTCTTCAAGAGCTCCAAGATGCGGTACTTGAAGAGTGGGAACAAATACCCCAAGAGGCTGTTGCGATCCTTGTAAGGTCCATGAAAGATCGCATGGAAGCCGTTATCAAGGCAAGAGGGGATAACACTAGGTTTTAAGAACTTTTTAATTATTTATTAAGTTTTTTTTTAATTATTAATTTGCAAATTTGTACATACCCTGTTTTTTTCTTTAATTTCTCTTTAGTCTCGTTATAAAAGTAAAATTCAATTAAAATTCCTGAAAGATAATAAAATGACCTTTCGAATGATACCCTCAAACCACAACATTGCATTGGCCTGTTGTGTTAAAATAGTATTTAAATTATTTTTTTCGGATGTGCGATTTTTTTGACGCCGAGTGTAGTATTATAATTTATACCTCCATATTTTTTAGTCTCAGCAAAAAATAAAAAAAATATTCTATTCGAAATGGCCACGACTCTATAGATTTACGCACTATTTCCGAGGGAAATTTCGCTGCTCCAAAGATTTTTTAAGAGACTCAATGTCGCCGTTTCGTTTAGAGCAGGTCAAGTCCTCTAAAACTGACTATATTTTGAAGTCGTAAGGGGTTGAGGTCTGGGCTAGATGAGGGCCAGTCTTCAGCTCTTATAAAGTTTGGAACGTTGGTTTCATGCCAGTCTTGGGTAGTTCGTGCCTTGTGACCAGGTGCAGAGTCCTGCTGGAAAGTCCACAGTATATTTTTGAAAAGTTTATTGCTGAGAGGTTTCACAACATGATCCAAGACTGTATCTTGATACACTTTAGCTGAAGTTTTCACTCCGTTTTCACAAAAATGTAGTTTTTGTGCCTCCTTGATAAGACACGCCCCACCAAACCATCACTGACGCAGGATGATGACCACGTTGTACCTTTCCGACCACTTGAGCAGCTTCTTTAGAACTGTGAGCGTACACTTTATCATTTTGCTTATTGTAGTGTTCTTCAATAGTGAAAATGTTTTCATCGGTAAAGAGGATATTTCTGTGCCTTTCTGCGTATCGCGACAGAAGGCGTTTTGATCGATCCACTCTCTTTAATTGTAAAGATTGATTTAGAGCATGTCCTGTACATCAACGATATGCACCGAGCTTCAGGTCTTGTTTTATAATACGCGACAGAGTCCGAGCAGGAATCTTCATTTCTCGCAGTAAGATTGTTTGCTTCCTAATGAGGTTTCGACGAATTCTGGCTTTAACAGCATTAACAGCCTTTGTAGTTCTAACAGCACGCGGCCGCCCCGATCTTTTCTGGTCTTCGACAGAGGAAATGTTGTTGTATCTGTTACGATCTGAAGATATACGAACATACGGCTGATACCAAGCTTTTGAAGTGTCTGGAATATAACCGACGGCTCCATACCCACTTTGAGCAAGGCGATCACTGCAATCCTATTTTCTTTAACACCGCATTCCATAATGTTTTCTTTTATTTACGCGAAGACTACACCTTTAAATAAAACTACTTTTTACGGATTTTATCGCGTTTAATTTACAACTAAACTAGTTAAATTAAACGCGATAAAATCCGTAAAAAGTAGTTTTATTTAAATACCCCATTCCATATTGTAATTTGATAATTAACACGAAAAAATATTTGAAATGGCGCAAAATCGAAAGAAGTTTTTAAAATCATATAAGTGTTCCAAATTCAAAATAATGAAAAAGTTGAAAAAAAGATAAGTTTTTATGTAACAGTATTTATGGCCGGACTAGTTATATATGTACTAACGTAACAAAGTAGTCTTTAGTCAGCAGGACTTTTGGCGGCAACTCGAAAAGTGGCGGTAGTGTTTTTTTTAATGTATTGTATTTAATTTTGTAAAGTATATTTAGAGTTTTGATGTTTAATATTGATAGTTTATTCTGCAGCAAGTGCTCCTGAAAGTGTACAGTCATTGGAAAGTTCAATTCAAGACCAATTTTGTGCTTTTCGTTTTGTCGCCATCAGTCCAGCAAATCTTCAGTAAAAGTCAACTATCATTTTACTGTTGATCAAAATCGAAATTTTAACGAAGATTCGAAGATTGTATACGTGGATATATGGCTGACGCTCAAACGGTGCAGGCCAAGAAATGGGGAAATAAATAAATAAAGTGAAAGGATCATCTATTTAAAGTCTAATGATAAGGATCAGGAATTGTCAGTGTAAATGCATATATGCGAGTGATTAATAATTTGTATTACTAACTAAAAAGTTTGTCAGTGGCATATGCGCAAACCTCGCGGTGCCAAATTTAAAAAAAAAATAATTAGCAGCAACGTAATTGAATACTGAAAATTGACACGTATAAGCAGGGTTTCGTGTCAAGTTGCTCTTTTTTCTTTTAGATAATGATTATTTTAGATAAACACTGAGACATGAGTTCTTAAGTCTCATATTCCCAGTAATGCCACTAGCTAACAGAGTGCAGACCGAAACAATAATGCTTGCATATAGCTGCTTCACGGTAGAATACATGGCATAGCATATGAACTCAATTACTACACATTTAAATAAAACTATTTTTTAGATCTGACATAGGGCAAACTAAAAGATCCATAAAAACCCGCATTAATGTGAAGCATCGACGAAAGACTAGAAAGTCTGCTGTCTCTGACCACGTTCTGGATCACCCTAAACATTACATCAGATTTGATAGACCACAAATCCTTGCAAAACAACACAGATTTCTACCAAGATTGATTCGCGAGGCTATTGAAATTAAAGAACATCGTAATTTCAATAGGGGAGACGGTTGGGTACTACCAGCGGCTTGGGATCCTATTATTAATAAAATTTCATCAAAAACCAAGAGTAACACTGCAAGGCTTCAAGACACAGTACGCTCTTTCTGCGTAGATAGGACTTAAATATAAAAAATAATAATTAATAGCTGGAGGTACCCCGGGTTAACTATGACATCAGGACATCTGTCACCTCGGTCCTCCCGTGACCAAGGACGCTGTATAGCGCTCAAACGTCGGGTTATAAATAGTTTAAATTAAACGTGATAAAATCCGTAAAAATAGTTTTATTTAAACCTCGTGTTTAATTATGAATGACAAAATCTAATTTTCTTTAAAATTTCTCCTCGCTTTTCTTTGAGCAAATCACGTTTGTTTTTTCTTCGACGTAGCACCTGGCGAAAGAATTATTATTAAACAAAAAGTTTAGGCTTGAGGCAAAATTCATTTAGAATTCTTTGCTCCTGTTGGAGTTTTTCGGTGAAAAAAAATATTGTTTCTTTTTAATTCGATATATTTTAGCACGATTGATTAAATTTTTTTTGATTGATTATATGTATTACTTTGCGAGAGTGAAGGGTGCCCTTCCCACGTGAAGTGGAGCTGCGGCGTGTGACGACGCGACCACTCGTCATACGATCAAAGATTTTAAATTACGTAACTGTTTAGCAACGACAAAAGTCTTGTACTTAATTATATTCCTGCAAGTCATAGCGAACTTACCAATCCCCTTAATTAGGGTTTCATGTCCGGGATACAGGGATCTAAGCTATTGCCGGATCGCCATTTGACTGTCGACGAACTGTAAAAGTCTTCAAAGGAGTAGAGGGTGACTCCTGAATCGGACGGCCATCGACCACGTGCCTCAACCCATTTTCACACGATCGCCATTAGGGGAGTATTATTCTGGTGGGATCCGAACTGATTTAGCCTGATCCCGACCCGATCTAGCTCTAATTGCAGGCAATTTTTTTTTATCCTGGATGTAGTTTTTTTATTTTTCAACCACGTGTCAATATATCTGGTCACACAGAAAACTTATTTAACATTAGATTGAGCATATCTTACTAATAAATTTATTTTAAATGTATAACCGTTGTTATAGACATGGAGAACATCCATACTAATATTATAAATGTGAAAGTAACTCTCTATGTCATTTTGTCTGTTTGTTTTCACGGCTCAACCGCTGAACCAATCTTGACGAATTTTAGCACAGAGAAAGATTGCACCCTGGAGACGAACATAGGATACTTTAGACCCAAGAAGAGACTCAGGCCAGTGATCCAAATACATTCGTTGTCATATTGACACCCACAAGACGATGAGCAGATTCTTTGAGGCTAGTTTCTTCTTCAAATAGATTTTATTACCATGGAACAAAGTCTTAGAATCAGGGTTTCTATCTACAATCTGTGCAATTTATTGTAAAATCTTTAGTAGGTGTTTAAATATTACCATCTACTGTCAAGTGTAATCATCTTAATAAAGTAAGAAGTAGACTTTCTCCACGATTAAACATTCTAAGTATTTTTGAGCCCCTAAATGTTATTTTCAAAAATTAAGATGGAAAGTTCTAATGACTTTTATCCCGGTAATATAGTTCCCACATACATACATACAGTCATGCCTCTTTCCCATTGGGGTAAGCAGAGACCACATCTTTCCACTTGCTACGATCCCGACCCACATCTTTCGCTACTTCTACTTTCATACTTACTACCGTTTTCATACACGCTCTTTCTCACGGGATATTTCAAAAACTTACATGAAGGAAGTCGCGGGCATCAGATAGTTCATTATAAGCAGATCCGAAAACAAAGAAATGTGTCATACAAATATTGCTTAGCTTGGACGATCTAAGTCCGATAGTCAATTCACCGTGGCCTTCTCCAATATACTTCATACCTATCACAGTTTTCAAGAGCCAGTAGTTCAGCTTCTATTCCAAAGATGGCGTTCTATGGAATAATATTGAAAAAAAACTTCCATAACTCCGGAATTCGGAGCAAACACGATGAACCATGGTGTATGTTGGTCCCAGAGTTTATAACCAGTGTTAAATACGTGTCAGTGGCCTTAATAGTTCTCGTGGTAAATTCTTTCACACAGACAGACAAAAACGTACTTCTATTTATATAATCTATATAATCGATAGTGTGTCTGTTAGTGATCGTGTAACTTCTGAACGACTTAACCAATTGAGGTCATATTCATACAATATATTATTTGATTTTCCGAGACGATGGTTCATAATTGTTGGCAAATTATTATAGTTGTTTGTAAACCAAAGGAACTCATATCCACAATATAAGCTGGTTAAAAGACAAAAAAGAAAATCACAAAATCTAGACTCGATAGGTGGCGCTGTAGTTGACTCTGTGACTGTGTGACTACTGTGACCATTAATCAACATTATAATGTACTTAAAGTTTTATACTTAAATGTAATTCTTAAAGCAAACTTTGACACATATCAGATAGGGCAGAACAAAATCTGCTGATCCCAGCTAGTACTCTTATAAGATAGAAGAACCAAAGTTATGTATTTCATACATGATGTATAATATATATAACCAATCTTTTAAAAAAATGCATTCTCCGGTCTTCATATTAAATCCAAACATACTGTATTCATTATAAGCGTAACAGCGCAGCGTTAGCGGGGTTGAAACTGTGGTGTTAACGTGAAAAATTTCGCGAAGCGGAGCGGAGATTACTGGTGGGATTACATCCTCGTCATCTATCAACTTCATAGGGGAGCGTGCCATGTACTTAGGGACCAGCTGCGGTACAAACTAGATACGTAAGCTGACAATAATTTATTAGTAATATATACTGAATCCTGTTTAAATTAAATTTTCTGTGTGACCATATATATATCGAATCGAAAAGAAACTTATTGTTTTTTTGGAGAAATTAATGAAAAGAGCAACACGTTCACCGTGCTGCTGTGTCACCAAAAACATTACTGTGTGACACCACACTGCGCCCGTCACCCTGAGACATCAGTTCTTAAGTCTCATATGCCCAGTAGGCTGTGCCTTTTATACCGAAACACAGTACTGTTTACACACTACTGCTTCACGGCAGACTAACTGGTCCTGGGGTGGTACCTACCTAGACGTATTCCTGCATGCCACCAGTTTTCACACAATAACTAATTAATTACATTTTGCTTAGAGAGATCACGACTGTATCCCATAAGGGGTAGTCAGAGACTGGGCACTCACTGCAAAAATCAGATGACTGCCACAATCCACGTTTCACCAAAACAATATAATGCACTTGGTGTGATAGGTGGTGAGCCCATCGCCACCATGCGCTATTGGGTGCACAGTGCAGTTTAATTCCTTACTCGCCTTTTACGAGATCCATTGGATGAGATGGAGTGGTAGTATTCCTTTAACGACCCGCTACCACACGGCACAATTGAGGCACTTTAATATCTTCTGCGCAGTTGATAGCGTCCGACAGTATTCGGAAGTAGTCGCGTTCGAAGTGGTCGAAAATCGGTCAGGACAACTTCATCGCTCCAATAAATAAATAATTAATAATAAATTAAAAATTGTAGTTAATAGAATCAGGCGTTACTTTGCGGAAATCCATTATAACGAGCGGCGCCGATCTCGGCGGCGGTCTGTCGTAGAGTCTATGGCACTTTATAATGCCTCGTTTTGGGGAGAAACACGTGTCGTGTTCTCGACTTTAGTGGCGGTGTAAGTTTGCTTGTGCACGCTACTGAGGGTGGGCGGGCTTAGCTTTTCAAAAACTAGGTAATATACACCATTTTATATTTTGGACGCGGATCTTAGCAAATTGAATTCCTTCCTACAAAATTTAAAATGATAGAATCCGTAAATTTTTGTACAATATATTTCTGTTAATCGACCCTTTACCACATAGGACGATAATCCCTGAGCTCTTTATAATATGGAAAGATTCCTATTCTCTTATTTTCATTTATTGTTATAATCTTTGGCCCTGTAGCGGCGCGAGTGAACCTATCTTCCTATCTCGTCCCGAGCGTGTCGTAAAATTCTGCTGACTGAAAGAATTTCTAGAAAAATCTTGAGACAACCGACAGTCCAATTAAAGAAGTTTAAATAAACGAATTAGTTTAAAAAATATATTAAGTCTGAATGTATAGAGTAATAGAAGGTACAGAGTGCATACTTTTCTGACCCGCGACGTACATTACCCAAACTTTTGTTTAATTTTATTAGAAAGTCGTTTTTTTTTGTTTATGCGTGTTGTTTTGTATCGAATGTAGTATTTCTTTCTTTCTTTATAAGGTAAAACATCATAAAAATATAAATTATTTTTCAAGTGGAGTGAATTTGCGAATTTATAAGTTTTTAACTTAAATTTAATTGTCGTTTAGACGTGGTAGAGGGGTCTCTCTCTACCATGTCTAAACGACAATTAAATTTGTCTGCCGGGCGTTGTCTGAAATTTTATAGCACGCGAGTGACTTTTCTCGTGCCTGCATCATTTAAATTATAAATTAAAAACAAAAATTTCATACTTCGAAGCGGGATGAAGGGAAGGGATATGCGGGAATCCGTCTAGGTAGATAATATGGCAGGGTCTGTTGTTCAGCCGTGAAGCAGTACTGTGCAAACACTATTATGCTTCGGTTTGAAGGACACTGAGAGCTAGTGTAATTACTGGGTATATGAGACTTAATAGTAGATGAGTCAGTGTGACGAACGCGTTGTTGTGCCACACACATGTGTGGCACAACAACGCGTTCAACGCGTTAACAAATACTGTGTCACCCAGAGCACATGCTCTGGGTGACACAGTATTTGTTATGGGTAGACGTTGCACTTTCCATCCAACGCTTTGCTCGTCACTTTCTCCTATATAAAACATATTAAGTTCACCAACATGCTCCGAAGCAGAGAGATCTTAATTGCTCTAAAACCCTCTTAAAAATGACGGTAGGCATGTACCCAGCACTGGAGGATTTTTAACATTTAATTCACTATTTTAATTATAATTGTAGTATCATTTCTCATTAATTCATTTGATGGGACTATTTTACGAGACGGTGAACGAAACGGTTAAAGGAAAGACGGCTGACGATTGGTAAATGGCGTTCAAGCGCTTAAATTTTTGCTAATATTTTCGAAAACAAATTACATATTTGTTTTATTCATATTATAAAATATAAAAACCTTGTAAACATGAGAAAAAAATTGGTCTCTCCATACTTGGACCACGCGTCGAATTTTTCAAGTCGTTGATCGATGAACAGACGCGTCCTACAAACGACGACTCAAGAACGAATTTAGTATGACATAAAAAAAATGGGAACCACTTTTAAGAGATAGGATGCAAAGAAAGGCCTTTTGTTATGATCTTTCCATTCCTATAATCTTTTAACTCACCAACCCACTAGGACCTTTGTATATCCTGGCGAATTTTTCACTACGGCAACAACCTCTGCTATGCAGTCAATAGAAGCAGGCGTTATATTTGCGGAAATCCATTATAATAAAGTAAAAAAAGTTAATTTGCTAAATTGGTGTGCATTATCTAGTTTTTGAAGAGCACCTTCCTTCAATAGCGTGCACAAGCAAACTAATATCGCCACCGGGAGTCGTCATTAGATACCCTCCACCACTACAACTCTGCCGATACAGACCACCGAAGTCTAGAACACGACACTTGTTTCTCCTCAAAACGAGGCATTACCAAGTGATATATATATACCACCACA
The DNA here is from genome assembly GCA_019845155.1 of Luehdorfia chinensis. NCBI lineage: Eukaryota > Metazoa > Arthropoda > Insecta > Lepidoptera > Papilionidae > Luehdorfia > Luehdorfia chinensis. Next base: position 7,836,713 of record JAHVAK010000024.1, on the reverse strand, counting down.
TCTCATCCCGTGGGTGTCGTAAAAGTCGGCAAAGGGAAAATTAAAACCAGAAGATGGGCAGCAGCGTCTTCCTGGAACATCAGAATAAATAAACTGCGGTTGCCAACCCGCCTGCCAAGCGTGGCAACTATGGCTAAATTCCCCCCAAAATGAGAGGTACAAACTTTTGTAGCAATCTTTAGACGGCCTATGTTCAGGAGTGGACTAGTGATAGGCTGAAATGATGATGATGATGATTGACTCTACAACAGTCAGCCGCCGGGAGCCGCTCGTCTCTTCAAATATTAGGTAATACACACCATTTATAATTTTGCATGCGCGTCTTAGCAAATTAACTTTCTTTTCTTTAACTTCTTCTGCGGTATGTGCTGATTTCCTCCAGGTGGATTTTCCTACAAGGTTACAACTTCTAATCTTTATTTTTTAAAACAATACCCCACAGTAGGATTTCTCCTGTATCGTGAGTTCGTTTTACAGACATAATTTTCTCATGCACAGCATACCCACACCCGAAAACCATGCGGTCGTCTAACTTGTATTATATGTTATGGAAGAAAGTGACGAGGCGAGCAAATCGTTCACCTGATGGTAAGTGCAACATCTGTCCATAATAAATGCTGTGTCACCCAGAACATTTCTGTGTGGCACACTGCGCTCGTCGCCCAGAGACATCAGTCCTAAAGTCCCTTCTGTCCAGTAATTGCACTAGCTATCAATGTACTTCAGACTGAAACACAGTAAAGTTTGCATAATACTGCATTGCGGCAGAATACATAGGACATAGACTGATACATCCATAATATCATAAATGCGAAAGTAATTCTCTTGTCTTTCTTTATGTTTGTAACCTTGTCACGGTTCAACCGCTGAAGCGATATTGACGAAATTTGCAACAGAGATAGCTTATATCCTGGACATAGAATTCGCTTTTTATCCCGGAAAATTAAATACGCGAACGAAGTCGCTGGCATCGGCTAGTATGTGATATAATAGTGCCACAAGTGTAAAAACCTACAACCAATCACTCGCACTGACACACCTATCCTACCCAAATCCGATACAACGCCGAGAATATGGAAGGTCAGAGACACAAGGACAATCGCTACATAACCAGACACGAAAACCAACATTTTATCTTTTTAGACAGAGTATTACTACGATATTTTCTTTGCTTAAACTCGACAGTCGTTTAGAATTTAAGATTATCGAAGCGGCACAACCCTACGAGCGTCTGGCGCATTATCATGGTCGCTAGTTTTGATGCATACTGAAATTTTCATATCAACGTTTTGTTTTTGTATTATTGGATAAAGTGACGAGACAAGCATAACGTTCACCTGATAGTAAATGCAACATCTGCCCATAACAAATGCTGTGTCACCCAGAGAATTTCTGTGTAGCACTACACCGCGCCCGTCACTCAGAGACATCAGTTCTAAAGTCTCAAATGCGCGGTGATTACGCTAGCTCACAGTGCCCTTCAAACCGTAACACAGCAATGCTTGCACACTACTGCTTCGCGGCAGAATAACTGGCCCTGGGATGGTACCTACCACCAGTAAGTAATAAAGTAGTAATAAACCAGTAAATGTAAAAGTTTATTAGTTTGACATTCAATCGCGATGAAACGGATGAAGCGATTGTAATATAATTTGGCGAAGAGGTACATTTTGTCTCTTCAAAACAAAGTTAATTATGCCAAAAAAAAGTATCAGCTCAAAAATTTCGTTAACATCGAACGAAGCCGGTGGCACCGTTAGTTTTACATACACCAGACATTCTGACAGAAGGACTAGTTACTTCACGTTACTTTGTTTATAAAAGAGATTTGGTGACGAATATAAAAAAAATAATTTTTTTTGTATAAATTGACGAAACGAGCAAAACGTTCACCTGATGGTAAGTGCAACGTCCGCCCACAACAAATGCTGTCACCCAGAATATTTCTGTGTGACACCACACTGCGCCCGTCACCCTGAGACATCAGTTCTTAAGTCTCAAATGCCCAGTGATTACGCTAGCTCACACTGCCCTTCAAACCGAAACACAGTAATGCTTGCACACTACTGCTTCACAGGCAGAATAACTGGCCCTGGGGTGGTACCTACCTAGACGGATTCCTGCATAGGATCCTACCACCAGTACCATTTATAGAAGATTTATATTTCCGAGCTGCAATATAGTTACATTACATGGAGTTAAGTGGCTGAACTGCATTTGTCCATGATACAGAATGATGAATGAATCGATTAAGCAAGATGAAATCCTTTTTTAAACCAATAAAAGTGTTGACTAACTATATTTATATATATATATCTATATATAATACATAATTACTTACATCAGCTATATATACATATAAAGCTGATGTAAGTAATAGGCGTGTAGCTAGTGAACCGGTTCACTGCTCCGAAACATTAATCTGTTCCGGAACAATTGTGACAGTATCAATGTTTCTTTTCGAACTCGATCATTTCACCTGTCAGGCGGCCAGTGACACTAATGTTCGTGTTATATGAGCCGTTTGTTGTTTGAGATTGAATCCTAATAAGTTACGGTGTTCCAAATGAAACATGTCACTCATCCGGAACTTAGCAATTTTAGATAGAAGGATAGATAGATACTTTATTCATTGCATCACAGCGAATAATTATTACTGTATTTCGGTCCAAAGGGCACTGAGAGCTAGTGTAATTACTGGGTCTATGTGACTTAAAAACTGATGTGTCAGGGGGACTGCCGCGGTGTGGTGATATAGAAACGTTCTGGGAGATACAGCATTTTTTATAGACAGTTGCGCTTACCATCAGGTGGACGGTTTGTTCGACTCGTCATTTTTCATCTTTAAAAATTTATAAGATGTTCCTTTTTTAATTTAATTACTTTTAAAAATATTAAAAAATTCATTGTAACTGCCAGAAAAATGCAGCTAGCAGATGTTCCGAATTTGAATTATTACCGTTAAGGGAATTCAGAAGCGTAGGTAAGATTTTCCTTATGCATTTGCTGAAAGCGCACTCCATCAAGAAATCTACCGAGAAATTGAATTGACAGGGTTCTTATTTTCAAAGCCTTTGTGCATTTGAAATCTAGGAAGATAAATCAAACATGAATGCTAGCAAGAAAATTGTAAAAGAATTCCTCTTCCTTTACTCGGTCACAACAGCAATAGTTCAAAATTTAAGATTTTTTTGCGATTTTATATATTGCTAGCTGTGCGTCGCAGTTTCACCCGCGTAAAATAGCCGACCCCGATCGATGATATACATAGTGGCCTAGTGGACAGAGTACCTGACTTCTAAGCCGCGGATCCTGGATTCGAAGCGCAGCCGGAGCCAACATTTGTGCTAAAACATAAATTGTTGGTTTTCGGGTCTGGTTGTGTTGTGATTGTCCCAGTGTTTCTGACACTGCATCCTAGCCTACCTCCGATCTTATCGCATCAGCGTTACATCGGGCGCGGGTCGGTTGGGACGAGTGAGTGCCTCTGTGTTTGCGCGTACACTTGTGGCACTATAATATCTCCTGCGCAGTTGATGGCTCTCGACAGTAGTCGGAAGTTGACGCCGTGGTCGAAATCGGCTAGGAGAACATCATCATAGTTACATTCTTATTTGAATAACCCTCCATAATATCAGCTATCTGTCAGTGAAAATTCTGTCAAAATAAGTCCCGCCGTTTTGGAGATTAGCCAAAACAAACAGACAGACAGACATAAAATTAAAAAAAAATTTTTTTTTCTTATAAATACCGTATATACTCGTACTTTCATAAGCATTGAGTAAAAAGCTGTTATTTTGCTAATGATCGACATAATAAAATCGTAATATATCGACCAAGAGCCGTGGCAGCTCAGAGACCAGGTGCTCGCCTAAAATTCTTCAGTAGGCGAGTGACCTAAATTCGATCTTCGAACACCAAAAACATTATGCAATTTTAAGTACAGATTTACCACGTGTTCTGCGGTGAAGGAAAACATCGTGAGGAGACACTCAGCGGTGGGACATTTATAAGCCGTCAAAAGTAACACTACAAATTAAAAGAACTGCATTTTCAAAATTTTAAAATATTAATAATTTGCTCTCTATAACGATGCACATAAGTACCACTTGAGTTCAATCAGCTCTCAATTTCTTTTGATCGAACTAAATTTCGCTTCAACGAATCGAAAAGTTTTGTATTGAGGTCGATACTTTAGAACGAACGATATCTCTGGTTTCTCTTAGAAAGAAGTTTGCTTGAAAAATATATATTTTTTGCTGTCTTTAATTTATTTTTGTCCACCGAATGGCTTTGTCGTCAGAGTACCTGGCTGCTACACCGTGTTCAAATACCAACCGGAGCTGTTTGCCGCTAATCGTTTTTGGGAATTAGACACATTCGAACATGCTACATATGGCCATGGGGAAAGCATGGTCCTACCAGGTTCCTGCTAGTTGCAATGTTGTCCCTTGCCTTGTTAATAGTAATCGCTAAACTAATTTCGACAGGGAACTTTAGTCTCTTAAATTGAAGGGGAGGTCAGTCGGGATTATAGAGATGCGAGGGACGACTACACTTTCACATTTACGTACTCCTGGTAAAAAAGTGTCTCCGATTATGTTCTGCCCAAGTTGTGTGGTCCGCAGCCTCAACCCGCTGCATAACCGCGGTGCATCTAAATTTCGCTTAAGCATGACCAGTATGCCTAATATTAATTAGAGCGTAAGCTCTAATTAACGCTAGAGACAACTCTAGTAAGTTTAGGAACTCTACGAAATACAAAGGGATCTGTCCTGTGTCCACAAAAACACAAATTCAATCAATCAATATATCTTCTTTATTGTACACCAAATACTGGAATAAGCACAAAATAAACAAAACAGTGTAAAATGTGTACAATGGGCGGTTTTATCGCTCTGGAAGTGACTTCTTCCGGACAACCATTGTAATCAGAATTGTTGTAATTAAAACATAAAGAAGGAGCAGAAGGCGGTGAAGTATTGACTCATGTACATCCTATACATGATGATGATTATGGTGATGGTAGGTTCAACGTCTGCCAATAACAAATGCTGTGTCACCCAGAAGCTTTCTGTGTGACACCACTCTGCGCCCGTCACCCTGAGACATCAGTGCTTAAGTGATTACGCTCGCTCTCAGTGCCTTTAAAAACGAAATACAGTAGAGCTTGTACGCTACTGTTTCACGGCAGAATAACTGGCCCTGAGGTGGTACCTACCTAGACGGATTCCTGCATAGGAATCCTACCACGCACCCTACCAGCACAGAATAAAAAAGGAAGCATAAAATCATAGTTCCAAGTAATGAGCTTTTACAAGTTTTTTAAGGCAAGAAAGGGAATTGGCTCATCGATGTTAATAATTAAAGCGCACAGCTGTGACTATAAAAGATTTCTTAAAGGAAAAGTAGGAATAGTAGTTCGGAGGGAGATATTGACAGAAGAACCAAGAAACCGTTTATGGTAGGAAGATATACTGAAAGCGGTCTTTAAAATGTTTAGGAGTGGAGGAATGGACGAGCACGTAGTACAAAGCAGAGAGAACATGAGTATTCCTGCGAAGACGGATTGGAAACCACTTGAGCTGTTTACGAAAATTGCTAATGGCGTGAAGCGGCGTGAGATAGTGCTTTATACACGACATGTCAAGGTCAAGCGATTTGGCGGTCTTCAAATGCCTCTCACAAGCCTAGTGGTCAGAGTACCTGTCTTCGACGCCGCGGTTCCACAAATTGTTGGTTTTCGGGTCTAGCTGTGTTGTGATTGTCTCCGTGTTCCCGACACTGCACTCTAGCCTACCTTCGATCTAATCGCATCAGCGTTACATCGGTGACGAGTGAGTGCCTCTGTGCTTGCGCGTACACTTGTGCCAGTATAATAACTTCTGCGCAAGTGATGGCCCTCGACTGTATTCGGAAGTTGTCGCCGTGGTCGAAATTGACCGGGTGTTTCTTTTTTCCATTTTCACATTAAAAGTCTAGCACTTGTAGTTACTCGTATTAAGAAAAATATTTTTTTCTGGAAATGACTCGAAATATTTGAACCTCAATACGATTTTTTTTTTCTTAAGAGCATCATTGGGCGGGCACTTTTGGATGATTTGCATGTATGCTATCTTTTTGTGATGTGCTTAGTGCTTGTGTGAAAATTTAAGGTTTTTTTTTTCACCTTCACCTTGTCTTTGTTACTAGTTCCCGAAAATATTTCAAATTTCATCGAGGCTACCGATAATGTTTCTTTATCGGGGCGTTTATTATAAAATATCCCCGGCGCCGCCGGTAACGTGCTACAACGTGATAAATGGAGTCGAATGTGTTTATTAAATTTGAGGGATTTTTTTTCGGAAATCCGTACCAAAATTCTTGATGTATAAAGTACTAGATGAGCCCCGCGCTTTTACTCTCGCAAAATAAGTCGACCACGTGATTGCGTCGTACAGCGACCTTATGACCTGTGCATTCGCAGTTCGGCCCTTCTCGGTAAATATTTAAACTACCGCGAATTAATAAAAAGTAAAGTTTCAGCCTATAAATGTCCCACTACTGAGCACAGGCCTCCTCTCATTTCTGAGAGGGTTTTGGAGCTAGGAAGAATCCGCCACGCTGCTCCAATGCAGGTTGGCGGACTTCACATGTCTTCGAAATATTTTTTATTCCTCAGACATGCAGGTTTCCTCACGATGTTTTCCTTCACCGCCGAACACGTGGTAAAATCAGCACTTAAAATTGCAATTAACAATTTTAGTGGTATATTTTTTATTCCTCAGACATGCAGATTTCCTCACGATGTTTTCCTTCACCGCCGAACACGTGGTAAAATCAGCACTTAAAATTGCAATTAACAATTTAGTGGTGCCGGCACCGGGAATCGAACCCAGGTCACAGGCGTACTATGAAATTTAAAGCGAGCGCCTAGCCCCTTAGCTACCACGGCTCGATATTAATGTATTAACTCGGAATTAATGTTTTAATAATGCAAACTAAAAACGCGTAAGTTTTTCATATTTTCACTAAATATTTCCGACCTAAAAAGTAGCTTGGATCGCTCTCTGAAAATTTTTCTACCTGCCAATGACAGTCCCATCCCATCAAAATCGCTTTAGAAAGAAAGAAAGCAAGAAATTGTTACATGCAGGCAATGCACAGGTAAATTAACCGTGTAGAAAAAAAAAACAGACAACAAGAAAAAAAGTATTTAAAATCCACCCGTTCATGGTGCAATGCTCCAAAAAGGACGGCCACTCAAGATATGCCAGGATGCATGATCCTGCCCTGATTTTCAGTGGCATCCAATAATATAATATTAAATAGAATTTATTTTATTATTTATTTATAAATAGGAATAGAATAAGATATACACACATATATTACATACATATACACCATATACACATATACGCGTATGCAAACAGCGTGTATTAAAAAGGTAATAAAAATAATAATAAAGGTAGAAGAAGCGAAAGATGTGTGTTAGGATCGAAGCAAGTGGAAAGATGTTGTTTTTGCCTACCCCAATGTGAAAGATGAGTGACTATATGTATGTATGTATGTACATACATTAAAAATACTTGTAATATAGTTATAGCGGGTACGGGCCAATACTGCTGAATATAATTATGATCCTGTGCAGTAAAAATATCTTCCATTCACCGATGCCAAGTAGAACAACCCACCATTTGCTGTGACAAGAGAATTTTGTAAGTGACTTAAAAGTTTTATTTAATTAATACAATGAGCTATGTGTAACACAATAAAAAGTGATTCGATATAGAAGTAACATATAATTAAATATGACAAGAAAATTTTAAAATTAATAATAATTTCTAAGATTGTAGTTGAATGAATATATGTGTGTGTTTGTATGTACATGTACGCATATTTGTACTTCGTCGTTAATAATATGTCCGGTAACTGCTCGGTAAACCTGAGGCACCGACAGAATAATAGCGCTGTGGCAACACTGTATTATGCTGAGTCGACAGCCTTTTTGTTTCTACAGCCCAACGTACGTTTGTAAATGTAATACGTCATATCTAATTGTTTATTTATCTTTTGAACTTTTAATGTATGTTGTGTTGTTGTATTGAATGAAGTTTTTTCTTTCTTTCTTTCTTTCTTATCTAATTTATTTGTTCAGATTTTAAAAGAAAGTGAAATAAATGTCTCACTGCTGATCACAGCCCTCATTTTTGTAATTGATTTGGAGCTAGAAAGTGTCCGCCACGCTGTTGGCGGACTTTTGCGGAAAAAGAAACAATTTTAAAATATTTTCTCTGTCCGTCTTTCGGTTTATCTGCGAAACGGATGGATTTGTCCATAAACATAAATTACCATGTTCCTTTTGAAGACTATTCATAGAATTAGTTTCATTTGATTTCTCTGTATAAATACACAAAGGGGTTATGAAATACAAAATATGTTAAGAGAAGTCACAGACATTGACCGTAGAATATAAAGTGCTGGTAACGGTGTGGGTTGTACAATAACTAAGCCTATGTTTAGTAAATGTGTAATGATAAAATAGTTAATAGAATCAGGCGTTACTTTGCGGAAATCCATTATAATGAAGGAAGGTAAGTTAATTTGCTAAGATCCGCATGCAAAATATAAAAATGGTGTATATTACCTAGTTTTTTGAAGAGCACCGCCCGCCCTCCCTCAGTAGCGTGCACAAGCAAACTAACACCGCCACCAGGAACCGCCACCAGGTACCCTCCACCAACCACTACAATACTACTACTAGATAATATACACCACTGAAGTCGAGAACACGACACTTGTTTCGCCCCAAAACGAGGCATTATCAAGCGTCATAAACTCTACGACAGACGGCCGCCGAGTGAGCGGCGCGGTCAAAGAGCTGCCTATTTATACTATAGGTGACGCAAACGGCCCCCACCTACGACATTGCGATTACAATATCGTGATAGCGACCGCTTGCTCACACAATCCACCACCCGAATTACATAAGCAGCCGTTTGCGACCGAATTGATAGCAAACGACCACTTCGAGTATATTTAAACTTTAAGTACTGTATTTAAAGATATTTAAAAGTGGTGAATTCGAGACGTTTGTTTGTTCATTCAGCAGTGCAATGCTATTATTTTTATTTTTTATAATTTCTAATTGTTCCAGCACACACAGCCGAAGCCCCTTGTCGCAAATATGTAAGATTTAAATGTGTGGTCGCTAGTTAGGTTACGCCCAGTTTCCAAAAGATGTTTCGCGAAGTGTGATCTGTCGGGATTGCAATTTCTGTACGCGGCCAAATGCTCCTTGTATCGGGTATCGAAATTGCGACCAGTCTGACCCACGTAAACGGCGCTGCATTCACTGCAAACAAGTCTATAAACGCCGGATTTTTGGCGTTCATCAATTTTGTCTTTGACGTTACAAACCCCACTCAGCGAATTGCTTGTCCTGAACGCAACGCAAATATCGTTACGCCTAAGAGTCCTTGCTATTCTCTCAGATACAGAATCCAAGTAGGGCAAACTGCTCACATATCGACGAACACTTCGGGATGTAGTCGCGTACAGATCTTTGCGAATTATATGAATTTGTTTCTTTTTTATAATGGTGATAATAATATTTTTTGAATAACCGTTAGAGACCGCAATCTCATAGATGATTTGGAGCTCTTTGGCATAATTATCCTTATTCAGAAGTACGGTCAATAGACGATTAACATAGCTATGGAAAGCGGCCAATTTATGTTGCCAAGGGTGACACGATGACGCGGGGATGACAGAATCTGTGTGGGTCGGTTTGCGGTAAATTTGAAAATCATGGGTGCCGTTTTTATGGGATATTGTAATATCTAGAAAGTTAAGAGTATAGTCTTGTTCCAATTCCATCTTAAATTTTATTTTAGGGTGAATTTTGTTTAATTTATTAAAGAAAACGTCTAGTTGTCTTCTGGTACCTGTCCAAAAAATAATAATGTCTTCTACATATCTGTAGTAGTAAAGGATATTTTTATTGACTTTTGATTACTATAGTATAAATAGGCAGCTCTTTGACCGCGCCGCTCACTCGGCGGCCGTCTGTCGTAGGGTCTATGACGCTTCATAATGCCTGGTTTTGGGGCGAAACACGTGTCGTGTTCTCGACTTCAGTGGTGTATATTATCTAGTGGTAGTATTGTAGTGGTTGGTGGAGGGTACCTGGTGGCGGTGTTAGTTTGCTTGTGCAGGCTACTGAGAGAGGGCGGGCGGTGCTCTTCAAAAAACTAGGTAATATACACCATTTTTATATTTTGCATGCGGATCTTAGCAAATTAACTTACCTTCCTTCATTAATGATAAAATGTAATTGTATTTATTTGAATTGAACTGTTGGTTATAGGGTCTGGTTGTGTTGTAATTGTTCTTGTGTTTCTAACACATTACTGGTGATTGGATTCCTATGCAGGAATCCGTCTAGGTAGGTACCACCCCAGGGCTAGTTATTCTGCCGTGAAGCAGTAGTGTGCAAACATAAGTGTTTCGGTTTGAAGGGCACTGAGAGCTAGCGTAACATAACGAATCTCTATAACAATCTTTAACCCCTATTTTAATCCAACTTCAAACAAATAATTTTTCTTGCGGTTAAACCTCTAGCAATTTATTACCCCGCCTCCCTGGAACACTAGCGCTTTACGCTGAAGCCATTTTTAAAGTGATAAAAACGAAAAAGTTTGCATGTTCTAGCGGGATGGATTCCTTTTGAGATTTGTTGCAACTGAGATTGTTGAAACAATGGCTAAGCTGTTTTTATGCAGAATTTTTCTTCGTAATTTAAATTCGTACTTTTGTGCATATTTTTTTTTCTGGCCAAACTTATTTACATTTTATATTAAAACAGCAACCCGACCCGGAGGTTATTCATTTGTTATGTAATATTTTATTACATATATTAAACAAAATTTGCCACATTCCCTCTCTGACCTTTTTTATCGGATAAAGTGACGAAACGAGCAAAACGTTCACCTGATGGTAAGTGCAACGTCTGCCCATAACCGATGCCGTGTCACCCAGAACATTATTGTGACACCACACTGCGCCCGGCACCTTGAGACATGAGTTCTTAAGTGTCATATCCCTAGTGATTACGCTAGCTCTCAGTGCCCTTCAAACAGAAACACAGTAATGATTGTACATTACTGCTTCACGGCAGATTAACTGGAACAAACAAACTGACAGACAGACACAAATTCTAAAAATTGGTTCTTTTCTTATCAGTACCGTATATACTTACATCAACATTGAGTAAAAAGCTGTTATTTTGTTATTACAAATAGACACTAATTTTATTTATTCGTAGAGATAGAATAGATTTAATAGTCAACACATAATATACAACATTGACAGAGAGTAAAGAATTGTGTAGTCACAGAAAAAAATAAGCAAATCGAAAAACGATAAAACAAAACAAAAATAAAAGAAAATAAAAAAACAATTTGTCCTCTGATAAACAAGGAACCAAATCATAGTTAACCAAAGCCTGACATGAATTACGGTATGCTAAAAATACTATTAAGATAATTCTGGGTACTTGACATCGTTTCGCTGTTAAGTTCTGTAAATTGCACTTAATAACCACTTGTAATAAGCCGATACTGTGGTATAATTACAAGCGCTCTACTATCATGAAATTTACTAGAATTTTATAACAATTTTGTTAAAATTTATCATGACCTGAATAGAAAACTGAAGAACACATTTAAAGGCAACGTGAAAAATTCGGCGGGAGTCCATTTTGTTGTACTTTTTTTAATGATTTATATTTAAGCTGTTTTATAGAAGATAAAAAAAATAAAAATCAGATTTCAGAGTTTTTCAGTATTATAATGTAAAAGCAACTTCCTACTTTAACATTTCACCTCTAGTCACAGACCACCGTCTTTCCAACGTTTGACCAAGATTTTCTTAGGCACTAAGCGGTTACTATGTCTCCCCGCCACTTCAAGGCCTTTTGGGGGGAAGCACGTTCCCTCCTGGCCCAACGTAGACCGGTGATGGCGCTAAATATCTGTAGTTGTGCTGAAAATCCACTTTGATTACTTCCTTTTTAGGCATCTAATTACAGTCAGAAAGGTAAATTTAAAAAAGTAATTACAGCCTATAAATTACTGTGCTGAGTTTCTGAGCTGAGATGTCTTCTCAATTTTGGAAGGATTTTGAAGCGTAAAAAACGTCCGCTACGTTGCTGGAGACCAGGATAGTGAAATGTGTAAAACAGTGGAGACAAAAGTGATGTTGTATTGTGAAATCGAAATTGACTCCACTCAAAGAAGGCTGCGGATAGACCGCAGCGCTGGTTTTTAGTGGGGCCAATACATAACTGAAAAAATACATTTACAATATTCCTTCGCCTTGATTTTCCATAAAAGATTAATGTTGGTGTCTAAAGGCCTGCTGCTTGCTGCTGCTGCTTACAGAAATTTTAAAAAAAAGTATGCACCATATTATTTATATCACTTCTACTGAATTAGTTCCTGTCCACAGTGTCTTAAATGTATTTCATTTGTTCACACATCATTCTTATACTAAAAAATATACTAGTGGAGAAAATGAATGGGATTAATGGAAGTGTCATCATCATCATCCTCATCATCATTTCAGTCTACCATAGTCCACTGTTGAACATAGGCCTCCCCCATAGATTGCCACAAAACACGGTCCTGAGCCACCTGCATCCATCGACTTCCTGCAGCGGGGCCGCTGAAGACTAGGGGCCGTTGTGTTGCAACTCTCATTTTGGGGGGAATTTGCCATAGTTGCCACGCTTGGCAGGCGGGTTGGCAACCGCAGCTTGTTTATTTTGATGGTCCAGGTAGACGCTGCTGCCCATCTCCTGGTTTTTATTTCCCTCTGTCGACATTTACGACACCCACGGGATGAGATGGGGTTGTAGATACTCTTATGACGCTACCACACGGCAAAAATGGAAGTGTAGAAAATTCTAAATAATTTTGTGAGCTACGGTTGTCGCGCAATCATAAGAATAAATAATAGTTTGAAAAAACTAAAAAACACGCTTTATATAGAAAACCAAACTGAAAAAATAGAAAATAAATTTTAATAAATTTGAATTAAGAATAGTGTAAAAAATTCTAATAAATATAAATGAATAATAGTGTAAATAAGAAAAAAAATGTTTTGTTTAAAAAAAGCGTGGGGTGCACGGTGTCAATAGTTATAAATATTTCATTAACAGATATGTGAAGAAGGATTATCATTTCGATGATATCTTAAACCCACGATTTTTTTTTAATAAAATATTTTTTTTCTTATTAATGAATAGATGGCGCTAATATATTCCTGTTATATAGGTATAACAGGAATATATTAGTTAGGTCTTTTATAAAAGCGAGTTTTTTTAGTTTTTTTAAACAATTATTTTTTATTTTTTAGTCGAATTATTGCATTATCATCGGTCTTTGACAGGTATGCAAAATTTGAATTAAATCGGATCGTTCAAAGTAGGAGAAAATCGAGCCCTAAGGAGTCGGTTGCAAACATAAAAACATACGAGTGAATATAAAGCGTGTAAAAAGCGCTAGACAGCAATAAAAAAAAATTATTTCTTATTTGTCCCCGGACTAGGAAGAACTTTCCTGCCTTGGCCGCTATGAAAGACAGCTAGCATGTTTCACTATCATCATCATCATTTCAAACTGCTGAACATAGGCCTTCTTCATAGATTGCCACAAAAGTTTGTAGCTTTCATTTAGGGTTGGAAACCGCAGTTTATTCTCCATCTGGGTTAGGTTTTAATTTTCCCTCTGTCGACTTTTGCGACACCCACGGGAGGAGATGGGGTGGTAGATTCTCTTAAGCCGCTACCACAAGACTAGCCTTAAATTCACCTTTTTTGTTCCCCCTACGTCAAATTTTGCTGAAATATAAGTTAAAAAGGATTCTCTTGTTTTTAACCATCGATATCTTAGCAACTAATGTTCATACAGTAAATTGATGAACGGTTCAGGGAACTTTAATAAATTCTTTACACAAAAGTACAATGATTTGAAAAAACAATTTGTTGTCATCCCTGCATATAATTGCATTTCTCTCTACTGAACGAAGCATCAAAAACACAAAGACTTCAAAGTGAAACCTCTATCAATTGAATTTGTTGACGGAACTTTATGTAAGCGCGCATTCTGTAAAATTACAGAATGAAAATCTCGCCGCGTCTTTTGAATTCTCCGCAGTAATAATTCAATTTTCTGAAGCGTCTCCCGGCAGCATATTTCCGCACTGCATGTTTTAGTCGCTCATATTTACTTACAATTGAAGTAGCTTAGAAAACGTTGCAAATTCACAGAGGCAGCTGGATAATAGATAATCTACCGTTTGCTCTACAATAGTTTCTACACTACGTACACATAAGTTATTTTACAATTGGCATATAGTAACTTTAAAAAGGACATTAGTTCTAAGTCTCACACGCCCAGTGATTACACTAGCTCTCAGTGCCTATCAAACCAAAACAATAATGTTTGCACACTACTGCTTCATGGCAGAATAACTGGCCCCGAGGTGGTGCCTACCACCAGAAAAATGTAGTGGAGGTACGCTTTAACTCCGATTTTATGTCGGGCGTGGATAGGTTAGGACGAGTGAGTATGAAAAATTTTAGTGCCACAAGTAAACGCACAGAAGTGCGTTTACTTGTGGCACTAAAATTTTTCATACCCAGTAAGTTTCTCATCCAATAGTATGAGAACGGCGCTATTGTGAGATTTAAGGTTCTAATTACACTTAAAATGTGAACCTTTACAAATTAATAAAACTTAAGTGTCTGTTTGTAATAACAAAATAACAGCTTTTTACTTAATGCTTATATAGTTAATAGAATCAGGCGTTACTTTGCGGAAATCCATTATAATGAAGGAAGTTAAGTTACTCGTACTTTGCTAAGATCCGCATGCAATATATAAAAATGGTGTATATTACCTAGTTTTTTGAAGAGCACCGCCCGCCCTCCCTCAGTAGCGTGCATAAGCAAACTAACACCGCCACCAGGAACCGCCACCAGGTACCCTCCACCAACCACTACAATACTACCACTAGATAATATACACCCTCGGCGGCCGTCTATCGTAGAGTCTATGACGCTTGATAATGCCTCGTTTTGGGGCGAAACACGTGTCGTGTTCTCGACTTCAGTGGTGTATATTATCTAGTGGTAGTATTGTAGTGGTTGGTGGAGGGTACCTGGTGGCGGTTCCTGGTGGCGGTGTTAGTTTGCTTGTGCACGCTACTGAAGGAGGGCAGGCGGTGCTCTTCAAAAAACTAGGTAATATACACCATTTTTATATTTTGCATGCGGATCTTAGCAAAGTTACTTACCTTCCTTCATTCTTATAATCGTTAAGTATATACTGAAGACAAAAACAATTTTTTATTTTTATTTCTGTCTGTCTGTTTGTTTCGGCTAATCTCCGAAACGGTTGGACCGATTTTGAAGGGACTTTCACTGATAGATAGCTGATATTATAGCGGGTAACTTAGGCTACTTTAATTTAAGAAAAATAATTTGGGGTAAAACCGCGGGGCACAGCTAGTTAGTAATAAATAGAAATGGAATTTTTGAAATTAAAAATTACTCACTGAAGTCTCAAGTTCCATTGAAGCGAAAGAATATATTTGTGCGGTCAGAAAATACTTCTAGTTCGTATTTCATTTCAATTTCATACCAACAAGCGGCTTACGAAGTGTTTTAAGTTTAGAGCCTCAGGTTGAATGGTCATTTGAAATTGGAAGCACAGTACTCAAAGAGTAAATATTAAAATATTCAAGCGCACTTATTATAACCTCGTTCATCTGTTAGCATGGTTTATTTGTCGAAGTATTTGCCTACTTTCCAGGGGTTTAGGATTACTAAACGCTTTTTTTAATAGTGATGCCCCACTCTAGGATTCTTTTTTTTATTGGATGGAGTGATGAAACGAGCAAAACGTCGACCTCATGTAAGTGCAACGTCTGCCCATAACAATTGCTATGTTACTCAGAATATTTCTGTGTAGCACCACTCCGCGCCCGTCACCTTGAGACATCAGTTCTTAAGTCTCATATGAGATAAGTATACACCTCGCAGACTAGATAAGTCCAACTTCGACCAAGAAGTCATTCGACGAACCCAGCTCAGTATACTTCGACGTCGCAAAACTGACGTCTTTAACCAGTGATGTTGCTTGAGATGATATATATAGAACTGAAACGTGGTTTTTTATTGCAGGTTGCATGAGGAACCTCAAATTCGCTCAGCGAGCAATGAAAAGGGCTGTGCTCGGTGTTTCTCTACGAGATAGAATTCGTAACAATAATATCCGCAGCTGAACTAGAGTAACCGGCATAGTCTTAAGGGTCAGTAAGCTGATTTAGCAATAGGTCGTCGAACCGATAACGGTTGAGAAAGAAAGATTCGAGTGGCAACCTAGTACCGGCAAACACAGTGTAGGGACAGAGGAACGTATTTATACTGTGATGGCGAGCGTTCCTCCTCCAGACGGAGCGACAATCTATACGGTTTTGCGGAAAGTCGATGGATGCAGGTGGTTCAGGACCGTGTGTTGTGGCAATCTATAGGGGAGTGGACTTGTGATGATTGAAATTGTGATGATAATGAATTAATAATAAGTACAACAGATGTTGATTATTCTACACAATGCTGCCGAATGTATCTCGTTCGTTCGTTCGTTTCAGCCAGACCACTGCTGAACATAGGCCTCCTCCATACATAGCTACAAATTTTGTAGATTGCATTTTAGAGGGATTTTGCCATAGTTGCCATGCTTGGCAGGCGAGTTGGGAACCGCAGTTCATTTAATCAGATGTTCCATGAAGATGCTTTTACTTAGACTTTTACGACACCCACGGGATGAGATGCGGTGGTAGATTCTCTTAGGCCGCCACCACACGGCACCAATAGTATTTAACACAATAGTAAATGACAATGCTACAGTTATCCAATCATTATTAACAATTAATTATCAAAATTCAAGCCAAGTAACCGTCAGCTGGAGTTAATTGCAATCAAGTTTACACACTCGTAATGAATTTAGATGTGTATTACACATTCACACTGTTTGGTGCTTGTAAATATACAGATAGTAACTATTGCCTTTAAATATTCTTTGAAGTAAATTATTAGTGACAAGGAAAATTAACTGATCTTTTCTTAGAATCTTTCTTAAGGATACAATAAATTTATAATGCAATTTATTGAGAGTTTCTTCCCGGCAGCTACCACTCGCATAGCCATTTTTATAAATAATAATAAATAAGGGTGATATCATAGCAATCAGATATTGTATGATGTTGAGTGTTATTTCAACCGAGTTTGCTTCACAAACCAACGACTTAATTTCAACATTAAAACTCTCTCTTTTGTTTTATATAAATTAATATGAGATACTAGTATGAGAGGTGCCATAAAAACCTCTTTCGGACCTAATCTTTTTTACAAATATATGTAATTAGAGTTCCAAATAACACTACAATACTCCTAACCGCTTCAAACTAGAGTATTGTATAAAATAATTTTTGTACGGAAACTTTTCAAGTTTTTACTATACGTCCAAACTACTTACGCTAATAATACCTTAACGCTAATGCGATAAGATTGGAGGAAGGTAACGTTGTAAGTCAGAGACACTAGATCTGCAACAAAAGAGCCAGTGTGTTTATTACACTAGATTCTCCCAATTTGATACCGAATACTAAATATATTCTTAAGGTAAGTGTAAGCTTTTACAAAGGTATGTATTTAACCAAGAAAATGAAATGGATATATGTCTTTAAAAGGGTTGCCGTGTCGCCGTAGCGTAGAATAATTCATCAACCCTTCTTTTTTCACTTCGTACAACTGAAATGTGTAATTATGTAATGGCCGTTGTACTGGTAAAATTGGAATCCCTGAAAAGCGCGGGGTTCTAATCTAGCTAGATAAACATTAATCAGATAACCAAAAATAAACCGAACATATGGATTCTCTTTTTTTAAAGAAAATGACGAGACGATCAGTTCACCTGATGGTAAATGCAGTCTGTCCATAACAAATGCTGTGTCACCCAGAACATTTCTTTGTGGCACCACATTTTGAGACATCAGTTCATAAGTCTCAGTGCCGTTCAGAGCACACACAAGATCACAGTAACGATTGCACACTACTGCTTCAGGGCAGAAATAAGAATTCAAGACGTGGTTCAAAGACAAAATTAACATATTGATTATTTATGTACCTTATAATATTCTGTGTGGTGGCGGTGTCAGAAAATTACTTCATTTTACCTCACGGTTAATGGTGGAACCATCATATCAATTATGCCAGTGACGGGTAGCAGCGTCTATGATGCTGAGGGTTTGGTGCTGTGATCGCCGTTTGAAAAATTGTTGTTATAGTGTCATTACAGTGCGTTACAGTGAGACTGTCATGTAGAATGGGCCGAGGCGACACGCTAGAGACTCCTGTGTTTAGGTTGGCCAAAATTAGAAACTTCTTTCTTAGTAGATCCATAAATTTTTATAAAATTCAAAAAACTAACATAGAATTCAACAAACTTGTCACGAAGACATTATTTAAAAGAAAAGCGTATTATAAAATAGATTATTACACAGAAGACAAATATGTGTCGTAATAGCTCCCTGGCTACCAAATATGTGATATTATAATTAAATAATATCAATATTTTATACATGACATTATTTAATATGATATTGAAAACAATCCCAGAATTTCTTGTCGGTTCTTCTCTGAGAAGGTCTTATTTTTTAAACCGATGTTGATTTTGACATTCATAGGAGCTATTTAAGCCTAAACCGAATAAAAAATGTTGACTCTCTCTCTCGTGCATGTGTATACTTTTTTATATATGTTTTTTTATATGTTTCTTAATTAGCGTACTGTGGCATTTTCTTTATATTGACAGTTTTTGTTTGTGGTTTAGTATTTATATGGTGTTTCATATCTACTTATTATTTGTGATTGTTTCAAATAAATATCTATTCCTTATAGCCTAATAATTTAAAGTACGGGCTGCGAAACATAACTTCGCAGCTTCGAGTCCGCCATTCAACTTCTGTTGCTGTCCGTCTCAACACAACATATTAAGCTATGGAGTGGTTAACAGGAATGTTAGTAATATTGAAATAGTATTGCTAGTATTCTCTAATATATAAGTTTCAGTTCTGTCACGTGGACTGAGTTGCACGAGCTCTTTTTTATAAGAAAATTCCTGTTAACCACTCCAACTAAGTTTAAAAGTTTGTCCTAGGAAATGGTTAAAAAAAAAACACGACAATAGTCGAATGCCGGACTCGATCCTGCGACGTCATGTTTCGGAGTCCGTACCGTTAACCATTAGGCTATTGGCGCTTATCGAATCTATTCCCAGTAACGTCATTAGCTGTACTTGTAAGCAAATAATAATGTATCTTACCATTGGCTACTCCCCCCGTAATGACGTATTGCTTCGAATTACATCAATAAGCATCAAAATGATTTACCATGATACAATGGCATTGTCCACCAACAAATCAATATAATATACACTGATCAAAGATATATGAAATATGAAGTAGTATGACTTTGAATTTGGAAGATTATGAGATATTGTATTATGAAAATTTGGTCCGAGAAATTTGATTGTTTATTGTCCCTATAACAACGTATACCTTTGAATTGCACCGAGTAGAATTGAAAATGCTTATCTTCGGTGATGACAAATGACATTCTTTGCCAACAAATCAATGTAACAGATGTAGATCAAATAATAATGGTACATTAAGCAATATGACTTGGAAGTATTCCACGGAGATGACAAATGACATTCTCCGCCAACAAATCAATGTAACAGACGTAGATGAAACAGTATGACTTGGAAGTATTCCACGGAGATGACAAATGACATTCTTCGCCAAAAAATCAATGTAACAAATGTAGATCAACTAATAATGGTAGATGAAGCAGTATGACTTGGAAGTATTCCACGGAGATGACAAATGACATTCTCCGCCAACAAATCAATGTAACAGACGTAGATCAAATAATAATGGTAGATGAAACAGTATGACTTGGAAGTATTCCACGGTGATGACAAATGACATTCTTCGCCAACAAATCAATGTAACAAATGTAGATCAACTAATAATGGTAGATGAAGCAGTATGACTTGGAAGTATTCCAGGGTGATGACAAATGACATTCTCCGCCAACAAATCAATGTAACAGATGTAGATCAAATAATAATGGTAGATGAAGCAGTATGACTTGGAAGTATTCCACGGTGATAACTAATGACTTTCTCCGCCAACAAATCAAAGTAACAGATGTAGATCAGAGGTAATGGTAGATGAAGCCGTATGACTTGGAAGTATTGGAAGACTATGAGAAATGTGAGCAGAGAAGTTTGATTATCGTTGTTGGAGTAACCGTCTGTTCTAGTAGGAAATTGAATTGATGAAATTGAACATAGAGAAACAACTGTTGATCTCAAATATGCATATTGAACTATTTTCGCACATTACAAATATTCAAATAATGACATTTAATATATGATTTTCATCTAAGCTAGCTAAAATACTATAAAATAAAATGAGTTATTTTATAGTATTTAGTTAACAGTAGTAAATGTCTTTATTCATAAAATAATACCTATGATAGATTTATAACACTGAATAATTATAAAGTTAATCGTCATAATAAAATTTGATATCTACATAATTGAATCTGGGATTTTTTCAAAATGAGTAATTTTTTTGTAACAATGTTAGAAACCTTTTCTATCTCATATGAACAAGATCGTTAATATGCAATAAAGAATGCAGAAGGAATGAATAAATCATCGTATTAAAAATGATGGATGCTGTGTGGTTAAGCTCACTGAAGTATATACTGTTACATATTTTTATTGAATGTAGTGACGAAACGAGTAAAACGTTCACCTGATGGCAAGTGCAACATCTGCCCATAACAAATGCTGTGTCACCCAGAACATTTCCGCGTGACACCACACTGTGTCCATAACCCTGAAATATCAGTTCTTAAGTCTCATATGCCCAGTGATTACACTAGCTCTCAGTGACTTTCAAATCGAAAAACAGTAATGTTTGCACACTACTGCTTCATGGCAGAATAACTGGCCCTGGGGTGGTATCTACCAAGACGGATTCCTGTACAGGTATCCTTACAACAGTAAAAAATGTGTATTATAACTGGTTTATCAATAGCGCCGCCCTTTCTTTAATAGCGTTCAAGTAAACCTGCAGTATGATTGAATGCAAATAGATTCCGGAACTTGCTTTAAAAAATATAAAATATGCTTGTTCTAACTTTTACTACTTGAACAAATTAAATCTTTCATCGATTTCTTCCGGTCACTGTCCACTGTGTTATTTTTCACAGTTTTACATAAAACGGCAGCTGGGTCCGGTACAGTTAAATTGATATAACAGAAACTTTCTTCCCTGAACACGATACGGTCAGTCACGATCCATGCTGTACACACAGTTAATAGCTTTAATATAACACGCACCACGACGCGCGACCGCCGTAGAGAGCGGCGCGCAGCAGTCGACAATCACATCGCGTACACACGATACACCCGTGTTCCAGGGCGGTTCTCACCGCCCAGAGTTACCGACACACAAGTCGACAGTCCGAATGGAGGCCCGCAGCCTCCCTCGGACGGTCATTAGACGACTTAAAATCATATTGAGATATTCTAAATCGCGCAAGCACGCAGCAAACGCGATACAGTCCGAATTTCGAGGTTTTTGTAGGTGTTTATTTATTTATTTATGTTTGGGTCAAACCAAACCTGGCACGCGGGCCCCTGGCCCGTGAGCACAGTATCCGATGAAGCTGTAAAAGCCAAAAAAGACTAACAGCAATTACATCACCGAAATTATATATAGAAACTTTCAAGGCGGAATGGAAAAATGAAATTCTTATCGCGTAACGTTGAAACATGGATAATGAAAACATTTTCGCTTTTCTTTTATCTATCTCAATGAGAGATAACTCAATGCAACAACGCCGTTGAAGAAACCGTTTAATGTTTCTAAAATTGATATTGTTGATAATTTTAGTACCGAAAAGGCTTTTTAAATATTGTCATTGATAATATTTTTTGGTATGAAACCATTTTTTCTTTTAGGAAATAATATAACAACTTTTAATTTACGGTAACGCTGTTTCGATGGTCCAGTAACAAATGTGTTTACATAAGTAATATGGCATTATAAAAAGACTCCACGAGTTTGTTTCTAACTCTCCTCTGGGAGGTCTTATTTTTCGAACCGGTCGGAGTACATTTTGACATTCATAAGAGCTTTATAAAGACCTTAATTGTATTATGTCTGTTCAAACATTAGCAGTCCTATTGTACTCAACATTAGAACTGCACTATAACTCGTAAATGTCATATGAAAAGATTACACTTTGTTCTGGCCTGGATCCTAGGCCGCTGTGGCACTCATGGTACTGAATATGTGAATCTACTAGCAAAAGAAGCCACCATAACTGGCACTCATACTTACTGTAAGAGAAATGGCGCAAGAAACTCCAGAGACGCTTCTATTTATGACACTATTGCTAGGGGAGAACCGGCCTGAGTTGCGGCGGTATCGCGAATAACTTTGTCTGATACGCCCTCGTCGACGGCGGGAGCGGTATAATGGTGAAGTTGTGTGTGTGTGTCATGCTGAGTAGAGCGCTTGGGCCCTAGTGGTCGCGTCAGGGTCCTCGAGGACGTGCCAAGGTCTTCTTTTTCCGCGAGTGGAATTTTGGAGTATCGCGAGGAGGTTGTATGTGGCGGCACTTACAACCAGCGGGATGGGGTGCGTGGCGGCATAGTCGAAGTATCGGCGAGAGGACATGACCGTGACGGATTCAATGTCGCAGAGAAACATCTGGCATAGTTTTAATTTTTTTCTTAACACGCTCAGTATTTCCGGACGTGAAGTCAACACCAGATTCTATATGAAAAGCAGCAGCATTTGTATTTTGTTTTTGCGATATCAAATAAAAATCATTTTCATTATTTCTTCCTAATTTGCTTGCGCTCTGTGCTGAACGAATATTTAAAAGTTTTTGCCATATTATCGTTAAAAATAAATTACGTACACGTATCATCCAATATACTATTTATATTCTACATGAAAAGGGAGGAATTGCAAATTAGAGCTGGGGCTGTTGGGGACGTATAATTGCTTGTCACTTTCATAGATCACTTTTTTACTGGACATATTATCGATAACGTTTTTATTTGTTCCGTTTCGCCGCATCTTAGAATGATTATGTGCCGATAGGTGTCCGTTATAGTGGAATAGCACCTACCTTATTCCTACCAAAGTGCCGTAAGAGGCGACTAAGGTATTGTACGGACAGCCTTTTTTCAGTGGCCTTATTCAAGTGGGCTACGTGTATGGTCTCTGCTTGCCCCATATATGGGAAAATATATGTATATATGTAGAATTATTGCTTTAAGAGGTGCATTATAATATGGTAAATAGTAGTCACGCTCTGATTATTTAGTGGAAAACCCCCGTGGCCTAGGGGCCAGGGTACCTGGCTTCTACGCCATGAGTCCGGGGTTCGAAGCTGGGGTCAACATTTGCGCTAAAACACAAATTGTTATCTGTGTGTTTGCGCGTACCCTTGTGGTACTATAATATCTCCTACGCAGTTTATAGCTCCCGACAATATTCAAAAGTTGACGCCGTGGTCGATATCGGCAAGGAGAACAACTTCAAATGCATACACATTCATACAGTCACGCCTTTTTCTTTTATAAGGGGTAGGCAGAGACCACATCCGTAGCCCACTTTTCGTCTCATGTCACGTCAACCACGTCGCCGTCATTTTGGTACGAGTTGGAATTGCGTTACCACGAGTAGCTAGACATCGGCACGGTAATCACTACCATGGTAAAGAGGAAGAGATAAGGATTACGTAGGAAATGGATTTGGGGTAGAGAATAGGAAGTTGGGAAAGAAGCTATAAGGTGTAAGACAGGAGGCTGGGGTCGTTTACCCGGTACTCTTCCGTATTTGTCGGAGAAGGCATTTACTTCTTGCCGTTTTGAAATACATGTTATATTATATCGGTTTGCTGTCCTTTCTCTTCTCGTAGGTGTCATAAAAGGCGGTAGCGGAGTAAACGTATCGATAAGGCCCAGAAAATACAAAGAATTGTGACCAGCAGCAACGTCTAAAGTGCCAGGCTGTTGGTAGAGATTCACCGATTCGCCTGCCAAGCTCAAAGTCGGTAAATTGTCCCTTCTGGAGAAAGGCCTATATATATCCAGCTGTAACAAGCTGATCAGGAACATAAAGAAGTGCTAAATATCACCGTTGGTCCGTTTCAGTAAGTTTCGTTTCGTTTTTTTGTATGATAATGTGATGAGGCGTTCAAAACGTTCACCTTAAGTGTAATTGCCAGAATATTTCTGTGCGGCACCACATTGCACCATCATCCCGAGATATCAGTTCTTAAGTCTTATCCGCCCAGTAGATATATATCCAGTATTTATAGGATCTACCATGGGGAGTGTTCCGAAGAATTGTTCGGATTAATTCCAGCCGCTGATTTTCACCATCGCACATTGCGGCACAGCGCAAAATTCCATCGTCACCACTTTGATGGTTGGCATTCCAGTACAGTGCGTTTTTCGCGAAATGTTCTGCCACGCACGAGCACTTTATGAAATCTGCTGCCGCCAGCAGTTTTTCCGGACCGATACGACTTAGGGACCTTCAAGAAAAGAGCCTATTCCTTCCTCAAAGGCCGGCAACGCATCTGCTATTCCTCTAGTATTGTAGATGTCCATGGGCGGCGGTGATCACTTACCATCAGGTGAGCCGCTTGCTCGTTTGCCCCGTCTTCCATAAAACAATGATGAAGTGGCGACACATAAAATTGGCAACTGAATGAGTAAAGAGTTTACTTACCAAATTTGCAGCAAGTCAAGAGATACAGGTGACTGAGGTTTGGTAGCAATCTGTTGACTATTGACAACCGCGTGACCTAATGATCAGATCATCTATCCACTTATTCACAGGTCCTCCAAATATAGAGTAAAAGTTATAGTGGAACGGAAGTAAAAGACTTGATGCTTAAGGCCTTGGTAAAAACACCCGAATTATTGCTTTATTTCTGAACTTTTCGAATAAACTAGCTTTACCCGCGGTTTCACCGGCGTAAAATAGGCAAACAAAACTATTGCCCGGACTGGTGGTAGGATTTCTTTGCAGTAATCCCAGGGAGGTACCACCCCAGGGCCAGTTATTCTGCCGTGATGCAGTAGTGTGTAGACATTACTGTGTATCGGTTTGAAGGGCACTGAGAGCTAGCGTAACCACTGAGCATATGAGACTTAAGAACTGATGTCTCAGAGTGACGAGCGCAGTGTGGTGTCACACAGAAATGTTCTGGGTGGCACAGCGTTTGTTATGGGCAGACGTTGCACTTACTATCGGGTGAACATTTTGCTCGTTTCGTCATTTTATCAAATAGAAAATAAACTATTCACAGCTCGGCCTTTCTCAGTAATGTACGGTTTTTAGCGTGTGGTTCCTTAAAGCTGGACTATAGAGCTTTATAGCCTAGAACCTCCGTTAAAAAACGGTAGTCCATTTATTAACGGAGGTTCTAGGCTATAAAGCTCTATAGTCTTCAGTAAATGTTAATCCGATTTGATTTTTGTTTTCGCATTGGCTACCCAATCAAATCGGATTAACATTTACTGAAGTAGTTAATATAATCGTATATAATACATAATATAATACTTATCGAGAACGAAGGAAAGCAATTTAATATACAAAAACACGACGTGTGAACATGCCCCGTTTTGGGGCGAAACACGTGTCGTGTTCTCGACTTCAGTGGTCTATATTTCCTAGTGGTATTATTGTAGTGGTGGAGGGTATCTGGTGGCGGTTCCTGGTGGCGGTGTTAGTTTGCTTGTGCACGCAACTGAGGTAGGGCGGGCGGTGCTCTTCGAAAACAAGGTAATATACACCATTTTACATTTTGTATGCGGATCTTAACATATTAACTTCCTTTCCTTTATTTACTGAAGTAGGTAAGTATTATTAAGGTATTAATGACCGTCAATACATAAACGTCAGTGACACTAGTATGATAGTCTGGCTGAACAGATAATGTCTTGGTTAAATATAATATGTATTATGTTTTTTTTACGAGCCGTGGTAGCTGAGGGGCTAGGCGCTCGCTTTAAATTTCATAGTACGCGAGTGACCTGGGTTCGATTCCTGGTACCGACAACACTAAAGTTGTTAATTGCAATTTTAAGTGCTGATTTACCACGTGCTCAGCGGTGAAGGAAAACATCGTGAGGAAACCTGCATGTCAGAGAAATATAAAATATTAAGAAGACATGTGCAGTCCGCCAACCCGCATTGGAGCAGCGTGGCGGATTCTTCCTAGCTCCAAAACCCTCTCAGAAATGAGAGAAGGCCTGTGCTCAGCAGTGGGACATTTATAGGCTGAAACTTTACTTTTACTTTATGTTTTTTTTATCGGCAAATTTCTTTTTTAAGCTATTCATGTAAAATAAAAATATATCATTAGAATTGGTCAACAAAATACAGACGTTCTGAGTAATCTTCATTCCCGTCAATAACTAAAGACAACACGGCCGTAATAAATTTTGTCGCAACGACGTAGACTAATGAATGTCATTAGAGGTCGGTCTCTCACTAGCTGACAGATCGACAGCTTGGTCAACGAACTACCGTGACCTACAAACTTTTCAGTGAAAATGTGTGTGAAACAGACCAGGAATAAAATATGGATTAATTGTCGCCAGTTAAAATAAAGGGATTCGTATCAAATAGATTCACAAATGAACATTTATATTATAGTTGCCCTGTTAAAGAAAAGATGGCGACGCACAAGCGCCGTCGTATCCATGATTTCTCGATTTTGTTGCTTACCCTCACCGAAATTCAAAGCATTACAAGATTCTCAGTCAAGGATTAAGGAACAATCCCTGTGTTGGATTGAATCAGCGGAATGATCAATACTTGCTGCTGCCGTAATGCATGACGGTATCCTAGACCAATTACTGGGGAAGAAAGTTGTAAGTGTTACTTAAAAAAACCTTATAATATAAACAATGTCTCCTTCACTAATGACCATAACTACAGCTTCACACAACTAACAATGTACTTACCTCCGTGAAGTGGTTATTTAGGTCATTAAAATTCTCAGCTCCGCTTCATTTAATAATGGCACAGTGCTTTTTATTGCAACAGTACTCGTAAGATGTACGTTACGCCTTATGAATATTAGTTACCAAGAAAGTATGTATGCCGTAGAAAAATAACCAATGCAAAGGTTATTTAATATTGGCTTGAGGCTATATTTGGAAGTATGTGGCGATGCCCTCCTGGCCGATTTTCGACCATGGCGACAACATTTGTTAAGTACAACGTCTGCCCATAACAAACGCTGTGTCACCCAGACCAGTTGTGTATGGCTCCACACTGCGCTCTTCAATCCAAGACATCAGTTCTTAAGTCTCATGCGTCCAGTGGTAACACTAGCTCTCAAAGCTAGTATTAGTTATCGGCCAGGTTCGAAGTGGCTAAGCGGTTGGCTTCTGCGCTATGGGTCACAGATTCGACTCCCGCACGCGACAATTATTTGTATAACCTACAGATAGTTGTTCCGGATGTCAGGGCTTATGCGTTTGTCCAATTTACGTCTGCAAAATGCACCTGCGATGCAGGCGAAATCGTACCGTCCTAGGATAGAAAAAAAGCGATACCTCCAATCTTATCGTATCGTCGAGTGAGTGCGTCTGTGTTTGCGCGTACACTTGTCGCACTATAATATCTCCTGCGCAGTTGATAGCTCCCCTCCCCTTAACTATTCAGAAGTTGTCACCGTGGTCGAAATCGACCAGAAGAACATCGCCATCACAATGAGTATATAGTTCGAAATGTGAATGCATCTTTACTTAAATGAGTAAGCAGTAAAATGTAAAAAAAAATAATGACTAACATTCTGGCAAAATAATGATATCGCAGCTTAGTTTTATATTAATCGTAAGATGTTGCCGGTAGCATATAGTCGATACAATCTTAAAATTCGAGGCTGAACCGTAAGATATAAAGAATTTAATCAGTGAAACGTCCAGTAATTTGATGATAAACCAAAGGTGATTTGATGGTAAAATTGAAATCTCACAACATAAAATCGTTTTTTTAAACTCTTACTATTTACTGCTGTGTGGTGGCGGCTTGTCAAAAGAATACTACCACTCCATCTCATCCAATGGATCTCGTAAAAGGCGAGTAAGGAATTAAACTGCACTGTGCACCCATCAGCGCATGGTGGCGATGGGCTCACCACCTATCACACCAAGTGCATTATATTGTTTTGGTGGAACGTGGATTGTGGCAGTCATCGGTTTTTGCAGTGAGTGCCCAGTCTCTGACTACCCCTTATGGGATACAGTCGTGATCTTATGTATGTATGTAATAAATAAGCTATACAATTTATTACATGAGACTTAAGAACTGATGTCTCAGATTGATTGATACAGTCGTGATCTTATGTATGTATGTTACTATTTACTGGTGGTAGGATTCCTATGCGGGAATCCGTCTTGGTATGTACCAAGTATATGTGAAGCAGTACTGTGAAAACATTACTGTGTTTCGGTTTGAAGGGCACTGAGAGCTAGTGTAATCACAGGGCTCATATACCCAGTGATTACTTACATAAGAACTGTCGTCTTAGGGGGACGGGTGCAGTATTGTGCAACACAGAAATATTCTGGGTGACACAACATTGCTGTGGACGGACGTTGCACTTACCATCAGGTGAATGTTTTGCTAGTATCATCACTTATTCAACAAAAAAAGAGTAAAGCAAAAATCTATAGCTAGTAAAGTTAAAAAGACAGAGTTCGCGTGACCTTTTGGATTCGTTTTGACAGCTAATTAAAAAAAAAAACTAACAGCCTATAAATGCCCTACTGCTGAGCTGAGCTGCTGAGAGAATCCTACCACCAGTGAAATTAGAGCCTCAAATCCCTTAGCTATTGTCCTTTAGGCCGTAACACAATAATGCTCGCATACTACTGCGTCAACAGAGCTGATACTGCAGTGGTACCTACTTAGACAGATTCCTGCATAGGAATCCTACCGCTAGTGAATCTTTCTTTCGCTAAGCTTTACGCTCGCTCCTGATATTGTGCTTTCTAACACAAGCAGCAGTGACAGACCTAGTCTAGATTAACTTACATGAAATGTACCGTAAAGGTAATTTCCTTTGATATAAATGTCAGGCTACGAACAACCTTTCACGACGTGATTGATACGCTGTCAATATGAAGTATTCATCATCATCATCATCATTTCAGCCTATTACAGTCCACTGTTGAACATAGGCCTCCCCCATAGATTGCCACAAAACACGGTCCTGAGCCACCTGCATCCATCGACTTCCCGCAAAACCGTGCAGGTCGTCGCTCCATCTAGTGGGGGGTCGCCCCTACGCTGCGTTTGCCGGTACGAGGTTGCCACTCGAGAACCTTTCTTCCCCAACGGTTGTCGGTTCTACGAGCTATATGGCCGGCCCATTGCCACTTCAGCTTGCTAATCCTTAGGGTTATGTCGGTTATTCTAGTTCTGCTGCGGATAATATCGTTGCGGATTTTATCTCGCAGAGAAACTCCGAGCATAGCCCTTTCCATAGCTCGCTGCGCGACTCTGAGCTTCCTCATGCGGCCTGCAGTGAAGGACCACGTTTCGGTTCCGTAAGTCATCACTGGCAACACGCACTGGTTGTATACTTTTGTCTTCAGGCATTGAGGTATACTCGACGAGAAGATGTGACGCAATTTCCCGAACGCTGCCCAGCCGAGTTGGATCCGTCGATTGACCTCTTGGTCGAAGTTGGACCTACCTAGTCGGACAATCTGTCCTAGGTATAAATATTCGTCGACAACTTCGATCGTAGTGTTCCCAATAACAACCGGTATAGGTGTGACATGGACGTTAGACATGATCTTCGTCTTGTCCATGTTCATCTTAAGACCTACCTGTTGGGAGACACTATTGAGGTCATTGAGCATAGCGCTGAGGTCCTCCAGTGATTCTGCCATTATGACTATGTCGTCGGCAAATCGAAGGTGAGTGATGTATTCGCCGTTGACGTTGATACCGTATCTTTTCCAGTTCAGTAGCTTGAAGACATCTTCCAATGCAGCGGTGAAGAGTTTCGGGGATATAACATCACCCTGTCTTACACCTTTCTGCAATTGGATCGGTTTCGTACTCTGGTTCTGTACTCGGATAGCCATCGTAGCATTGGTATACAAGCACTGCAGCACATCGATATACCGATAGTCAATTCGGCACCGCTGAAGCGACCGTAGCACCGCCCAAATTTCGACGGAATCAAAGGCTTTCTCATAGTCCACATACGCCCGACATAGCGGGAGATTGTACTCATCGGTCTTTTGTACAATCTGGCGAAGGGTATGTATGTGGTCTATGGTACTAAAGCCTTTTCGGAATCCGGCTTGTTCGTCAGGCTGGAAGTCGTCAAGTCTGCTTGCGAGACAATTCGTAATGACTCTCGAAAACAGCACGTAGACGCGGCTCAGAATCAGCGATATCGGTCTATAGTTCTTCAAGAGGGCATTATCGCCCTTCTTGAAGAACAGGACAACCACGCTTCTGCTCCACGCTTCCGGCGTAGCGCCGCCGTGGATGACGGAATTAAATAGCTTCTGAAGGACTAAAAGTACCGGTTTTCCACCCGCTTTCAGAAGCTCCGCTGTAATTCCGTCCTCGCCCGGCGCTTTGCCATTCTTGAGCTGTTTGAGAGCCATACTAATCTCGCTCAGACTGACGTCCGGGATATCGTCGGAATAGTGTCGGACGAGATTTGCTCTTGGGTCGTTACTCACACTAGTGTGTGGCTCCAACGACGATGTGTACAGCTGTCCATAGAATCTCTCGATCTCACTCAAAATCTCTGGTCCAGCGGAAATGACGCCATCGCTATCGGTCCTCAACTTAGTCAGTTGGCTTTTTCCGGCAGACAGATCCCTGGCAAAAACCTTAGAGCCTTGGTTTCGCTCTATCGCTTCCTCAATACGAGCAGTATTGAAGAAGCGTAGGTCTCGCCGCATACATTTGGAGATCTGTCTGTTCAGTTGCCGATATGCTGACGCATAAGTTGAGGACTGTAGCCTCATTTCTCGCCTAGCCTCCATGAGATTGAGAGTGTGGTCGGAGAGTTTCTGGATCTTTTTTGTGCGGTGGGTCTTGCAAAACTTTGCCCCCACCGCATGGACAGTTTCCACGAGCCTCTTGTTCATATCGTCCACTGTAACGCAATCTTCCAGGCACTGAAAACTATTTTGCAATTCGAGCTGGAAGCTTTCGGGGTTTTAGATAAGGGCACGAGATGGACGGAGCGTGGACTTCACCAGGCGCGACCTCTCCAGCTTCACGTTCAGGTTCAATGTGCCTCTTACCATTCGGTGACCACTACCGGTTTTCACCCTAGCGATCACAGAGACATCATTGAACAGCTGTCGTTCGGTCGTCATGATGAAGTCGATCTCATTTTTGGTGGAACCATCCGGGCTCATCCAGGTCCACTTTCTGTGGGGCCGCTTTTGGAAGAAGGAGTTCATCATAAAGAGTCCCTCCTTCTCCATAAAGTCGGCCAGCTGTTGACCCCTCTGGTTCCGTTGCCCTATTCCAAATTGCCCCACTACCAGCTCATCGTCTTTTTTCATGCCCAGCTTTGCGTTAAAGTCTCCTATCAACACCGTGTAGTGAATTTTGGAGGAATGTATGGCTCTTGAAATATCTTTATACATTTCCTCCACCTCATCATCAGGATGTGTCGAGGTCGGTGCGTATACCTGTATGACCTTCAGCGAATACCGTTTGGTTATTCTGAGTATAAGGTACGCAACCCTAGTCGACACACTCCCGATCTTGACAACGTTGTTAATGAGAGACCTGTGGACGAAAAATCCAACACCTCCTTGGGACAGATGGTCGCCCTCCCGGTGGTAGAGCAA
The DNA here is from genome assembly GCA_019845155.1 of Luehdorfia chinensis. Lineage (NCBI taxonomy): Eukaryota > Metazoa > Arthropoda > Insecta > Lepidoptera > Papilionidae > Luehdorfia > Luehdorfia chinensis. Next base: position 7,804,641 of record JAHVAK010000024.1, on the reverse strand, counting down.
GTTATCGGATTCAAGGATTACCGTGTCCTCTCCCTGTCTTCGGACTTCAGATAATCCTATAATATCCCAGCGTAACTTGCTCACCTCCTCTTACAGCTCCAAGATCTTCTCGTCGGTCCTCAGCGTCCGTGCGTTAAATGTTCCGGAGATTCTTCGCACCCCCTGCCCCGCCGTTACCATGACCGTTACCGTAGCCAGGACTAGCGGGGCCGCCGGAGACTAGGGGCCGTTTTTGTTTTGTACCTCTCATTTTGGGGGGATTTGCCATAGTTGCCACGCTTGGCAGGCGGGTTGGCAACCGCAGTTTGTTTATTTAGATGTTCCAGGATGACGCTGCTGCCCATCTCCTGGTTTTAAATTTCCCTCTGTCGACTTTTACGACACCCACGGGACGAGACGGGGTGGTAGATTCTCTTATGCCGCTACCACACGGCAATAATAAAGTATTGCATGTTTGTAAAAAGTATACTAGCCATTCCAAATACTGGGTTATATTATATGTAATGATTTCTTATGTTTACGCGCATACTACTTATTTAATAAAACAAATTTTACGGATTTCATCGTGTTTAATTTTTAACTATTTATAAGCCGACGTTTCGAGTGCTTTACAGTACCCCTGGTCACGGGAGGACTGAGGTGACAGATGTCCTGATGTCATAGTTAACCCGAAGTACCTTAAGGTTCTAATTATTATGTTTGGTCCGATCTACGCAGAAAGGTCTAACTGTGTCTCAGGGATGTTACACTTGACAAATGGTAAAAACTGACATATCTTCTCCGGCGGCTTGAAAAATGTTCTCATGGAAGCTTACTCGGAGATATAGCCAATCTTGACTCCTCTGACATTTGGTAGGACAGCAGTTACACGCCCGACTGTGGCCGGTTTCACTCGTTCACTGCGACGTAGGTGCGGAACCCGAAACTTGTTGTCGTGCAAAACTTGCTTAACATGCTGAAGCTCGACGGTCAGGTGTTTCTTGTCACAGATCCCTTGTGCTATCTGAAACAAAGATTTACCCACGGTAGCTAACTGTGATAGATGGTGTTGATAAATACGAGTAGTTGAAATTAAACGCGACGAAATCCGTAAAATTTGTTTTATTTTAATTATTTATGTGTTCTAATGACAAAGTACAATAGTGGCTTGGATTTAGCTTAGTTAAAGTAAAAAAGATGGTAGGTAACTTCGCTTCATAACCCAGATATCTGTGTATTAAACATTTAGATTCATCAGATTTTCTTCAGGAGCTCTCTTTTCTTTTTCTTCAATTATTGGAGGTCAGCAGTCAGCTTTCGAAATCTATTTTGGTTCAAGGCGAGCCTAAAGAGTTGTTCCACGGTCTTGACCCCAGTGCACTCGTGGATGTTTTTCGCCTACCTCTCTTTGTTTCACTTATATTTTACGCATCTTAATAGAAGTAGAATAATATAGTTTGGTATGTGACTTTCCTTTGCGTAATAATACCGACAAGTTGAACTTTTTTGTTCATAAATCTCGGACTCCAACATTAGCTATTTTGTCCGCCCATTTTATGGACGTAACATTCTGAGATAAGACCACATTCGAAACGCCTCCAGTTATCTACGTAGGTTTTCCTTCGTGGTCCAGGTTTCGCACCGGTAGAGGACAAGCGGCCATATCTAACACTGAAGAAGTCTGGTTCTTCACCCAAAAAAGGAGGGCTGACAGTGTGTTAAAATTGTTATTAATTATTAATCAAATTAAATTTTATGTTTTTTCCTATCACGTAATTGTTATGTTTATTGATGTGAAGAGTGTAAAAGGTAAATATTTGAAGTCACGTCGCAAATAAAATACACCAACTGTCTAAAATCAATAGAATAGAATAGAATATTTTCAATAATATATTACAATAAAGTAAATATATAATTCAATTAAGATCGTTTACATAATACTCATTGACCGTAATTTTTTTCGCAAAGAAATGCCTCTGTTCTGGGAAGAACCAGCAAGAACCCCAGCGGAATTAATTTTTTTCAGTCATTTTAAAAATAATATCAGCAGTATTATAAAGATATAGAAATTTTGCACTTTCTGGGATTTTGCTGTAAAAATGCTGTATACATTGCCCCATGAAAGAGATACTGACTCCGAGAAGTCGAGTAACTGGCATTATTAATTTGTGCTTGTTCCTGGTATTTATATTATGAACATCACATTGTACATACCTAAAGTTTTCATATACATATTGAGAGGCCAATTATAAGATATTAAATTCTTTTAATTAATCTCTAAGAGACACTCTAGAGTCAAGATTATAAATAGATCTAAAGGCCCTCTTTTGCAAAATAAAAATCACTTCTTCGTCAGTCGCATTTCCCCATAGCAAAATATCTAATAATTTTTATGTTGTATAAACATTGATTTCTGCTGGGATTCGTACCCGATATTGTAACATGATAACACTATAAGGCCGTCAAATGATAATACCGATACTGTATAATAAACTAAAAGCAAACGCGTAATTAATTGCTGCCTTTCTAACTCTCATTATCTCAACTCAAAAGCAAATTTCATAAAACTTTTCAAAGCGGATAGCTGCCAATTGAACCGAGGATCGATAATTAAATGAAGAATTTCTATAGCTCGTAGAAATGTCGGCATTAACTTGTTAACAGAGTTCGAAAACTTTCTCAAGATTAATATTGATTATGAAGTAATATTATGGTTATTAGTCTGCATTTACATTCATTAAATCCATACTAATATTATAAATTCGAATATAACTCTCTCTGTCCCTCTGTCTGTTTGTTACCATTCCACAGTTCAAATGCTCAACCGATTTTGATGAAATTGTTACCATTCCACAGTTCAAATGCTCAACCGATTTTGATGAAATTCGGCACAACGATATCTTGTATCCAGGATAAAGCTTGCTATATATAGATAGCCCATAATGTTCCTTTGAGCAAGCCACCATGGTAACCAATTAGCCGGCAGCATTGCCAGTGAAAAAGTAAGCAAAATCATACTCTGTGATATAAAATAATAGTATAATTCAAGTAATATAAATGCGAAAGTTACTCTCTGTCCCTCTGTCTGTTTGTTACCTTTTCACGCATGAACCACTGAACCGATATTGAAAACATTGGGCACAGAAATAGCTTGCGTCCTGGGGACGGACATAAGATACTTTTTATTATAGATGGTGGTAGGATTCCTATGCAGGAGTCCGTCTAGGTATGTACCACCCCAGGGCCAGTTATTCTACCGTGAAGCAGTAGTGTGCAAACATTACTGTGTGGTTTGACGGGCACTGTGAGCTAGCGTAATCACTGGGCATATGAGACTTAAGAACCTATGTCTCAGGGTGATGGGCACAGTGTAGTGTCACACAGACATTTTCTAGGTGGCACTTTATTTGTTATGGGCAGATGTTGCACTTACCATCAGGTGAACGTTTTGCTCGTTTCATCACTTTATGCAATAAAAAAAAACCGAAAATTATGAAACCTTTATCTACGCGGACAAAGTCGCGGGCATGACCTAGTGGGATATAAAATCGACAATCTATATCATCAGGAAAAATTGTAGTCTATAATCTTTAACGACAACAAAGAGGCATCAAAATAAATTTGTAATTGCGTTTATGACCGCCCAAATTGTCGAAGGCTTATGTAAATTCAATACGACAGTAGATTGCTAATTGTCTAATGCCTCTTTTCGTTGCTGTTGCAGACATAAGTATATGTACCGTCGTTGGCGATAATACTACTGATAGAAGATCGATTGATTGGAGATGCTACTCTTACATAGCAATTTATATATAATATTCATAAGAATAAGTCTTCACTGAGGGTCTGCGTCTCAGACTACTCGTATATTGAAGCGAAGCTTACAGCGTCGATGCGCGCTTGGCTTCTGGGGAATAAAAAAGTAAAACATCACCGTCGCCTTTAACTTCTCTATACTGTCTGTGTGCTCGATAGATTAGCAGCGCAGCGCTCTCTTCTTCTCCCACTCAGCGACTGCACGTTCAGCTTAAGATACACTTACACAGATCCGTCGAAAATTACATTCAAATGTTTCTTGAAAAAATGCGAAGAGGCTTCGCTAATGTTGGGCGTCCCCCGATGTCACTCGTTCTTTTTAAACGTATATTAGCAATCATCGTCATCATCATCACTTCAGCCTATTACTAATCCACTGCTGGACATAGGCCTCCCCCATAGATTGCCACAAACGTTGGTAGCTCTCATTTAGGGGGGATTTTGCTACAGTTGCCACGCTTGGCAGGCGGATTGGCAACAGCAGTTTATTACGACACCCACGGGATGAGATGGAGTGGTGGATTCTCTTTTCTACGAGTACGATGCTAACTAAGCTAAAATATTGTGCTAGGATATGGACCAAAATAATTGTCGAATGGCAGGTCCATCCTGCGGCGTCGTGTTTCCGTCCGTCCGTACCCTAACTCGCTATTGACGTTTCGTTGTTAACATTCATAATACCGTTTCCCGTATTATTAATGGCTACAAATTTTAGACTTATAAGAAGCTGCTGCTATATCAACAGCTATTAAATAAGCACTAATTTTAAGTTTAGCTATATTTGGTCTTCATTGTAAGTCGCTAATTTACAATAATACCTAATACCTGCAAATACCTGAGGGTAAGTTTATTGTAAGCGGTTTATATGCAAATAAGCTCGTAACAACGGTCCGTTTGTTAGCGGTAACACCACGATCCTTTGTACTGCACTGCTTCGAATAATGAGAAGATAAGAGACCAGTTTACAGTTTATTTATTGTCTGTTTGTTTTGAAAACCAACCTGAAATTTGGTTGTATATAACTAGAAGCCAGTTCTAGTGACATGGAAACGTAATTTTTTTGCTTAATAACCACATTGACGATTGCTATTCAATATTGAACTGTAAGGTATTATCCCTAGATTACTAACCTAAGGTAATCCCTTAAAGAAACGTATAATGTTTTAATAGTCTTCGATTTGCATGCCAAATCATATTACGGGAATATAATAATAATAATAATTAATTTATTGCTATCTTCTAAACCCACCACGTGCTCGGCGGTGAAGGAAAACATCGTGAGGAAACCTGCATGTCTGAGGAATAAAAAATATTTCGAAGACATGTGAAGTCCGCCAACCCGCATTGGAGCAGCGTGGCGGATTCTTCCTAGCTCCAAAAACCCTCTCAGAAATGAGAGGAGGCCTGTGCTCAGTAGTGGGACATTTATAGGCTGAAACTTTTATCTTCTAAACAAACACAATAGGTATACAGAGTATATAATAACAGAAGGCTTAAGATTAACACTTATTTACAACAGAAGAAGAAATGCAAAACACGATAGCAAAAGGAGATAGGCTCAGCGCGTTCTGTCATCAAACAGTACCGATTTTCAGCCTCACCTTGTGGTCGCTCGCCACATCAGAAGAATTTATTCACATATATATAAAAAAATAAATTAAACGAAATGAAATGCAATTAAAATAGAAAATTAAAAAACAACCTCAAACGTAACCTAACATTGTATATAAAAAAATGTAATAAGAAATCAAATCTGTTGCCGCCAGCGGTTTTTCCGGACCGATACGACTTAGGGACCTTCAAGAAAAGAGCCTATTCCTTCCTCAAAGGCCGGCAACGCATCTGCTATTCCTCTGGTATTGTAGATGTTCATGGGCGGCGGTGATCACTTACCATCAGGTGAGCCGCTTGCTCGTTTGCCTCCTCTAACATAAAAAAAAAACAAAAAATAAAAGAAAAAAAAAATAGTGCAGATACTTACAAAAAATCTACTAAACACTAAAAAAGGAAACTAATCTATGATAAAGGTAAAAATAATAACTATATTACTAATATAATAATTATACTATATATAAGATACATACATACATAAGATCACGACTGTATCCCATAAGGGGTAGTCAGAGACTGGGCACTCACTGCAAAAACAGATGACCGCCACAATCCACGTTTCACCAAAACAATATAATGAATATAAGATACGAGAAAAAATATAAAGAATATACTCGTACTCGTAGGCAACGGTAGTACGCTTTTGAATGCATACTTCAGCTAGACGCTAGAAAAACTCGCAATGCTCGTATCTACTTGGTGGATTTCTGAATAGATATTCTGCTCCCGCGTTCTTTGTCCCATTATTAAAATTTACATCACCATCGATATATTCATAGATACGATAGTTCTATAGTTCAGTCATCGCATACGTTATTTACAAGGAATCATACGTCTCGTACAGTATCACTATCATTTGTCACTCCGCCTACTCCACGTTAAATAACACATAAAATCAACTCACGGAATGAAACTGAATACATCACATCCACATCAACGTTGTCACAGGATATTTCGTTTGTGAGTTGAATGTCTTAGTATCTGGCTATTCCGAGTTAATCTAGTAACGAATGAATATATCATGTGGCATTGTTTTCGGTATAATAAAACGCTATGCAGGAATCCGTCTAGGTAGGTACCACCCCAGGGCCATGTATTCTGCCGTGAAGCAGTAGTGTGCAAACATTACTGTGTTTCGGTTTGAAGGGCACTGTGAGCTAGCGTAAACACATATGAGACTTCTAATGGTGATGGACACAGTGTGGTGTTACACAGAAATCTTCTGGGTGATACAGCAACTGTTATGGGCAGACGTTACACTTACCATCAGGTGAACGTTTTGCTCGTTTCATCACTTTATCCAATTAAAAAAAAACGCGATGTAAGTATTAATCAAACTCTGACGTGATTCTCACAGATTGATGCGCGATGTAGTACAAAGTTAGTATAAAAAAATCATCTGGTATGATTCTAATGATCTCATGACTAATTTCGACAACCAGAAATTTATTTAATTAAAAAAGTGCCCACACTAGGATTTCTTCTGTACCGCGAGTGCGTTTTACTAACATTTTTACATGCACAACACAACCAGACCGGAAAACAACTTGTGTTTTTCGCAAATGTTGGCTCTGGCTGGGATTTGAATCTAGGACCCGCGGTGTAGAAGTCTGGTACCTGACCAGCCAGGCGGTTCGTTGTTATAAATAATCTTTTTTACAACCAATTTTCGTATGAACCCAAAAAGTAATGGCGCAAAACAAATTAGTCTGCGCTGTCTGAATGCGTTAACCGCCCGACTTGCTACTAAATGGAAAATTGCAAATTCAATTAAGGCGGCCGATTATCGTACCTCATCCCGACGTTCGCCGGCAAAATCTCCGGCTTACCTTGTTAGTGTCCAAAATATTTGCCGGCATCTTTAATAAAGCTAACTCGCTAGAGTATTTTATATATTGGTTTTAAAAGGGTATAAAAAGGTTAAAAAAGTATAAAAATTAAGTATAAATTATCTCAATAGAAATTAACTGAAGGGAAATATATAATAACCAGTAATGTAATCGTTTGAATTATAATAATCTATTAGTGGCCGCTCAATGGTCGAAGAACCGTCGTTAAACGGTAGTTCATTAACTTTTTTTATTAAAGTTAATGTATTTTTGACATAGTATACATAAATAAATAAAATTGAAGTGTCTGTTTGTAATAAAAAAACAACAGCCTTTTACTCAATGAAACCGCGGGGCATAGCTAGTTACATTATACATTTTAGCTTCCTGCACTCCTACATATAGACTTTAGCCGTGCTAAATCTCAAACATCTCCGTCAAATGTGCTTAAAATGGATACAAAATTATCCTTTCTCGTATTAATATATGCATTATAAAACAAACCCCTACTTTGTACAATACAAAATAAATTGAAGTAGTGAATTCTTTTAAACACATTTCAGATTAACCATTGAATGAGGCTCAGACACTTTAAATAAAACCGATCCCGAGACTTATCAGAGTTAGATAATAGGTCTCTAGGTTGACAGGGGGAGGACACGGTAATCCTTGTATCCGGTAACTTGTGGTACCATCGGGAGGGCGACCATCTGTCCCAAGTAACTTAACTCAAGTACCTTATACTCAGAATAACCAAACGGTATTCGCTGAAGGTTATACAGGTATACGCACCTACCTCGGCACATCCTGATGATAACGTGGAGGTCATGTATGAGGACATATCAAGAGCCATACATTCCTCCAAAACTTACTATACGGTGTTGATGGGAGACTTTAACGCAAAGCTGGGCATGAAAAAAGACAATGAGCTGTTAGTGGGGCAATTTGGAATAGGACAACGGAACCAAAGGGGCCAACAGCTGGCCGACTTTATGGAGAGGGAGGGACTCTTTGTGAATGTCAATGTAGTCTCTCTTACATAGGGCAAACAAAAAGATCAGTTAAAACCCTAAAAGAACATATAGCTGATGTGAAGCATCGTCGCTCCAGGAAGTTTGCAGTCTGTGACCATGTTCTGGATCATCCCAACCATAACGTCAGATTTGATAAACCACAAATCCTCGCAAAAGAACACCAAGGATGATTCGCGAGGCTATTGAAATTAAAAAAACATCCTAATTTTAATAGAGAAGCTAGTTGGGTATTACCACTAGCTTGGGATCCTATAATTAATAAAATTAAATCAAAAACCAAGCATACCACTGCAAGACTTCAAGACACAGTGAGCTCTTTCTGCGTAGATCGGATCAAGAATAATAATTAAAAGCTGAAGGTACTCCGGGTTAACTATGACATCGGGACATCTGTCACCACAGTCCGCCCGTGACCATGGGTGCTGTAAAGCACTCGAAACGTTGGGTTATAAATAATAAAATTAAACGCGATAAAATCCGTAAAATTAGTTTCATTTAAATGTGTAGTGTTCGCGTAAATATAAGAAATCATTAGGAGGGACTTTTTATGATGAACTACTTCTTTCCAAAGGGGCCCCACAGAAAGTGGCCCGGACGGTTCCACTAAAATGAGATCGACTTCATCATGACGACCGAACGACAGCTGTTCAATGATGTCTCTGTGATCGCTTGGGTGAAAACCGAAGATACTACTATCTCGGAAGGAGCAGACAGCAACGACTCGGGAGGCCGACGTCGATTACCTAGTACTCTACCGTATTAATTTTGTTAATAGAATCAGGCATTACATTGTGGAAATCTATTATAATGAAAGAAAGTTGTAATGAAGAAACGTATCAAAAGTATAAAATGGTTTATATGCTCTTTGACCGCGCCGCTCACTCAGCGGCGGACTGTCGTAGCATCAATATAACTTGATAATGCCTCATTTTGAGGTGAAACACGCGTCGTTATCTCGACTTCAGTGGTGTATGCCTAGTGGTAGTGTTTTAGTGGTGGAGGGTATCTGGTGGCGGTGTTAGTTTGCTCGTGCACGCTACTGTGGGCAGGTGATTCTCTTCAAAACTAGGTAATATACTCCATTATATATCTTGCATGCGGATCTTAGCAATTTAACTTTATTTCCTTATACCGTATTTTCCGGAGAGTCAAGTTCGGTATTTGACATATATGATCGTATACTGGTTTTTCCCTTTATTAAGTTAACAAAGGGCGGGACTCGTTGCCTGCCGATCCATACAAAAATAAACCAAACTTGGGTACTGTTTTCACGAAGAACAATGTCGGAATAATAAGCAACACACAACTTCAGCACGTAAACGAATTGAGGCGGAGAATTTTAATGAAGTTATTAACCGCTGTATCGGTAAATGCATTGTCAGCGGCGTTGTGTTATTGTCTACAGCTGTATAAAGAAATTGCTTTTCTGTGGAATCATCATCATCATCACTAGCTTATCGCTAGTCCACTGCTGAACATAGGCCTCCTCCATAGACTGCCATGAAAGTTGGTAGCTCTCATTTTGGGGGGATTTTGCCTTGTAACGCTTGCCAGGCGAGTTGGCAACCGCAGTTTATTTATTCGGATGTTCCAAGAACATGCTGCTGCCCATCTCCTGGTTTTAATTGTCCCTCTGTCGAATTTTACGACACCCACGAGATGAGATGGGGTGGTATCTTGTTACGACCGCCTGACGGCGGGTACAAATAAAAAACGACTAAAAAAATGTTACAATTATTTATTATAAAATAAAGAAAAGAAAAATCTCAAATCATAGAAAATTAAATTAAAATAAATAATTAAAATGATCTCTAAGTTTCTAGATATAACTACACCGGGGTGTGGATTCTAAGCACAGGGGAGTCTTCTGTCCTTAAAAACCTATGTGCGCTGGGAACTTATCTTGGGACTGTTCGATCTGTGCAGCTCGTAGTTCACAATCTGTACGGTGGACGACCAAGCCGTAGTTTACAATCCGTATGGTGGACTTGCAACCCGTAGTTCCCAATCCGTACGGTGAACGTGCAGCCTGTAGTTCACTATCCGTACGGTGGACGTGCAGCCTGTAGTTTACTATCCGTACGATGGACGCGCAATCCGTAGTTCTCAATCCGTACGGTGGACGAGCAGCCTGTAGTTTGCTATCTGTACGGTGGACCCCCAGTTTCCAAGGGGGTTGAATATTGATGCAATCTGCTTTATATTTTCTTCTTTATTTTAGTATAGCATTGATTTTGCTGCTTTTCAAAATGAGAACAAATAATCACGAATATGGATTACGTACAGTTGTCGTGCGAACTCTCTGGCGTCGAAAATTGTTTCTACCTGCGCGAATTCGTTTTTATATCTGGACGGCCTACCTCCTCCCTGAGGCGACAATTAGTACTCTCAGATTTCTAGAACCTTCGAATGAGACGAGATGGAGATATGGAAAGAACGGTTTAACCGAAGGAAGTCACGCCCTAAACTATTGTTTATATTCTAGAAAATTCTTGTGCTACTGAGATAGCAATAATCGAACTGAGCGAAATGGAATCATTTTCGGGTAGTTGACCCGTTGTTCGCTATTGTATTTCTTCTCGATCTTTCTATGTTGTGGGCGTTTGTTATTAGATGTTCTAGAAAGACTCCGACTTCCGGTACCAAAGAATACCTTATATGGACATTACGATGCTATCACTAGTTAATATGTCGACGGTACTAATATATTTCTTTTTGGCTACTAATAAGGTGAGGCGGAGATGTACAATGGGCAACCCCGGGGTAAAGTACGGTTATAGGCGGCCTTCATTCGATTAGAAACGTTCGCATTTAGTAGCTGCCGGGCGATAAACACATTTAGGCAATGCAAAAAGTTACATCATTCTCGTTATAGCTAAGCGTTCCGCATCTCATTCTTTTGTATAGAGGGTCCTCAGTTCTTATATATACGGAAAAATGTAGGGTTTTTATCAACATTATTTTTAGTAAAGTCGATTAAACAACAAGTTTAATCGACTTTAACGCGTCAAATTCACCGACTTCAGGTACTACAAAATCGATTCATGCGCAAAGCTACGGGACGCCCTATGCCTCCTGCGTAATGTTAATCTTCACATCGATTTAGGGCTTCCTACCACAGCCCAATATCTAAAGTTGGCCTCCCGCCGATTCTTCGATTCTGCCGCCAAACCACTGTATGTAAGTGACGCCATATACAACACCCTCGCGATCCACCAAAACTCTTGTGTTGAAATTGTGCTTGTGATGTCTCTGAAACTACATCCTCGCCTACGTCCGATATTATCGTTTGTGAGAGTTACTTAGGCGCGGGTAGGTCTTGACGAGTAGTAGTAAGTATTTCTGTGTTCCTGTCCATTGGTGGCACTATAATATCTCCTGCGCAGTTGATGGCTTCTGCCTGTAATCGAAAGGTGTCCTCATCGACAATCGGCCAGGACGCGAAAAACTAAATCACAAACAGTTTAACAACGGTGTGCAAAGTTTATATATTAACGAAATGTTATAGAGATAAAACGTAGATCGCATATTAGGTACTTCTGGAATCCATAACCCTACATACACAACAACCAAAATACTCCCATCGCAGGGCTTGTAATTCTGTAGTGAAGCCCTAGTATGCAAACATTACTGTTTCGTTCTGAAGGGCAGTGAGAGCATAATTAGAACAATTAGGTATTATGCGACCCTGCCAGTATGCCCAATACTGGCAGGGTCGCCATGTAATGGAGGTTTTAATTGAGAAGCGTGCTGCCTGTTAGATGTCTTTAATTATACTATTTCTGTAATGACGCTCCTCACAATATAAATGTGTCGCGTGGGCTACACCACAACATGGGATTTAAGAACTGACGTCTTAGGGTGACACGGCATTTGTTATGGGCAGACGTTGCACTTAACATCAGGTGAACGTTTTGCTCGTCTCGTCACTTTCTCCTATAAAAAAATGTTAGTCTGACGTTAAGTGCCTTAAAAAAAATTAAATCAATTTAATTTTAAATCAAGAACATTTTCTCTAAAATAAATTAAGTTTCAATTCACTAGAACTAATTTCAAAAAGAACATAGAAATCAACCTTAGGCGTGGTGTGTCGGTCGGTCAGCCTTTGAGTGCGGTCTATCCAAACTTCATCGCAGAGGTCTTTGAAACTTTTTGATATTATTATCATGAAAGGGAAGAATAAACTCCATTCTTAAAAGCTGCCTTCTTACAAAAATATAATTTGGCAACTTAATCTTGTTGCGATCACATTTTACATGTCTTAAACTTTCCTTTTAGATTATTTTTATTGTTACCGTGACGATCGCGTGGTCAGAGTATCTGACTTCTAAGCTGCGGGTCCAGGGTTCGAATCAATAAAACATAAATTGTTGGTTTTCGGATCTGGTTGTGTTGTGATTCTGGTTGTGATGCAGTGTCAGAAACACGGTCCCTGCGTCTGCATCCTAGCCTACCTCCGATCTTATCGCGTTACATCGGGCGCGAGTAGGTTGGGACGAGTGAGTGCCTCTGTGTTTGCGCGTACACTTGTGGCACTATCATATCTCCTGCGCAGTTGATGGCTCTCGACAGTAGTCGGCAGTTGTCGCCGTGGTCGAAATAGGCTAGGAGAACTGTGGTAGCTCAGGGGCTAGGCGCTCGCTTTAATTTCATAGTACGTGAGAGACCCGGGTTCGATTCCCGGTGCCGGCACCACTAAAATTGTTAATTGCAATTTTAAATACTGATTTACTACCCGCTCAGCGGTGAAGGAAAACATCGGTAAGAAACCTGCATGTCTGGGAAATAAAAAATATTTGAAAGACATGTGAAGTACGCCAACTTGCATGGTGACAGCATGGCGGATTCTTCTCGGCTCCAAAACCCTCTTAGAAATGAGAGGACGCCTGTGCCCAGCAGTGTGGCATTTATAGGCTGTTACTTTTACTTTAAATCGTTTAGTGTCTAAGTCTTTTCTAGTTTGAATCGATATCTACTAATATTTGTAGTTAATTTTTTTTTATATAGAATAGGGGGCAAACGAGCAGGTGGCTCACGTGATGGTAAGTGATCACCGCCGCCCATGAACACCTACAATACCAGAGGAATAGCAGATGCCTTGCCGGCCTTTGAGAAAGAAATAGGCTCTTTTCTTGAAGGTCCCTAAGTCGTATCGGTCCGGAAAAACCGCTGACGGCAGAACATTCCATAAAGTGCAAGTGCGTGGCAGAAAATTCCGCGAAAAACGCACTGTGGTGGAATGCCAACCATCAAGGTGGTGACGATGGAATTTGAGGTTTATTTTAATTTTGTTACGATCAAAACTTGCGTTAAGGGAAAAGCGCTTTTACTTTAAAAATTTCACCTGCTCGTGGTTTACCGTGATTGTCAACTAACTAGTATCTGACGACCGACATGTAGCAAAAAAAATCAGAATATGACAAACCCAAATACTACGGACCATTTAGGAAAGCAGCATATCTACCACACCACAAACTCGCCTACTCCACGTTATGAGTACAGGCCAATCTTCATAGAATCGGCTTTCTAGTAGATTAAGTTAATTAGTGGATTAAGAAAGCTAAACATCATCATCATCATTTCAGCCTATCACTAGTCTACTGCTGGACATTTTGGGGTGATTTTGCCATAGTTGCCACAATTGGCAGGCGGGTTGGCAACCGCAGTTTATTTATTCAGATGTTCCAGGAAGATGCTAGTGCCTATCTGTTGGGTTTAATTTTCCCTCTGTCGATTTTTACTAAGCCGCCACCACTTGTATAAAGTGACGAAACGAGCAACACGTTCACCTGATGGTAAGTGCAACGTCCGCCCACAACAAATGCTGTGTCACCGAGAATATTTCTGTGTGACACCACACTGCGCCCGTCACCTTGAGACATCAGTTCTTAAGTCTCAAATGCCCAGTGATTACGCTAGCTCTCAGTGCCCTTCAAACCGAAACACAGTAACGCTTGCACACTACTGCTTCACGGCAGAATAACTGGCCCTGGGGTGGTACCTACCTAGACAGATTCCTGCATAGGAATCCTACCACCATGCGGCAGAGTCTTGAAGTTTTGAGAGTCGTAGAGCGCTTGTTACGGTCGGATTGCTTCCGACGGGTGGCGGAAAAAACACCATGGAAAATAACAGTCCAAGAAAATACATTCAGAACTGCGAATGGCTGTAGAAACTAAAGTGTGACGTGTCTGGTACGACAACCTCTAATCTGAGTGCCAAAGTGTGGTGATGACAAATGCTATTACCAGGTTGACGGTGATTTAAAATTTTTACTACAAATAATCGAAACCGGAAGTATGTAGCGACATCTATGTCGTCAGATGAGAAGCTCAATAAATATCTAATATGTTCATAATCGCTGTATGAAAGTTTCTGAGATGCGAACTATATATACAGCATAAAGTTTACTGGTTGAAGGAGACGTCCTTCCAAGATTAGACCGCCCGATCTGGCCGAAGAGCATATGTGAGCATACTTTTTTTTGCTAAGATTTTTTTTTTCAAAAGTCATGTCCCACCCTTTGATTTCTCCTGTATCGTTGATGCGTTTTACAATCATACATTTCTCATATACAACACAACCAAATCCGAAAACCAATACAGGACCCATAACGTAGAAGTCACGTACGATCACCATTACGCCATGCGGTCGTCAAATTGCTGTCATTTTTTTATTAAATGAAATCCAGGGTTGTCACAGTTTAGGTCGTTCGGTACTAATTATGGATACAGTGAGATCTGGCAGTGATTCAAATGTAAAGTAGAGAACAGCTGGGCACAGGTACGCTTCGTTACGCTAATTCGAATGCTCAAAGCAGTATTTTGGATTTCAAAGCGTTCGGAACTCACACGAGTGGCTACGAACAACTTGATGAATCACGTTTTGATAGTCGTGTGGTATCTTTTTTTTTATTTGATAAAGTGTCGAGACGTGCAAAAAGTTCACCTGATGGTAAGTGCAACGTGTGCCCATAACAGATGCTGTGTTACTCAGAATATATCTGTGTAGTACCACACTGCGCCCGTCACACTGAGACATAAGTTCTTAAGTCTCATATGCCCAATGATTACGCTAACTCTCCGTTCCCTTCAGGCCGAAACACAGTAATGTTTGCACACTACTGCTTCACGGCAGAATAACTGGCCCTAGGGTGGTACCTACCTAGATGGATTCCTGCATAGGAATCCTACCACCATATAATTGTCTTAAAATAATAAACACAATAGTACAATTATATAACATACTTCGTTATGTTTGCATTAGGTTTACAAACATATATAAGTAAAGTAACAACATACAAATGTCCCACTGCTGAGCACATGCCTCCCCTCACTTATGAGAGAGTTTTGAAGCCGGAAAGACCCGCCACGCTGCTCCAATGCGGCACCAATGTTAAGTGCAACGTCTGCCCATAACAAATGCTGCATCGCCCCAAAACTATTTTGAATGGCAACACACTGCGCCCGTCACTCTGAGAAATCAGTTCTTAAGTATCATATGCCCAGTTATTACACTAGATCTCAGTGCCCTTTAAACCACAACATTGCTACTGCTTCACTACTGTTTCACTACTAGAATATTGGGCATAGGCAGAGGCTACACATGTAGCCAACTTTTCACCCCCGTGGGAATCGAGGCGTGACGGCTGGCGAACCACGTCGCCGCCATTTTGGTGCTAGTCATAAAACTCTTACTCCCCAATGCGTTCTCAAGAGCAGGATAGTGATATAATTGCTTATTATTATATTACACGTAATGGTATTATTATTCTGCTCGAATAAATGCTGTCCGTACAAAACCTTAGTCGCCTCTTACAACAACTCGGTAGTAAAGAGGTAGGTGCTATTCTACTCTGTCGGACACCTATCGGCTACGCTACTGCTAATGATAACAATTTAAAATTATTCAAGCATACAGTCACGCCTTTTTCCCATATAACAGGTAGGTAGAGACCACAAGATTTCTGCCTCCGCGAGAAAAAAGACGTTACGAGTGTCGAACCACGTCGCTGTCAATTTGGTACCATTAAAAAAATTAGTACCCAGTACGTTCTTAAGAGCAGGATAGTGCGTTGCATATTCTGGTATTATTCTAATAATATCAATAGAATCAAGCGTTACTTTGCGGAAATCCATTATATTAAAAGAAATAAAGTTAATTTACTCGGACTCTACCGCTAGTAGAATCTCGGATTTACAGGAGAATTACGGAGGGCTTTCTCGTCAAAGTCTTCTACAAGCGGTACGTAGATGATGACTTTCACAATTTTACCATAAGATAAAGTAACTGCATTTCTAGACCACCTTAACTCCCTAAACTCTAAAATTTAATTTGCAATGGAGTTAGAGGCACCTAACTCTTTAGCTTTCCTAGATGTTTTAGTATTTCGGAATCTTAATAACACCTTGAGTCACACTATGTATAGGAAAAAGACCCATACTAACAGATATTTAAACGGTGAATCTCACCACCATCCATCACAGTTAGGTACCGTGGATAAATCCTTGTTGCAGTACAGAAATTTAGGTGTTATTTTCGACGAAAAACTTAGATTTGAAGGTCATGTGCAAAATGTAGTTCGGAACTGTTTCTACAGGCTCAAGCTGCTATATCGCATCAGAAATGTTATCAATAGTACTCTTCGTATTAAACTCTGCGACGCATTGATCCTGTCTAAATTGAGCTATGCAGATTCTGTTTTTGGTCCTCGTCTTTTAGCCCGAACCAAGACCCTAATACAGCGTGTACAGAATGTTTGTGCAAGATACTGTTTTGACATTCCACTTCGTTCGCAGGTCACTCCTTATCTTAACGGTGAAATTGTTCTCAGAATGGATTATCGTAGGGAGTTACATTTTGCTACCTTGTTATTTGGGATTGTTAAAAATAAAATGCCTCCGTATTTATACGAAAAGTTGCAGTGGATGAGTGAGCAAAATGTTTTATACCAAACAAGAGCCTCCACCTATAAATTAGTTTTCCCATCTCATTGCTCAGCTGCATTTCGAGGTAGCTTCAAATATAACGCGACAAAGTGCTGGAACAATCTACCTCAGCCATTTCGCGCTGTGGAAACTGTTAATAACTTTGGACGCAAAAATAATTTTTTGCTTTTGAGTCTTCAAAAACAATGACAATTTCTTTATACACATTTTTTTTTCTTTTTTATCTCTATTCTTTTTTTTTTAATTTACTATTATTATCTATGCAGTTGCTAATTTTGTTTAATTGTAATCGTTCCAGCACTTTCCGACTTTGCGACAGCTTCTTTCCATTGTTCTCCTCTCGCCATGTTGCTTTAAGCTAATTGTCGTGTAGCTGTACTTTTATTATTGTAATCCACTTAGACTAATTTAACAGTAATTTTAAGGATATTGTTTAAATATATAATAAACTTGTAGTATAGCGCGCACTGCCGGCTTGGGATAATAAAAAAAAAATAAAAAAAAAATAAGGCTGTGCTGAAAATCAGTGTTACGGGCATCCGTAACTCATACTGAGCGCAGACCTATTCATTGCGTCACACTGTAGTACAAAACCTGTGGCGTATAGTAAAAAAAAAAAAAATTAGGTTACAACTTGTGTGTTAAGACATGTTTTTTTTAAATCTGTTTCTTTGTATAATTTGATATTTGATATATTGTTCTAGTTATAACTGTTTTTTTTTGTTTTTTCTGTTTGTTTTATTGTAATTCTTCACTGTGATGCAATGAATAAAGTATCTATCTATCTATCTATCTATCTATCAGTTAGCACGAGGAATCTGTGACAGGAAAAACCTGGCCGCCGAGCATCAGCAAGTCAAGCATGTTTTGCACGACAGCAAGCTTCGGGTTCCGCGCCTACGTCGCGTGTGCCTGCTGTTCTACCTTATGTCCGTCTCCGACAAGATATCTTGAAGCAGGCTTCCATAAAAACATTCTTCAAGCCACCGAAGAAGATAAGTCAGTTTTTACCATCAGTCAAGTGTAACAGCCCTCTACAAGATGCAGGATATATCTCTACAAGCTAGATTGTGAATGTGGCTCTCTTACACAGGGCAAACAATTTTTTTGATAAAAACCCGCGTAAAAGAACACATAGCTGATGTGAAGCATCGTCGTTCTAGGAAGTCTACAGTCTGTGGCCATGTTCTGGATCATCCCAACCATTACATCAGATTTGATAAACGTAAAATTCTTGCAAAACAACACCGATTCCTACCGGGGATGATACGCGAGGCTATTGAAATTAAAAACATCCTAATTTCAATAGAG
This sequence comes from Luehdorfia chinensis, assembly GCA_019845155.1. NCBI lineage: Eukaryota > Metazoa > Arthropoda > Insecta > Lepidoptera > Papilionidae > Luehdorfia > Luehdorfia chinensis. The sequence goes on along the minus strand of JAHVAK010000024.1, from coordinate 7,786,113 downwards.
AAGATGGTTGGGTACTACCACCGGCTTAGGATCGCTTAATTAATAAAATTAAATCAAAAACCAAGTATACCACTGCAAGACTTCAAGACACAGTTAGCTCTTTCTGAAGCTGAAGGTACTCCGGGTTAACTATGACATAAGGACATCTGTCACGTAAGTCCTACCTTGACCATGAGTGCTGTAAATCACTCGAAACGTCGGGTTAGAAATAGTTCAAAATTAAACTCAATAAAATCCTTAAAATTTGTTTTATTTAAATGTGTAGTATTTATAAGAAAATAAATATAAGAAATCATTAAGATCCGCAAAATTTATGGTGATTTTGAGAGCACTGCCCGCCCCCCTTCAATAGCGAGCACAAGCAAACCAATACAGCCATCGAGAGCCGCCACCATATACCTTCCACCACTACAATACACACCACGGAAGTCAAGAACGTGATATTGACTCTACGACCTTCAGCCGCCAAGTTTCGGTCGTAGTTTGCACTCTTTTTGTTTGCCTGTGCACGCTTTTGAAGGAGGGCGGGCGCTTAATACCTTAGTCGTCTCTTACAACACCTTGGTAGGGAAGTGGTAGGTATAGCACACTTCGTATAGACTTATTAAAAATTATGAACCTCTTATATAATAATTTGATAAGTACCAGCGACCGTAGAGCTGATTACTTTTACTATTAATTCCATCTTCCACCTCAAACGCGCTTACATTTTGATTGTTTAATGAGAATAAACTTAGTTTCGCTTTTATTAGCCAAACCGATGTTAAATATACTTAAAGAATACTTTGCTTTTACTGAAGAACGAATAATACAATCTGTTGAGTTTGTTGAGCTGCACGACATGAAATATACAATAATAAAACTGAGATATAAACTAATCCTTCCTTATAAAAGCGTGAGCACATTTTTCCAGAAATAATAATTTTACGACGAAGCAACTTGACGACACACTGGCGTCAACGTTGTCGAGCGTATATCACAAAGCAATTATTATTCTATGATTTTCTTTTTATTTGTGAAAGTGACGTAACGCGCAAAACGTTCACCTGATGGCGAGTGTAACATCTGTCTATAACAAATGCTGTATCACTCAGAACATTTTTTTAAACTTTATTTTTAACATTTTTTTTAAACATTTTTTTTAAAAAACTCCACAAACACAACTGTAATATTTTTATTTTTATTATCTCAAATAACCAGTACGTTGGTGTGGTGAATTGATGTTTATAGTTCTTAAAACATGACTTTGAACATTTGAAATGTTTAAAAAAAAAGTATAACTATTCACAACATACGCTGTACCGCAAAGCAAAAGGGTCGGTTAGAAAATCATCAATACCTTTAAAAGTGCCTGAACTAGCTTTATGAAATAAATACTAAATTAAGGAATATTTAATGCAACATACAAAACCCTTTAATTTTTTATTTTAACAGCCCGAACAAGTTGCACGAAGGCGCGCGAGGATCGCTGTATGGTGTCAACCATTTTGAGAAATCGCTCTCTGAAGAACGGCTGTTGAAGTAAAGAATCATAATTTACGAGCTGGAGGAAACAATCTGAGTACGGATAAAGCGGCGTCTGGCTGAAGTAAATTCAAAGCCCTGCAAATGGCCCAAAACTAGAAAGATACCACAGAAAATCAAGGTCGAGTTATGGTAGAGAATACGAGATTTGGACTCTGAATGACTTGTCAAGACTTATGTTTTCAGACGAGTCTAGATTCTGTTTATACTTGCACGACGGGAGAAAAAGAGTGTACAGAAGACCGGGAGAAGGCTATAACTAAGCCTGTATAGAAGAAAAAGTACCATACGGCGGAGGCTCTGTTCACGTGTGGGCTGGGATTTCTTCCGAAAGCCGCACTGAGCTAGTGGTGATAGAAAATCGACTTTTAACTGCAGAAAGATGTGACACTGAAATTCTGAATGACTACGTTGGTCCATTTTTAGCGGACGTGGGCGAGAATGCCGCCTTTATGCAAGACGATGTCCGCCCGCATACATCTCCGATCGTGTTTGCCTATTTTCAAGAAGTCGGTATCACACGCATGGACTGGCCAGCACGCAGCCCCGACTTAAACCCCATTGAGCATGCATGGGATGAACTGGAACGTCGTGTACGTCAGCGGAATCCGCTGCCAATCACGCTACCTGAAATGAAAGAAGCTCTAATAGAGGAATGGCAGAATATTCCGCAGAATCGCCTGAAAATCCTAGTAGAAAGTATGCCAAATGGCATAATATCAGTATTGCGAGCTCCCGGAGGCAACACTAAGTACTAAAATGCGTGAAAACGGAACATCTGTAACCAATCTACATTTACAAAAATACTGGAAAAACTATGCATTTTTATTTATTAAAAATAAAAGCTTGATTTTTTTTTATTTTCATTTAAGCACATTAAAATATTCTTTTTTAGTCTTTACTTCATAAAGCTGGGATAGCTGAGGATAATGAAGATTTTCTGTCCGACCCTTTTTCTTTGCGGTGCAGCGTATTATACAAAATTATGTTTTCTGAAAAGCTGAATAATCTTTAGGTTCGTAGGTTCGCGCAACCATCTTCGGCATTGCAGATAACAACTAATGTTGCAAAGCTTTTAGCCACTCTCCTTTCCACCCTCACCTGTCGCGATACGCCTCTGTGAAATATCTTAGTACAGAAGTTCCATGGTGATAAACATGCACATGTTTTATATCTTACAGCACTTGTTTACGACTTGAGAATAGTATTTATTTATTTGCCTTAAGTGACGAAACGAGCAAAATGTTCACCTGGTGGTAAGTGCAACGTCTGCCAAAACCGATGCCGTGTCACCCAGAATATTTCTGTGTGACACTGCACTGCGCCCGTCACCCTGAGACACCAGTTCTTAAGTATGCCTAGTGAATACACTAGCACTCAGTACCCTTCAAACCGAAACACAGTACAGTTTGCACACTACTGCTTCACGACCGGTCCTGGTATGCTATAAATTAATATTTTAACTTTTACATGCCAGTATATTTATGAAAATATTACACATGTACGTGTACATGACGACCGCGTGGCCTAGTGGTCAGAGTACCTGACTTCTAAGCCGCGGGTCCTGGGTTCGAATCCCAGCCGGAGCCAACATTTGTGCTAAAACATAAATTGTTGGTTTTCGGGCCTGGTTGTGTTGTGGTTGTCCCCGTGTTTCTGACAGTGTATCCTAGCCTACCTCCGATCTTATCGCATCAGCGTTACATCGGGCGCGGGAAGGTTGGGACGAGTGAGTGCCTCTGTGTTTGCGCGTACACTTGTGGCAGTTGTCGCCGTGGTCGAAATCGGCTAGGAGAACATCACACATGTACGTACATTAAAAACACAATTCTCCAAGAATAGTGACGAACATAATTTAAAATTAAGAAATTATAACAAACTAGATAATCCAAAATTTAGACTTAATAAAGTAAAAAAATCTTTTATGGGTAAGACGATTTACACGTATTTATAATAAAATTCCGGTAGATTTAGTGAATAGTTATCAGAAACTAAATTTAAAACTTACATTAAAAAATGTTTGTGCTCTAAAACATATTATAATTTAAATGATTATTACAATGATAAGGAAGCTTCGAAAGTATCCATCCAACGAGACATCAAGTAACGTACCATATATTACTGTTATTTTGTAAGCAGCTACGTGACATGTATTTTACGTAGGGATAGGTTTTTACTATGTAACATTTTAGAAACAAAAAGTCTTATGGAAAATTACTGGTGTTCTCTGAAGAATGAAAGGCAGATTCTTATTAGATCCATAAAGTAGATTTGAGTATGTCATGCTCGCTTAAATGCTTCTGCTAGCAGCAGTTTCGTGTGGGGGGTCGTCCAATTCCCTTGAATATGGTCGAGGAGGGCGATGGCTGTCACATGCGTCATACTTGTGAACAGGTGCTGTTGGAGGCTGGTCTGCTCGAGTTTGCTATGCATTTATTAATTTGTTATTGAATTTTGTCTAACATTTTGTCATGGAGCGTGCTTTGTTTTTCTATAAGACTGTTCTTTATAAATTTATTTATAACGTACTTTTGGCTACGTTAAAAAAATCAAAAATGAGGATACCTACGGAGCATCTTTCGCCTGTTTCTTCTCCATCAGAGGAAGCTCATAACGAAACGGTGGTAGATTGTTAAAAAAAATTACGTTGGAAAAACGAAATTTATATTTCTTACGTTGAATAATAAATAATTTTCATTTCATATTCATATTGTAGCCCGATTCCACACTTAGTAAAGACTTCAGAAATATAAAAAGCGCTGATGTTTGTAACTTGATGGCTTTATGTATTTGAAATATGGTAACATCTCAACCTCCTATAACATATATACATCTCAGTGCTCCTATAACCATCCTCCGAAACGTCGGTTAATAAGTAGTTTAAAATAAACACGATAAAATACAATTTTGTTTTCTGAAATCTGTAATATTCCCGTAAATATAAGAAATTAATAAACGAGAACTAAAAATATTATTTTAAAGTAGAATGAGAACAATTGTAAGGTCAAAGTAAAGGTCAGATGAAGTGTTGGAGACGGGACAATCACTATTAAAAATACTTTAAATGCAATTTCTTGAGTACTAAATATAGGATTCTATAGATTCTATAGATTCGAATCAAGGACTTACGATACAGCAATTATTAGGCAAGCTATGTGGTTAAACATATTTTTTTTAAACCGATGCCCACACTAGGATTTCTAATGTATCGTGGTTGAGATTTACAGACATAAATTTGCACAATACTTACTACTACTTACCCTTTCCTACCGCTGATGTAAGGCGTATGCGATAAGATCGGAGGTAGGCTAGGGTGCAGTGTCAGGGAACAAAACAAACCAGAACTAGGCCCGAAAATCAACTATTTCTGTGAATCGAACCGAAGACCTGCAGCGTAGGAGTCAGTCACTGACCACTAAGCCATGCTATCGTCGAAATGGTAAAAATTAGTAAAAAGAGTTATAAGTATGTTAGTTTTATAATATAAATGTCATATTCATTTCTATGCTTGCTTGCTTCTGGCAAGGGATAAGTGGACCGACTTCACTGCATCAGCGTCGCTCCATTGCTCGGGTAGGTCCACTTTAATGTTTCCAGGTCACCGCCTGTTGACCCACTCGACGTGGTAATCAAATCGCCGTGTCATTAATGACACTCACCAGTGTGCGAGGTTTCGGCGGAATGTAATTATGAATCCAATTTTCTTTCAGTCTTTGCTAGTGTAACCACGAAATAAGTAATAACTAATATAATAATCGGCGTGACTTGTTGCTGTAACTCATTCCTGATAGATTTTTTTAACTATAATCACTGAAGAAACTTACAAATTGTTCATTTCTTTTAGCTTATAATATTGTGTTGTATTGAATTTCTTTTGATTAAATTGATTTAAATTCAGGGGCCGGGCGCTCGCCTTAAACTTCTTAACGCTAGGGATCTGAGTTCAATACCCGGTACTGACACTGGTTAAATCGTTAATTGCAATTTACCACTTGTTCTGTGGTAAAGGAAAATAACGTCATGTCAAGGAAATCCAATACTAATCCATACTAATATTATAAATGCGAAAGTAACTCTCTCTGTCACTCTGTCTGTCACCTTTTTACGGCTCAACCGCAGATTCGATCTTGACGAAAGTTGATACAGTGACAGCTTGCATCTCATCATTTCTAGCAGTTTCAATATTAGTTACGTTTCTATTTTTTACAGCATAAGCTGAAGAGCGAAGTTTACTTGGTCGCTTAGACATCATAGGAGATCCATTGATTTGTTTTACGTCAAGAGTTTTTCCAAAAAATAAAACAGTGCTTTACACAAGGCTTTAGTAATCCCCATTTCTAATCGCATTTACATCCAACCGTTTAACATTAAGTGTTGTGAATATAGTAAAATACATTTTTATTTTATTGCCATTTAAAAGCAAATTGTTAACAGTAAACCACAATACACTACTTTTGTAATAGCATTATTTATCTTAAAAAAGTTGACGTTTTATTTTGAAAAATTAACGATGTAAATAATACAATGTCATGGTTGTCCCCTACTAGGTAAGGTAAGGTAAGTCATTAATATAAATAAGGAATAGAAATGGGCCCAGAATCGATTCCTGCGGAACACTCATAGATACTGCTGACCCGGAAGAACTGTTCAAATATGAAGTTAGAAGTTTAAGTGCAGTATTTCTTATACCATAATGATGTAGTTTCCTGATGAGTGTTTAATGATGAACCCAATCCAAGGCCTTGGAAAGATCACAGAAAACACCCAAGGCATCGAATATATTCTTAATTACTTCAACATCAGCATCGGTTGTAGAACGTCCCATTGTAAAACCAAATTGGTAATTGCGAATTAATGTATGTAAATTAAAATGTTTTATTATTTGATTAAGCGATGTGCGACCAGATTTTAAGATATGATATTACTATTTTTCATCAAATCAGAAAACACACCAAATTCAATACTAGATTGAAAAATTATGGCTAATTGAAGTGTAATTAAATCTACAATAGACGCACTGACTTCAACGGACATATCCTATAGATCTGCGGTTCTCTTACAATCAATAGTTTTAAAAATAATTAATATATCATTTGAATCTACCATATGAAATTTTAAATCAATTGTACTCGTACAAGAAGATCAATTTGTTTGAGTAATTTCTCAGAGGCAGTAGGATACGAATTTAATGATTTGGTTGCCAAAATTGGAATATCAGTAAAAAAACTTTTCGAAAGCTGTAGCAACATCTTGAACAGATGTCATAAGTTTGTTGTTAAAATTTTATTTCTAATAACGGTTGTTGTCCTTGACTTTTCAGTTTCATTGTTAATAGCACTCCAAGTCATTTTGATTTTATCCGTCGCTATCGATAGGTTGAAATGATGGTGAATGAAAGTTTTTTATATAGCATTAATACAAATGCACAGGGTATTGATGGCATATCTATAGAAATGATAAAACCTACACTCCCACAATCTCTTAAAGCTATTACCGCAATTATAAACAAATCAATTACCACGAGTAAGTTCCCTGCCCTATGGAAAATTGCAAACGTAATCCCACTTCAAAAGAACAACAATCCACAAAGTTACAAGGATTTTCGCCCCATCAGCATATTACTCTGTTTATCAAAAGTACTAGAGCGGGTAGTGTGTATTCAGGTCACGGAATTCCTAGAAAAAAATAACATTCTTCCAGACTTACAATCGGGTTTCAGAAAGCGGCGTGGAACCTCCACAGCTTTAATTGATGTGGTAGATAATATACTAGAGGTTAGAGATCGTGGGGATGGTTCTTTTTCTTTTTTCTTTTCTTTTTTTTTTTTTTTATTTTTTTTTATGCCCCACAGTAGGATTTCTCCTGTGTCGTGGGTACGTTTAACAGACATAAATTCCACATGCACAAACCACCCAGACCCGGAACAACTATCTGTAGGCCATACAAATATTTGTCCCGTGCGGGAATCGTACCCGCGACTCGCTGCGCAGAAGCCAAGGGCTTAGCCACTGCGCCAACCGAGCCGACTGTCGACTGTTCGATTTTGGTATTGCTGGATTTCTCGCGAGCATTTGACTCCATAAACACTAACTTATTGCTATCGAAACTTGCGTGCTACGGATTTGAGAATGATACAGTGCGGTGGTTCGCAAGCTTCTTGACAAATAGGTTGAGGTAAAGAAAAAGGATGGATCGACGCTGGTGTCTGTCCCGCGGCCGGTCATCAGAGGCATTTCTCAGGGATCATTATTGGGACCCTTGCTGTACATTTTATACAGTGCTGATTTCACTAGATGCTTTTAAATGAAACTAATTTTACGGATTTTATCGCGTTTTATTTTATTATTTACGGGCGGACCGTGACCATGGGTGCTGTAAAGCACTCGAAACGTCGGGTTATAAATAATAAAATAAAACGCGATAAAATCCGTAAAATTAGTTTCATTTAAATGTGTAGTGTTCGCGTAAATATAAGAAATCATTATGTTCACTAGATGCTTTAACGACTGCAAATATCATATGTACGCGGATGACACTCAAGTGTATATATCTTTCAACGCCAGATATACGTCGTCTGCAGTAAACAAAATTAATGCAGAGCTTCAAAAAGTTGCATCATGGTACGAACAAAATTCCTTGGTCCTTAATCCGCATAAATCGAAATTCATGGTAATGGGCACTAAAAATCAAATAGCTAACATTTTAAGAACAAATCACAAAAAAAAATTATTGGGAGTACTATTGAGAGAGTAGAAGTTGCCACAAATTTAGGTCTTGTCACTGATTCCGAACTTCGCTTTGAGAGCCACATAAACAGTGTAGTAAAAAACTGCTACTATAGATTAAAAGTTCTATACAGAATCAGAAAATTCCTTAGCGGCGAGATGAGAAAAAGGTTGGTCGAGAGTCTAGTGCTATCTAAATTAAACTACTGCGACACTGTGTATGGCCCATGACTATTATCTAGAACCGTACGTTTAATTCAGCGAGTCCAAAACGCGTGTGCCCATTTCATTTTAAACATACCACGGAGGAGCCATATTACGCCCTACTTAAATGAAAATAATATATTGAAAATGGCTGCACGGAGAAAACTTCACCTAGCAAATTTATTCTTCGACGTAATAAACACTCAAAAACCGGGATATCTTTATAACAAATTAGCCTGGAGGCCCGATTATGGTGAACACCATAGCCGCTCGATGACTAATCCCCTTTCCTTACCAAAATTTAGAACCGCAGCGTTTAGAGGATGCTTCAAGTATGCCGCCACTCTATGCTGGAATGATATACCACCGCCAATAGGATCCCTGAAAACAAAATTTACCTTTAGAGGTATTTTACAAAATCTACTTATTTTGGAACAAAAGTCTTAATTAAAATATAAAAAAAAATTAAAAGTATCGATAAAAAGAAAATACAAAAACAACGTAAATAAAAATCTACTCACATATAGTGTTTTGACCTGTAAGCCGGCATCACCAAACACACATTATATCGTCCGTTTTGATTCTCTGTAACATGTGTAAATAAGTAAAATATTGTTTTAAGATTGCTATTAATAAATATAAATGAATGTATAGTAACACATCCCTCCAGGATCACTTTTTCACTTTTTTTATACTCGTATATTTCAAAATATATCTCCTCATTTTTTTGTGTTGTTTAGTTTAAAGAATTGCATTGATTTGACGCTGTGTATCTTTGTAACAGAACCACCATTCCAACGGGAAACCGGTCTCGGTGTGAATATGATTCATGCGCAAATCTTACACTGTTTCGTCTGGTCGTGCGAGACAAAAAATTAGATTACGCACAACTCTGTTTATGTAACGTTTTAATTATTTGTAATAATATTTTATTTTTCTCGTTTTTCTTCTTCGTTTTATAATTTTTATTGTATGGGTTTCGCATTGTTTTTGTTAATTAGGTATAGGGACAGCTTGTGCGTGTGTGACGTCCGCGCAGTCGTTGGTGAATACAGTTCCGAGTGGTAAATGAATGATATTTTGATTCATCATTTAACCGGTCTCGGGACTGTCTTCTCCAGGGTATTATCTAGCGGTCATCACTGAAAATCAGCGTTGCGCTTGTTAGCGTAACAATATGCTGAGTGATGACCCTTTTGGCATGACCCGCGACGTACATACAAATGGCCAAACGTACAACTTAGATATAAGATTATTGGTAAGGTTCTTCTTCTTCTGGTTACTTTTATGTCAATATTGTTTTGTAAATGTATGTTTTGTACGTCAGTGGTCTTTGCTAAATAAACTTTCATTTCTTTCTTTTGTTTCTTTCTTCCTTTCTTTTCATCTACGTTACTTCCAAACTTCTGAATTATTTTCTCTGCACTGCCAATAAGCTGTAGAATTAACTCATGGAAATGAGAATGATCGGATGTTGAAAGGCAATGTAGAATATTTATCACAATCGTCAACTTGCAAGGATAATATTGCTGGACGTAGGTAGGTACAGCTTGGCGACTGCAGTACGACTCGTATAACAGAAACTGTTCCCTACAGCGTTTTCTTATCAAGGTTTAGCATATCAAACATTGTTATTTCACCATGACTACCATTTTATTAAGAAGTAGCTGTGCCCGCGTAAAATAAGCCCACATAATTGCGCTATATAGTACCCCGCTTACCAGAGCATTAATAGTTCGGCCCTTCTCGGTGATGTTTGGTTCGCAGCGTGCGGCTTCTTAAGCCTTTTTTTTTGGGTGTCAAAGGGGGCTGGCTTCGGCTCGGTCAGTTACTTCAATCGGGAGGGCAGTTATATTATTACTATTATGAATTATTATGAATGAACTACATTTACTACCAATTCGGAATGCGTTTCCGCTGGAAAAAAAATGGTGAAAGAAATTCCAGTGACGCTTCTAATCATGACATTACTATAAGTAGGTGAAAACCGGCCTGAGATGCGGTGGTATCGCGAATACGTTTGTCTGATATGCCTCGCCGATGGCGGCGGCAGAGTCGAAGTATTGGCGGGAGGATAAATTTTGGAATTAAAGTAGCCGTGTGGCGGCTAACTAGAATCTACCACCCCATCTCATCTCGTGGGTGTCGTAAAAATCGACAGAGGGAAAATTTCAAATGGGCAGCAGGACCTAAATAAATAAATAAACTGCGATTGCCAAGCGTGGCAACTACGACAAAATCCCCCCAAAATGTGAGCTACAAACTTTTGTGGCAATCTATGGGGGAGGCCTATGTTTAACAGTGGGCTAGTGATAGGCTGAAATGATGAAGAAGCCCGAAATCGATATGAAGTTTTATATTACGCAAGAACCACGGTGCTTCCGTGGCTTTCCGCATAAATCGATTCTGTATAACCTCTGGGAAGCATGCACGAATACGGATCTTGCGTATGTCATAATTGGCCGAATACCGGTTTTGTAAAGCGTAGTTTTATTACGTAGGAACATTTTTTTATTTTTATTTGTATCGGGTGTAATCGGCTGAAGACGAAAGCCAAGCGGTAACTTACTCGGTTAAGGTGTGGACTGAAGGTGTGTCTTGTGGCTAGTAGGGCGCCTAAATATTTGACTCTTTTCCCAAGGGATTGGACTATCAAATAACTTTATGGCAGGGAGTACATGGGTCTCGTTACACGGAAGCAGTTTTCACTTACATACATACATACATACAGTCACGCCTCTTTCCCAAAGGGGTAGGCAGAGACCACATCTTTCCACTTGCTACGATCCTGATCCTTTCACTTACATTTATGCATTTATTTTGAAATCAATTCAATTGTATTATTAATAATATTAAAGATAGATATTTACTACGAGTATCAAAGCATTTTTAGTGTGGCTTATGTACTGATGATATACAGCATATAGTTAGGGTTAATTTTGCATGTTGGTCATTATGATAAATATGGTCTTAGACATATTAAGTTTGTCAATTGTTTTGTAAATTTTCATTCAATGTATGTGATAAAAAATAATTTTGCTGGAATCCGTCTCGGTAGGTACCACCCCAAGGCCAGTTATTCTGCCGTGAAGCAGTAGTGTGAAAACTTTAATGTGTTTCGGTATAAAGGGCACTGACAGCTAGTTTAATTACATGGGAAACTACTTTGAGCTCAATGCGAACAAAATGCCCTTTTCTGTATGGCTCCGTACAGAAATGTTCTGTGTAATACAGCATTTTGTTATGGGCAGATGTTGCGCTTGCCATCAGGTGAGCGATGTGCTCGTCTCCTTACTTAAAAAAAAAAGTAAAGTAACAGCTTATAAATGTGCGTCTGCTAGCCTCAGGCCTCCTCTCATTTCCGAGAGGATTTTGGAGCTGGAAAGAATCCGCCACGCTGCTCCAATGCGGGTCGGTGGACTTCACATGTCTTCGATTTTTTTTATTTCTCAAACTTGCAGGTTTCCTCATGATGTTTTCCTTCCCCGTTGAGTACGTGGTAAATCAGCAACTAAAATTGCTTTTAACAATTTTAGTGGTGCCGGCATCGGGAATCGAAACCAGGTCACTCGCGTACTATGAAATTTCATGCGCGCGCCTAGCCCGTTCTATGTGCAACAATAAAAAAGTAAGTGATTAAAAGCAAAAATAATCTTTAATTTGAATTCAGCCGAATAACTAAAGGTATTCATTGATAATTTATTTTTCCCTACCATGTGTATAATATCACGAGTAGATGATTACCTGTTTTATATTATTTTATTCTTCTGCTTCCTGTAGTATTTTAACAAGCTTGAATCTATGAGTTTGTTTATTTTGTAGTGGTGGTAGGATTCCTTTGCAGTAGTCCTTCTAGATACAGAAGAAATCATCGAGTGTGGTAATGTTTTCTTTAAGAATCATAAAATATTATGGAACAATCATCTAAACTTATATTGATATCAAATATCCGGTCGTAACAATTAACCTATTAACCGAGATACTATTAATGTTATCTAGTTTTATCAAGAGGAGTGGTGGCCGTGTCCTATTATACATAAGGATGGGCGTTCGCTTTAAATGTGATAGTATATGAGGTGAGTAGAATTTGATCCGCGATGACGGCAAAACAGATTTTAAACTACTGAACATATTTGTCGGCTGCGTTGGCGCAGTGGCTAACCTCTTGACTTCTGCGCCACGGGCCGCGGACAAATATTTGTTAGGCTGACAGGTAGTTGCTCCGGGCCTGGGTATCTGTGCATGTCTGTCACCCACGACACAGGATAAATCCTACTGCGATGCGTCGTTTTCTTAAATAAAAAATAAAAATATTTACATACAAAATTTAATTATACACATGTACAGTTACATAAATAAAGTAACCATCACCAATATAATTACAACCAGATACTAAATCACTGCTTAATCTAAGTTTCTCGCACAATTATGGTTTTAAATGAAGGAAGGTTACTTCCTTCATTGTAATGGGTTTCCGCAAAGTAACGCCTGATTCTATTAACTTTATTAATTATGGTTTTGTGTGAGAAACGTGTGTTCCTCTGGTATTCGTAGATATTCATGGGCGGCGGTGATCACTTACCATCAGGTGAACCGCTTGCTCGTTGTCCCACTCTTGTATAAAAAACGTCCCCCTGTCTTAATATGAATAACCTTTCGCACGAGGTTGTCATTCAAGAATTTTTATTCTTTCTTTCTCTTATAATACATATGTCATCATTTTGTTACAGTTCGATGCAGGATGTTTAAGCGCCGTTGAATGAAAATAGTATATTTCTTGGTTTGTTGTGTGGTGTTTTCAAACAGCTATTATGATTCTAGAAGAAATATTGATTTGATGGGCACATACTTCTCATAATCATAATTCATAAATAAAGTAATATAAATTTCTGTGGCTAGACAGTTCCTACGACACAAGAACTATTGGCTTAGATTCTTCGATTTCCCATGCGGTACCACTTTCAGCTATTTTGAATACTTCTGCGGTGGCTTTTCCAACAGCATCTGCTTTTTGAAAAATAATTTTCTCAAAAAATATCTCTATGTCCCTAATAATATCGGGAGAGAAGGGTTTAAAACTTTTACCCAAATTTGTTTCAGTAAATCCTGGACAAACTGCTACCACTCGTACTCCATATTTTCTGAAATTGTTCATGTGTCCTAAAGATTTAGTAAAGCCCAAAACAGCATGCTTTGATGCTTGATACACGGGTGCAAATGGAAGGATCCGATAACCCAATATTGATGAAAGATTGATTATGGTGCCACCTTTACCAGATTTGTCTAATCGCATGTGTTCATGGAATTTAAATGACCAATCCAATAACGCCGTAACATTAATTGCAATAGTCTTTTTTAAATCATCTTCACAAACGCCAGCACAATTCACTAGAACATCAACAGTTTTGTGAGTGTTTGTAATTTTTTTGTAAATTATATCTAAATCAGTTGTAACATCACATTTGTAAAATTCAACTCTATGGTCACCGTATTCAGTTTTCAGAGTGTTAGTGGCTTCATTACCGAGTTCTTCGTTTGTATCAAGTAGTATAACAACATTTACATTATCCTGAAGAAAATTATTTGCTATTGCATATCCAATACCGCCGGCCCCTCCGGTAATCACCACAATTGTGTTATTTAATTCCTTAGACATATTTTCTGTTTATGATACATGTTTACTGAGAAATCTCTATTTATATGCTCTGTGGTAAGCTATAAAGATAACTAGGCTTTTTTATAATTTTACGGACATTTTATATTTAATTTTTGAAGTTTAACTTCTTTGGGCACTGAGAGTTAATAAAATTACTGGGCATTTAAAAAAAAATATAAAGTGACGAGACGAGTAAAACGTTTCCCTTATGGTAAGTGCAACGTCTGCTAAAACCGATGCTGTGTCACCCAGAATATTTCTGTGTGACACTGCACTGCGCTCGTCACTAGCAATCAGTGCCCTTCAAACCGAAACACAGTAATGTTTGCACACTACTGCTTCACGGCAGAATAACTGGCCCTGGGGTGGTACCTACCTCGACGGATTCCGGCAAAGGAATCCTACCACCACTATAATTTGTATTTGCCGGTATCGCCACGCTTGGCAGGTGGATTGGCGATCGCAGTTCCAGACACTTTGGACCTTAGATACTGTTATCCATCACCGGTCGGAGTAATTTAAGTCTGGCATATTTGAAATGATCTTTGTCAACTTTCGTCGAATAATTCGGTCAAAATTTCCAATTTAAAACTTTACAATTTTGTGATGTACAAATATTGGATTTAGGTGGGATGTCAAGCCGGACCATTTTATGAGAGAAAGTGACGAGACTAGTAAAACGTTCACCTGATTGGAAGCAACGTGTGTCCATGACAAATGCTGTGTCAGAATATTTCTGTGTGGCACTACACTGCGCCCGTTCCCCAGAGATATCAGTTCCCAAGTCTCATATGCACAATAATTTTACACTAACTCTCTCTAGGAAAACTCTCTCTCCTTAGAAATATGGGAAATGGTTATAATACTTCCAATATTTCTAAGGACTGGACAGGACAGGACGCTGCTTTTAATTTATTTTTTTATTTTATTACGTATTTCATCATGTCGATATATGTAAAATACTTTGATTTTTTTTGAGTGAGTCAATTTTTTTAAATATTTATTAACATTTAATAGTTCCCCTTAATTTGGAGGAGCACAAAGCGTATTCATATTGTTAGTTTTCTTTGTGTATCACTTTATCGATCGCCAAGATCCAATAAAAAAATAACTATATACCAAAAAAAGATTAAAAAAATTAATGATGTCTTTCTGGTCGATTTTCGACCACGACGTCCACTGCCAAACATAAACGGAAGTCTATCAACTGAGCAGAGATATTATAGTGCCAAAACTGTACGCGCCAACACAGAGACACTGATTGCTCTTAACTTACGCGGCCCGATGTAACACTCATGTGGGAAGGCTAAGATGTAGTGTCACACACACGGGGACACTAATAACTAAATCAGACAGAACTTCGCCACTTGAACTCAAGATACGCGGCGTAAATTGGTTTATACCACTACCATAGTGGTATAAACCAATTTACGCCGCGTATCTTGAGTTCTCACTTGGGTTCTCACTTGGGCCATTACTGTACCAGGCGAAGGAGTCCTGCAATATGTTTTCCTAAATGTGGCTACTGTTCAATCATTACGAAGTTATCTATTTGTTTTATTTATAATGTGACACATAAAAACATTAAGTAAATGTAAACAACTAAAGAACAATTGCACTGATTAGTTTTTAATTGACCTGAATTCTTTTTTTTTCTAAATAATAACTTAATTTAGCGAGTGACCTGAATTCGATCCTTGGTGTCAGCACCTATAAAATTGCTCTGAAATTTTAAGTGCTGATTTACCACGTGCTCAGCGATGACCCACGGGATGAGATGAGATCTCTAGGTCTAAAATTTTAAAGTTGTTCACCGTCCAAATGTATATTTATATATATATATATATATATATGGACTTTAGTTAATAGAATCAGGCGTTACTTTGCAGAAATTATAATAAAGTAAGAAAGTCAAATTACTAAGATCCGCCAAATTTAAAATAGTGTGTATTATCTAGTTTATAGACTACCGCCCACCCTCCCTTAAAAGCGTGCAAGATCAAAGTTATACCGCCGCCGGGAGCCGCCGGGATACCCTTTAACACTACAATATCACCACTAGGCAATACGAAGTCGAAAACACGACACGTGTTTCGCCGTAAAACGAGGCGTTATGAAGTGAATAGACTATAATACGAAACACGTGTCGTTTAACTCGACTTATGTTGTGTATATTACCAAGTGGCAGTAATCTGGTGGTGGAGGGTATCTGGTGGCGGTTCCTGCTGGCGGTGTGTTAATTTGTTTGTGCACGCTAATGAGGGAGAGCGGGCGGTGCTCTTCAAAAAGTAGGTAATAAACAACGTTTTTGTCGGCTCGGTTGGCGCAGTGGCTAAGCCCTTGTCATCTGCGCCGCGGGTCGCGGGTTCGATTCCCGCACGGGACAAATATTTGTATGGCCTACATATAGTTGTTCCGGGTCTGGGTGTTTGTGCATGTGGAATTTATGTCTCGTCAAGTTTGTTGCGGCTGCCTAGATTCTTCTGTTCTTTGGCAATTTTACTTCAGTTTGCCGCAAGAAGTGCGCTTCATTGTTGAGCCGAGTTCGTGGCAGCAGCCACGATGTTCTCAGCGCTATCGCGAGAAAATTAAATATCCCACTACTATTGGTTTTTAAGTAAAACCAAATCTCCTTGGTTATCATTTTTTAATATGTATGTTGGATCTGCGTTGTCTAATGTCAATGTACCTAATGCAGCTGAGCGTTAGGTTCCAAGTTCGAATACCAGCCGCACCCAGTGAACTATATACATTGACTTATATTATTAATTGTTTATGTAAATTGTCAGATAGTACTGAAATAAAGAGAATAATAATTTCCTACCATTGCTTTTTGATTACAAAGCATAGAAGCATTAGATTAAATAAATATATAATAAAAAAAGCAATTTAGAAGGTTTTCAACACAGTTGCTTTTTAAAAATTGCAGGCGCTGTCAACTTCTATATAAAAAAAATCAAGAGGGTATGACCTCTTGATTTTTTTTATTGTTTGCTTTACTGATAAAATTATTTAACTCTGTTGTAGTTTTTGATGCATAGAAATATCCATTTTTAAAAACAATGCGTTGTTGTAATTATTTTCACTTTATATATTTCAACTGTTAAGGCCGTCTGGACTGAAACACAGTCTTGCATTTCAAAGTTTGCAGGCGCTGTTTGACGCTTGATTGCTGGCAGTATTGATACAATTATACACATGCCCATTAAAAAAAGGGTTTCGTGGTAATGATTTTCACTTTGCTAAATTTTACTATTTCTATGTGACGAAACAAGCAGTTGATGGTAAGTGAAACGTCTGGCCATAACAAATGCAACACCAAGAACATTACTGTGTGTCACCACACTGCACTCATGTCACCCTGAGACATGAGTTCTTAATTACTTTATTACTTAATTATTACTTTAAAAAAAACGATGCCCCACAGTAGGATTTCCCCTGTGTGTGGGTGCGTTTTACATGCACAAACACCCAGACCCGGAACAACTATTTGTAGGCCATACAAATATTTGTCCCGTGCGGGAATCGAACCCGCGACCCGCGGCGCAGAAGCCAAGGGCTTAGCCACCGCGCCAACCGAGCCGACAAGTCTCATATGCCGAGTGATTACGCTAGTTCTGTGCCCTTTAAACCGAAACACAGTAATATATTTTTTTATGGATAAAGTGACGAAACGAGCAAATCGTTCACCTTATGGTAAACGCAACGTCTGCCCATAACAAATATATGTCACCCACAAAATTTCTGTGTGGCACCATACTGTGCTCGTCAATCTGAGACATCAGTTCTTAAGTCTCATGTAATAAATTGTATAGCTTATTTATTACATACATACATAAGATCACGACTGTATCCCATAAGGGGTAGTCAGAGACTGGCCACTCACTGCAAAAACCGATGACTGCCACCATCCACGTTCCACCAAAACAATATAATGCACTTGGTGTGATAGGTGGTGAGCCCATCGCCACCATGCGCTGATGGGTGCACAGTGCAGTTTAATTCCTTACAGGCCTTTTACGAGATCCATTGGATGAGATGGAGTGGTAGTATTCTTTTAACGAGGTGCCACCACACGGCCAAACTTATTTATTATATATCTAAATTATTTATTACATATAAAAATTATCATAAATTTAGTTTCCTCCTATTTTTTTTCATTCTTTAGTTAGCACCTGCCTTCTACTTTTCACCATAACAAAGGTTGACTGGTAGAGAATGCCACTAGGCATTAAGTACGCCTAGCCTTTGGCTTAAGGTGCCAGCAATAAAGCATAGATAATATAAATAAACTTCTGTAATAATCACAAAGTTGAAATAGCATAGATAAGCATAGGAATAACAAAAAGAAAAATAACAAAAAAAAAACTACAAACCAACAGTAGCATCACAAATATCAATGAAACATTTGAAACACACAAAAACAATAAAGCTGTAACATAAAAGCACTCTCGGAATATTTCAGCACAAAGTACCACCCCATCAAAGTGTTACCCCATCGCCGGTTAGGTAAGTAGTGTGCAAACACTACACTACTGAATACTGACATTACTGTAGGGCACAGTAACAGTAACAGAGGTTGCAGACAAGTTGACCTTATATCTATACATTACACAAAGCTTAAGTCCGAAAAGTAAGAAAATGGAAATACAAAGCGTTGCATATAAAACTATATAAATTAACATAAAACACGGACAAAATCGACATACGTTAGGTAAATAATTAAAAACCGTAAAGTATAAATTCTAACATGACTAGCATTTCCATAAAGCTTTAGCAAGGTTTTTGATAGGAAAAGGAACATAGCACGTCAAACGTGGAAAAACTCTTTTCAATGAAAGGACTAGCTAATACAAAAACGTTTCTTCAATATAGTTAATAGAATCAGGCGTTACTTTGCGGAAATCCATTATAATGAAGGAAAGTAAGTTAATTTGCTAAGATCCGCATGCAAAATATGTGCTCAACTGCGAGCTGTGATATAACTGGGTAATATACACCATTTTTATATTTTGCATGTGGATCTTAGAAATTAACTTACTTTCCTTCACGTTTCTTTAAATCAAATTAGTATTTCCTATTATTAGCGAGTTCAAACATACGAACTCTCCAGCTGCAGTCAGCATTTTTTTTGTTCGAAAAAGTGACGAGACGAGCAAAACGTTCACCTGAAGGTAAGTGCAACGTTTGCCCATAACAAATGCTGCGTCACCCAGAACATCTGTGTGATACCACACTGCGCCCGTCATCCTGAGACATCAGTTGGGGCAATGTTTTGAAAGTAATAAAAAACAAAGTAAACTCTATATATATATATATTATATACTGGTAAGTTTGTTTATACCTCATCAATAAACCAGTAGTATTCAAAATCCAACAGCCGGTATTATTTTTAAGTCTAGATATAAACTATTATTAGTTTATATCTCGACTTATACCATTTACTCAATTAAAGTCTTACTATTATACTCAATTCAAGTCGTAAGATATCGCTATAAATACAGTACTCATTATGAAAGTTTCTCATAACCCAGTCATACGCCTGTACGAAAACTTCTATCAGTGTCATTTATTTAATTTTGTATTGTTATCAAATAAGCGAGCTGTGATATTGAAACCAACGAGAATATTTTTGGATTGCTGTAAGTCATTTAGGTCCTGTACATTTCAAAGTCAAAGTCAAAATTTCTTTATTCAATTTAGGCTTGTTTAAAGCTCTTATGACCGTCAAAATCTAAACCGGTTCAAAAATTGACCTCCTCAGAGAAGAATTTAGTCACTTATAAATTACAAAAAAAAATTACATCATAAACTTAGTAGCCATCATAGTTGTACGAGTTATTCACAAGTCTTTGTCCTCTATATAATGATCTATTTAATAATACGCTTTATCTAATAATGTCTTCTTGATAAGTTTTTTTAAATACATATCCGATTTTTGTGTTACACTTCCAGAAATTTTATTATAAAATTTTATACATCTAGTAAGAAAATACTTTCGAGTTTTAGCCAACCTAAACATAGGAACCTCTAGCGTGTCACCTCGACCCATGCTACAGGATACAGTCAATTTTTTGTTAAATAACATAATGTTTTCCCGTACGTAGATAATATTTTACTTTTTAGCAGACTTTTATTGTTAACTATTTTTCATTTTTAACCGACTTCAAAAAAGGAGGAGGGCATAACTTCTTTTTTTAGGATCGCTTTACATAATCGTTATATAATCTATACAAATAAATAAAATTAATGTGTCTGTTTGTAATAACATAATAACAACTTTTTACTCTATGCTGATGTAAGTATATATGGTACTGATAAAGAATAAATAATTTTTAAAATGTTTGTCTAATTATCTGTTTGTTTCGGTTAATCTCCGAAACGGCTGGACCGATTTTGACGGAACTTTCATTGACAGATAGCTGATATTATAGCGGGTAATGAGGCTACTTAATTATAGAAAAATAGTTAGCCTTACGCGCAAAAAAATTATAACCCCAAAATCCATTTAAAATAGGCACGTACATATGTATATCAACGATCGAGGTCGGCTTCTTCACGCTAGGCACAGCTAGTTCGAAATTCTGTTTGGAGCTGCTGAGTTGTAGTTGGATACTTGATGAAATAATTATTATACTTAGTATGACGAGCACTTAGCTCACCCATAGTAGTCAGAGTACCCGACTCTTACGCCGCTTGTCCTGTGTTTGAATCCCAGCCAAACTAAACATTTTTGCAAAGACACAAATGGTTTCAGGTCTGGTTGCTTCGTGATATCCTTCGCTTTGCACCCTTCCTTTGATGTTCGCATAAGCGTTATATTGGGCGCGGATATGTTAGGAAGGTTAGGGTAGGTGTAATTTTCTAGAATCAAAAAAAATATATAATTTAAAAAAATAAGAGAGAAGCAGTAGGGAAGTTCGAAAATAGCTTCTTTTTAATTTATTCCACGCGACATTATTCGATGAAATTTTTCAGATATTTAGATAAAACAGAGATAAAGTTAGTTTGTATATTGTATATATCGTGTATGTAGTGTACTATAGCTAATATAACTTCGAGGTCGATAACTTACTTTTTACTGGTGGTAGGATTCCTATTCATGATCCCGTTTTGGAAGGCACCACCTCAGGGCCAGTTATTCTTCCCTGAAGTAGTTGTGCGCATACATTACTATTTTTCGGTCTGAAGGGCACTGAGAGCTAGTGTAATCACTAGTCATATGAGACATAAGAACTGATGTCTCAGGATGACGGCCGCAGTGTTGTGCTACACAGTAATGTTCTGGGTGACACAGCATTTGTTATGGGCAGACGTTACTTTTACCATCAAGTGAACGTTTTGCTCGTCTCGTTTCCAATAAAAAATAAGTCAAATCGGCCACGAAGATAAATGTTCCACACACTAATTAATAAATATTTTTTGACTACAGGAGATGTATTTTCTAATATGGTCAGCGGTTGCCCTAAGTGTCTTGGCTTTATATTTTCGCCAAGTCTACTCCAGATTTAGTAAACGCAGTGTGAAGCACTTCAAACCGATTCCACCACTGGGCAACTCGGCTTGGGTTCTGTTACGCCGAATGCATTTAGTAGATAACTTAATCAAAATATACACGTCATTTCCGGAAGACAGGTACAGAATTCTTGAGTAATTACTAGTCAGTAAATGTAGTTAATAAGTAATAAGTAGATATAAATGGAGATGTAGTATAGCGTGGAGCTTTAACTTTAAAAAACATCTTATAAATACTATATCTTATAAATATATACGGCCGATAGGTGTCCAGCAGAGTAGAATAGCACCTACCTCTTTCCTACCCAGGGGTCGCTAAAGGTGTCTAAGGTATTGTACGGACAGCCCAAATTCGAGGAGAATAACGCCATAACGTGCAATGCTGTCATTATACTGCTCGTGGCATTGGGAACGAATAAATTTTTTGACTTGTATCCAAATGGCGGCGACGTGGTCTCG
This sequence comes from Luehdorfia chinensis, assembly GCA_019845155.1. Classification (NCBI taxonomy): domain Eukaryota; kingdom Metazoa; phylum Arthropoda; class Insecta; order Lepidoptera; family Papilionidae; genus Luehdorfia; species Luehdorfia chinensis. Next base: position 7,764,030 of record JAHVAK010000024.1, on the reverse strand, counting down.
CCACCCGTCATGTCTCGTTTCTCGCGCGAGCGAAAAGGAGGCGACGTGTGTGGTTTCTGCCTACATCTAATAGGGGGGAAAGACGTGAATATATGTAATGTAATGTAGGAATATAATACAATAACATGATTATTATCTCTGTTTTGTTAAAGCAACTAAAGTTGAGCAATAGTAAGTTAACTCTAATTCCGAATACCAACATTTTTCTTTTTTTTTGCTTATAGAGGTGCCTACTTCTACTTTTTGAGTAATCATAACACTTTTCGTTATTTTTTATCTTTAAGATTTATATGTTTTAAGGAAGCTCACTGGTGGAAGGATTCCTATGCAGGACGCCGTCTAGGTAGGTACCACCTAAGGCCAGTTATTCTGCCGTGAAGCAGTAGTGTGCAAACGTTACTGTGTTTCGGTATGAAGGGCACTGAGTGCTTTACAAGCTTTGAGTCCGAGCATGCACTATCGACTACAACCATAATGCTCTGATGATGGTCTGTGAAAAAACTGGTGATTCAACTGCATAATTTCTCGAGAAGCCCATAGAAAGGAAGCTTCGAGAGAAGCGCTTTATGGCAAACCCAATCGTCATCCCGAGCTCCATTCTGCAGTATCGCCATGTCCATATAACTAGAATTACAAATTACTATGAATTTAGTAGATTTTTTAATTATGTGTATTTAAGTGACTTCAAAACTTAAAAAAAAAGTTTCGTTATTCTTGAACCGGAACACATCAGTCTTGTACCAGATACAGAAAATACCAGAAAATCGCCGAGACTCGAAATTTCCGAGACCGTAAATCCCGTGACGAGAGCCCTCGTGAGATAGATTGTCACACAACAATCATTGGCTGATCACTCCGCGGAGTTCTTAGTATGTTATGAGTCTGAGGCTATCGAGATTAAGGAGATTGAAATGCGAGAGCATGCGGAGTACACCTCTATTCTTTTGAAGCCTAATAAGCATAAGCACTTAATCCACTTTTACTATTCCAGTGTCTTACGAAGGTGATAGATTCTCTAATGCCGCTACAAGATGGTATATTCAATTTTATTTTTAATGTTTTTGGTTTTAGGTTTGTTGGTAATTTCGATTTCCTTCGACCTATATTAATGGTGAGAGATATAGACTTGATCAAAAATATCCTCATTAAAGACTTCGACTACTTCCTCAATCACAAGACTTTAGTTGATGAAACCATAGATCCACTTTTTGCAAAAAATTTGTTTTTTCTTAAAGGTAATGCTTAAAGTTAATCAAATTACTGTAATAATTAATAGAATCAGGCGTTACTTTGCGGAAATCCATTATAGTAAAGGAAAGAAAGTTAATTTGCTATAGTCTCAGAGACTATAAAAAGCAACTCTTTGACCGGGCCGCTCACTCGGCGGTTGACAGTCGTAGAGTCAATATCACTTGATAATGCCTCGTTTTGAGGTGAAACACTGTGTTCTCGACTTCAGTGGTGTGTATTGCCTAGTGGTAGTGTTGTAGTGGTGGAGGGTATCTGGTGGCGGCTCTCGGTGGCGGTATTGGTGTTCTTGTGCACGCTGTTGTGGGAGGGCGGGCGGTGCTCTTCAAAACTAGGTAATACACACCATTTTACATTTTGCATGCGGATCTTAGCAAATTAACTTTCTTTCCTTTACTAAATTACTGTAAATTTAAAATTATGGTGGTAGGATTTCTATGCAGGAATCCGTCTAGGTAGGTACCACCCCAGGGCCAGTTATTCTGCCGTGAAGCAGTAGTGTGCAAACATTACTGTGTTTCGGTTTGAAGGGCACTGTGAGCTAGCGTAATCACTGGGCATATGAGACTTAAGACCTTATGTCTCAGGGTGATGGGCACAGTGTGGTGTTACACAGAAATTTCCTGGGTAATATTGCATTTGTTATGGGCAGGCGTTGCACTTACCATCAGGTGAACGTTTTGCTCGTTTCATCACTTTATCCAATAAAAAAAAAAAAAAATTACTTTGTATGTGAAAAAGATTTGGTGGCGACTATAAAAATAATTCCTATGCTTGTGCTTAGAAAAAGCTTACCTTTTATTTGGACGCTTTTTTACAACCACAGGTCAAGAATGGAAAGATATGCGATCCACATTGAGTCCGGCGTTCACAAGTTCCAAAATACGTTTAATGGTACCGTTCACGGTTGAAGTTGGCAACCACATGATTAAATCTTTGAAGAAAAGTATTCAGGACTCAGCAGGTCAGTATTTTACTATTTATTTTGAAACACTATAAACATTTTCATAATGTTAATATATTTAAATTTATTTTATATACCGTATTATGACAAAAAATTTCTATATAATTTTTTTGTGTTGTGGTAGCGGCTTAAGAGAATATACCACCACATCTCATCCCGACAGAGTGAAAATTAAAACCAGAAAATGGGCAGCAGCATCTTCTTGGACCATTAGAATAATTAAACAGCGGTTGCCAACCCTCCTGCCGAGAGTGGCAACTATGTCAAAATTCCCCCCAAAATCATCCCTTCAAACTTTTATAGCAATCTTTGGGGGAGGCCTATATACAGCAGTGGGCTAACGATAGGCTGAAATGATGATGATGATGATGAACTAATTTTAGTAAAACTCTAACATTGATTGTAATATGAATTATCGTTAAAAGCTATCTCCTTTAGTAACGTGTGAATGTTTTGATATTTTTTTCAGATAATTTCGTTGATATAGAATGTAGAGATCTGACAGCTAGATATGCTAATGATGTAATCGCCTCATGCTATTTTGGTTTAAAAGTGAATTCGTATAATGAAAAAGATAACGTATTTTATAAAATTGGAAATTTAGTCACAAGTATCTCTTTTATAAAATTTATGTTGCTAGTGGCCTTTAACACATTTCCTCAATTAGTGAAGGTAAATCCCAATTACTTTTAAACAGAACAGTAAAATAATAAGAAAATAAATTACTATGGTAATTGTTGTTAACTAAAAAAAAACCACTAACGTTATACCACAATTATAGTAACAAGCTAATAAATTGCTAGCGATACGAAGTCCATGTATCGTAGAGCTGATGCGCTAAGACATGCGGTAAGACTATGCTTTAACACCGGAGTGCCATAAAACACACTGTTTCTGATTCGTAAGATAGCCGACGTGTCGTAGTGCAATACACTAAGACGCCGACCACAAACGGCAGAGGTGATCGATGTTCACGAGTAAGTCTTATTACTAAAACAGAACTGCTTACCATCGGCACTAAGATGATATCTATATAGCTAAGAAATAAATTTCCTCGTTCGAGAAATCAGGTTTCAGTCCAAATTATGGTCTAAAAAATAGTTTAGATCTCATTTCTAAAATTAAAGACATTCATTTACCCCCCAAATCCATTCTATTATCTTTAGACGTTGAGAGTATTTTTATAAATGTCCCCTCCCAAGACTGTTGCGTATACTCGCAGATCATTTTAATAAACGTCGTCTACATCCTGGGGAAACGAAAGATCTTTTAAATTTGACTTCTCTTTGTATGAAACAGAACTACTTTTGGTTTGACAACCAATTCTTTTTACAAAGAGAAGGTCTGTGGTCCCCCTAAATTGATCTTATGGCGGATGTATTTATGGATAACTTTGAAAAACTAATCATAGTTGTCAATAAAAATATCCTTTTCTACTACAGATATATAGACGACATTATTTTTTGCTGGACAGGTTTTTTGCAGACGTTTTCTTAAATTAAACACCCGCAAATAAAATGTATGATGACATTGGAACAAGATTGTACTCTTAACTTCCTAGATATTACAATATCCCATAGAAACGGCACGCATGATTTTCAATATTACCGCAAACCGACCCAAACAGATTCTCATCCCCGCGTCGTCTTGTCACCCATGGCAACATAAATTAGCCGCTTTCCATAGTTACGTTAATCGTCTATTGACCGTACCGTTGAATACAGATAATTATGCCAAAGAACTTCAAATCGTCTATCAGATTGCGGTCTCTAACGGTTGTTCAAAAAACATTATTAACACTATAATACATAATATATAAATAGCAAATTCATATAATTCGCAAGGATCTGTACGCGGCTACATCTCAAAGTGTTCGACGATATGTGAGAAGTTTGGTCTACTTGGGTTCTGTATCTGAGAGAATAGCAAGGACTCTTAGACGAAACGATATTTGCGTTGCGTTCAAGACAAGCAATTCGCTGAGGTGGGTTTGTAACGTGACAGATAAAATTGATGAACGCCAAAAATCCGGCGTTTATAGACTTGTTTGTAGTTAATGCAACGCCGTTTACGTGGGTCAGACTGGTCGCAATTTCGAAACTCAATGCAGGGAGCATTTGGCCGAGTAAAGAAATTGCAATCCCGACAGATCACACTTCGCAAAACATCTTTTGAAAACTGGGCATAACCTAACTAGCGACCACACAGTTAAAGTCTTACATATTTGCGACAAGGCGCTTCGGCTGTGTGTGCTGGAACAATTAGAAACAATAAAGAATAAAAATAATAACATTACACTGCTGAATGAACAAAAACGGCTGCTTATATAATTCGGGTGGTGGATAGTATGAGCTAGCGGTCGCAATCGCGAATCGATAGTATAAATAGGCAGCTCCTTGACCGCGCCGCTCACTCGGCGGCCGTCTGTCGCAGAGTATAAGACACTTGATAATGCTTCGTTTTGGAGCAAAACATGTGTCGTGTTCTCGACTTCAGTGGTGTATATTATCTAGTGGTAGTATTGTAGTGGTTGTTGGAGGGTATCCGGGGGCGGTGATAGTTTACTTGTGCACGCTACTGAGGGAGGGCGGGCGGTGCTCTTCAAAAAACTAGGTAATATTCACCATTTTTATATTTTGTTTGCGGATCTTAGAAAATTAAAATACTTTCCTTCATTATAATGGATATCCCCGCAAAGTAACGCCTGATTCTATTACCTATAATAATATATCATCACATCTTCTACAAATATTGCATTAAACCCGTACTCTTTAATTAAGAAAACAATTGTATGAATTTTAAATGTAAGTGAAGTTGGTAACCAAGAAGAGTATAAAAAAACACTCGACTAAAGTCATTAGAGAATTTATTACGATGCCAATTATGGAGGGACGACGATGAAAGAAGTTGAATATCATTTTCAGAAGTTCAAATTATCTATATTTCCTCAAGCTACGAAAGAATGTTTCAAAAACCTTGTCACAAACGTAATGAATGATCGTGAAGTAAACAATATCATTAGACCAGATATGATACATCTTCTTATGGAGGCTAAAAAAGGTATAATTTACTAAAAGCACAATATTTCCTGTAATTTATTGATAAACAACAATGCCTTACGTTAATTTCGAAGAAATGTTGTCTGTTGATGATAAATGATGATGATGTTCTCCTAGCCGATTTCGACCACGGCGACAACTGGCGACTACTGTCGGGAGCCATCAACTGCGCAGGAGATATTATAGTGCCACAAGTGTACGCGCAAACACAGAGACACTCACTCGTCCCAACCTACCCGCGCCCGATGTAACGCTGATGCGATAAGATCGGAGGTAGGCTGGGATGCAGTGTCAGAAACACGGGGACAATCACAACACAACCAGACCCGAAAACCAACAATTTATGTTTTAGCACAAATGTTGGCTCCAAGGACCCGTGGCTTAGAAGTGTTGCTACATTAGGCATGAAAACACACTTTAGATAGTGAATATTATTGTAATTTGTAAAAAATGAAGGAATTTCCTGGTGGTAGGATTCCAAAAATCCGGATGTGTCGGTCTGAAGGGCACTGATAGTTATTGTAATTATTTAACATGTGAGAATTAAGAACTGTTATTTTTAAGTCTCTGCTCCACTAGTTCATTATTTGTTATGAGCAGACGTTGCACTTACCATCAGGTGAACGATTTGCTCGTCTCGTCACTTTTTACATAAAAAACAATAAATGCAAATTAAAAGTTTACTCTTTTTTTCTCCCATGACCCATATTGTTGCAACTTTAATGTAACCTATACACAATTTCTAAAAAGCCGAATCCAAATTATCTTTTTGTCTTTCAGTTTGGTCTGATGATGATTTAATTGCACAAGCCCTGTTATTCTTTTTCGCTGGTTTTGATACCGTCTCTACTGCAATGGCGTTTGCGTTACACGAGTTGGCAGTAAGTCCTCAGATCCAAGAACGTCTTGTGCAAGAAATAAAAGATAATGAGGAAAAAAACGGTGGCAAATTTGATTACAATTCTGTTCAAAACATGACTTATTTGGACATGGTGGTTACAGGTAACTAGAATCTTAATATCAACGCAGCCCTACCGCTTATCGTACCTTCTTATGAGAGGCATATGTCCAGTAGTAGACCATTAAGTCGACGTGAAAGAAGAAGGAAAAACATTTATATTTTTTTTTGCTACACGACAGAAGTGATTGTATTCCATCCTACGAGTAAACGTGATAGTTAATATTTTTAGTCAATTTCTATTTTTAACCATAAATTGATTTAATCATTACTTTTTAATTGGTATTTGCAGAGACACTTAGAAAATGGCCGTCGGTAGCAGGCTTGGACAGAACTTGCACAAAGGACTACAACATGGGTAAACCTAACAAAAAGGCTTCTCGTGATTATATTGTAAGTATAACTGAAAAAAGTAGTTTTTTCTTATGTTGACATACATTCTATTTTATTTAGTTATACGATGACCCCACTAATGAAAGATGACTTTGGCGGTAGATTAATATGTGTTTAGGATGCACTACAATCATTTGCAGGAATACTTACTTTAACTATCAGAAATATTTTTCTTGCTGAAAGTAAATTATTTATATATAGTTCAGATCACCAAGTAAGAGTATTAGTTAATATAGATTTTAATTAATAAATTTAAGCTATCCATTAATCTATACCGTGTGGTAGCGGCCTAAGAGAATCTACCACCCCATCATCATCCCGTGGGTGTCGTAAAAGTCGACAGAGGGAAAATGAAAACCAGGAGATGGGCAGCAGCATCTTGTTCGAACATCTAAATAAATAAACTGCGGTTGCCAACTCGTCTGCCAAGCGTGGCAACTATGGCAAAATCCCCCCAAAACGAGAGCTACAAACTTTTGTGGCAATCTATGGGGGAGGCCTATGTTCAGCAGTGGACTATTGATAGGCTGTAACGACGATACAATAATCTATATAAATTTTTTTCTCGCGTTTAAAATTTTGTCGCCTTTAATTTACCTTATCTGCAACCCGGAGCTCTGATAAAAACGAATGCCCTAGATAATTCGGATATTTCCAAGACCTGACCTCATGGTCATCTATCGCCTCAGTCAGTTGGTGCTATAAAGTAAATAAAAGGCGATAACATATTAAAAATATGTCTTATTCAATGTATAGTATAAATATTGGAAGTACAGTTCAGAAAAAAATTTCAAAGTAGTACGATCTTGCTCACGATGTAACGTTGTAGTGACATATCTTTATAATAAGGCAATAAGTATCCATAATTGGACTAAATTTAATTTAAATTAAGTTGATCCCTATATTGGGGAGGACGACATCCATCGTTTAACGCAGAACGCCAGAGGAGTACCGGACGACCTTCCATTTTTTTATTGTTAATTTTTTATTTTGTTCACAAGGGTAGTTCTTTTTTGCACACACCCCAAACTCCCCAAAACACCCCAAAGGTCACAACGATGGAATGAAATATAATCGAATGAATTTTCTTTACGGCCACAACCAATACAAAACATACAATATTAAAAATTAATAGTAAAGAAAATAAAATATATATCAAAATCAGAATTAACTTACATCTGTAACTAAGATTAGTGCATACTGATTTTCAGTTAGTACGCACAGTATTTATAGTTAGCACCTACCTATACCTTCGACTGTCCTAGACCAAAGGACAAAACTCTCTTAGCAGACTTCGCCCCTCCCCCCCTCATGTGTTCTTCCTAGCACAGAGGGTCCAACAGCTAACTACCTCGGCTGCCCCAAGGCGCCGAAATCCGAACGACCCGCAGTCAGACAAGCGCCCTCGCCCAGAACTGTCTTCCAGACTAATCCTCTTCTCTTCTCTCCCGGAAAAAGCTGTCGACCTCCGCGTCCATCATAAATACATACATACATAAAAACATAGATACATCATACTTCGCCGACCACCCCCGCCGCGAGTCGATCTGCCGTAGTGAGCGACTTAGGTGAAGTCTGTCGCTTCGCCGCCATCTTCAACGGCGACGTGCCCCCCCCCCCCCCCCCCACACAGACACTCAGGGATACCAAGGGAAACCGCGAGGATAGAATATAGGTACTAGCATATAGTCTCGACTATTGTCAATTTCCAAGGCTACCGGTTGAAAGTGCGGTCACTTGAACCCAACGCTATTCTATCACTTTCTAACATACACACAAACAACTATTGTAGCATACATATTAATCAGGCTGGTTTTCCTTATCTTAATTATGACTAGAAGCGTCGCTGGAGTTTAATGCGCCTTTTGTTTCTAGTTTAGTTTCCAGACTCTACGCATTTTGAATTGGTGGTAAATTTGGGTGTTTAAAAACGTCCTCCCGACATAAATAAGTGATCGAACCGTAGTTTGGCCCTCTCGGGCGCCTTGGAGTTACTTACGCGCATAGATTAACAGCACCTCGGCACCAAGCCGAGGTCCTCTCTCAGAAGCCCTTGCGCTAGTTACCCATTATAAAGGTTTTGGCTAAGCCTTCGGGCTGACAGTGACTATCAGTCATAAAAAAAGCACTTACTCCTCCCTCCTCTACCTCTTTCCTACCAAGGTGTTGTAGGAGGCGACTACAGTATTGCAAGGACAGCCTGTATTTATGAATACACACTGTAATATGCAATGTTGTCACTGTACTGCTCGTGGGAACGCAATGGGAGTAATAATTTTTTGAATCTTACCAAAATGGCGACGACGTGGTTCGTCACCCGACACGTCTCGTTTACAACAGGGGCAAAAAGTGGGCTACGTGTGTGGCTTCTGAATACCCTTTAAATGGGAAAAGGCGTGATAGTATGTATGTACGTTATAAATGCGTGAATTATTTAAGTCGGCGACATTTAGGACCTCTTGTCATTTCCTCACAAACGTTTGATGATCGGCGTTTGAAATCGATTTATTAAGTGTTGCCAGTTACCCAAAAAAATATTTTGTTACATTTAATTTTAGATAAGAAAAGGTGAAGTCATTAGCATCCCTTCATGGGCTATCCACCGCGATCCTGAGTTTTACCCAAGTCCGGACAAGTTCGACCCTGAAAGATTCTCTGAAACCAACAAACACCTCATCAAACCCTCTACATACATGCCCTTTGGTCTAGGTCCTAGGCACTGCATAGGTGAGTGTGGTAATCTGAAGCTGGATATTATTCATAACACAATTACAATACTAATAGACGAACGCATGGTGTAGTTGTCAGAGTACCTGAAGTCTACGCAGCATGTCCAGGGTTCCATTCCCAGCCGGAGCCAATGTTTGTGCTAAAACAAATCGTCGGGTCTGGTTCTGTCATGTGTGTGAAAAATTTATATCTTTGTAATGCACATACATCATTTAAAACTATATAATTTAATGACCACTGTATGATAGTTAATAAAGTGTTACATTGCGAAAACCTCTTGTAGAATGTAGGCAAAGAAACGCCTAATTTTGCCTGCTAAAAACAACATTTATTTACCGCATGATGAAGTGACTCATCTGTTGTCTGTCGTACAGTCAATAACACTTTATAATGCCTCGTTTTGAGGTGAACTACGTGTCGTGTTCTCGACTTCAGTGGTGTGTATTGCCTAGTGGTAGTGATGTAATGGTTGAGGGTGTCTGGTGACGGTTCTCGGTGGCGGTATTAGTTTGCATGTTCGCGTGATTGTTAGAGTATAATAATTTAATACACACTATTTTAAAATTTGCATTTTTATCTTAGCAAATTTAATTTTCTTCCTTTATTATAAAGGATTTCCGCAAATAACGCCTGATTCTATTAACTATCATAACTATTAATACTGTATTGACATCAAGTCCACTGATGAACATAGATCTTTTTTTATTAGAAAAAAGTGACGAGATGAGCTGATCGTTCACCTGATGGTAAATGTCACTTTCACCCATAACAAACGTTTTGTCATCCCGAACATTTCCGTAGGGCATCACACTGCGCCATTCACACTGAGGCGTCAGTTCTTAAGTCTCATATGCCCAGCCCTGGTGGTAGGATTCCTATGCAGAAATCCGATTAGGTAGTTACCACATTAGGGCCAGTTACTCTGCCGTGAAGCAGTACTGTGCAAACACTACTGTGTTTGGGTTTGAGGGACACTGTGAGCTAGTGTAATCACTGGGCATATGAGACTTAAAAACAATGTCTCTGGTTGATGGGTGCAGTATGGTGTCACATAAAATAATTTGGGTGACAACGTTTGTTATGGGCAGACGTTGCACTTACCATAAGGTGAACGGTTTGCTCGTCTCGACACTTTAACAAATAAACAAAAATAAAAATAAAAAAAACTAATAACATTCTTTGGCCAGATTGGGTGGTCTGATCTGGGGAGGACATCTCCTCCAACTAGTAATATTTTGATGTTGTATATATAGTTCGCATCTCAGAAGACTTTCATAGCGCGATCATGAAGTTTATGGAATATTTTTCGAGCTTCACATGTTGCGACATAGATGTCGCTACAATTCCAAAATTAAATTTAGATTGTTATAATTCACAGCTTCAAGATTCACTCTTTGCGAAGTTAAAGTAATGCTGTATCAGCTTCTGCAGTGTATGGAACTATCCCTATGTGAAAGGAGTTGCATGTCTGAAAAGTTAGATCCGACCACTATAGGCATTCGTCTGGAAGGCGGTCACTGGCTGAGATTTAGAATAAGAAAATAGAAAATAGTAAATAATAAAATGTAATGATTTCTTTTTATAAACCACATAAATATGAACATGATGTTTAAATAGAAATGTAATATAAAGTTTATTAAATGTCTAAAATTCATCGTAACCAATTCTATTAATTTCTCATCAATCTTAACAAATAATATCAGTTTTATGTGTGTGTGTGTCTGATTAAATAAAACGACATGGGACCTTCAAGAAAGGCCTTTCTTATTATTCCTTTTTCAAACGCACCCGTAATTCCTCTGGCATTGTCACTTACCACCAGGTTAGCCGCTTGCTCGTTTGCCTCCTCCTACAAAAACAAAAATCTTCAATATTGATCGCAGCTCAATTGGCGATACTAAACCGTACAGAGGTGGCTTTCTAGAATACTGCTTGTTCTTTTTTCCATTCCAATTTATCTTCTTAGCATAAGGATAAATTAATAATTTTTATTTATAGAGATTGTCTTGTAAACAATTAAAATCTTTAATTATTTCACGAGTACTTTAAAATGATTAGAAACTATAACGAAGTGCGTATGTAAGTATTTATGAGTGTGTATGGGTTATTATTTTTTAGCCTCCGATAATCCGATTCTAAGTAGCTGCTCTTAACGCATTTAGTTTTCACGACAGTCCTGGGTTGATTGGGAGAGTAAGTCTAAAGCACTAAGTTCGCCCTCTATTCATTTTTCTTAAGGAAATAAATAAAAAAGAAATAAACACGTTTGTTCGACGAACACTAACATAACATCTAAAAAGGAGCCTCGGTAATAATTTGTGCACAGCACTGATTTTCCCTTTCTTTGACCCCTAGAACAACCGGATATAGATAATGTACAATTATTAATGAAAAAATTAAACATATGGTTTGATACAATGATATGGTATAAAGGTTATAACATTTTAGTAATAAGTAAACGTAACAGACTGTAAAAGAACACAACGCTCCTCTCAATTGTAAGAGGATTTTGTAGAAGCAAGAGTCTGCCATGCTCTACTAGTGATGGTTGATAGATTTCAAATGTCGTCGAAATATTCGTTCGTTTCTCAGAGATTTTGAGGCTTCTCCACGATATTATACTTCGCCGCCGAGCACGTGTTAAATCAACACTTAAAATTGCAATAAACAATTTCATATTATCCGATATCGTCGCTCCAGGAAGTCTGCAGTCTGTGACCATATTCTAGATCATCTCAACCATTACATCAGATTTGATAAACCACAAATCCTCGCAAAAGAACACCGATTCCTACCGAGGAAGATTCGCGAGGCTATTGAAATTAAAAAAAATCCTTATTTTAATAGAGAAGGTGGGTGGGTATTACCACCAGCTAGGGATCCTATAATTAATAATCAAAAACCAAGCATAACACTGCAAGACTTCAAGACACAGTTAGCACTTTCTGCGTAGATCGGACCGAAAATAATAATTAAAAGCTGAAGGTACTCCGGGTTAACTATGACATCAGGACATCTGTCACCTCAGTTCTCCCGTGACCATGGGTGCTGTAAAGCACTCGAAACGTCGGGTTATAAATAGTAAAATTAAACGCGATAAAATTCGTAAAATTAGTTTCATTTAAATAATACATACATACAAACACGCCTTTGTCCCATGTAAAAGGGCAGGCAGAGACCACATATGTAGACCACTTTTCGTGAACGCGGAAGACGAAACGAGACGTGACGGGTGGCGAACCACATCGCCTCAATTTGGTACTAGTCAAATAATTTTTTTTCTCCATTGTGTTCAAGCAGTATAGCGGCAGCATTGCATATGATATTATTTTGCACAATTAAAGGCTGTCGATACCTTAGTAGATTCTTATGACTCCTCGGTAGGAAAGAGGTAGGTGCTATTCTACTCTGCCGGACACCTGTTGCGCTGTTGGGTGCACAGTGCAGTTTAATTCCTTACTCGCCTTTTACGACATCCATTGGATGACATGGAGTGGTAGTATTCTTTTAACGAGCCGCCACCACACGGCATTAAAATACAACTGTGAAAAAAAGTCTAGTCTCAATTGAGTACATTTGGTATTTTTATACCTACAGCAAAATTACACTTGGTTATTTTTTCTAACATTCAGCAGCGTTTATAAACGCCATGCAATCTAATCTTTTCAATTGAAACGACCTTTGGTATTGAACAAACGACCGCGTATTTTGTTTTTGCTTGTTACTGTTTTTTTAACTGAAACGACGCTTCGTTCATAAGATATCATCAATATATCCTATGGTGATTATTTAGCGCAGTGTATTTAACTTATTGACATGTAGGAGATAAAGCCAAGACGTAGAAATTTGAGAATTATTCATTCTATACATGTAATAAATCTTTCAACTTCACGTATCTGTACATTTAAAATTTTTGGGAAATAAATAGTTAGGGGACGTTAAAAATAAGTAACAAAATACATTTATATCATTTTTAAACAAGTCTGTCTGTCTGTCTGTTTGTTTGTGAAGGCATTACGCTTAAAGTACTAAATTTAATCAAAATACCCAGTAAGAAAATTCATTGAGGCATCTTCCTGTAACATTTAGTCTTTGATTTATTCAAATCGGTTAATTCTATAAAAGTCATGAGTATTTGCAATTTACAAATTAGTTCAATGGTGGTGATCAATGCACTTTACTTAAATCTAATCTAAGAAATAGTAAAAAACATACATACATAAGATCACGACTGTATCCCATAAGGGGTAGTCAGAGACGTGGGCACTCACTGCAAAAACAGATGACTGCCACAATCCACGTTTCACCAAAACAATATAATGCACTTGGTGTGATAGGTGGTGAGCCCATCGCCAGCCATGCGCTGTTGGGTGCACAGTGCAGTTTAATTCCTTACTCGCCTTTTACGAGATCCATTGGATGAGATGGAGTGGTAGTATTCTTTTAACGAGCCGCCACAACACGGCAAAGCCGCCACCACACGGCAAAGCCGCCACCACACGGCTAATAGTAAAAAAATGACGTAAAATAGGTTGTATAAATAAAAACTTAATACCTGAAACACAGTAAATGAAAATATAATATTATTAAATCTTCTCACAAAGAACATCCTTTATACTAAGTACAATATTTAATCAGCATTAGTGATACTGATATATAATGGCGTTAAATTACGATGTTAAGATTCTCCGATGTTTAAATGTCGTTGATATTTTAGCTTTAAATATGGACACACGTTGAATATTCCGATTCAGGGCATGTCTACTAAAGTTCTTTATTAATGCGTACTCACTGCTGCCATCTGATTTTTAAATATTGTACTAATTATACTAATTTAAAATTACGCTTTAAAACATAACACTTTTAACTATATACATTTAATAAAAATCTCAACTGCAAGTGCCTGCACTTTTTAATATTTTGTACAAGAATTATAAAAGGTATCTTTCTATAACATTTAGTATTAGTTTCATTATAATTGGTTTATTCTATAAAAAGTTGTGAGTATTTGAAGCTTACGAATTTGTACAATGTTGGCGATGAGTCAATTATGTAATCTAAGAAATGGTAATAAAATATGCAAAATAAAGTTCTATGGTATTAAACTAACACCTGAACCTGTAACACAGCAAATGAAAAAATACTATTGTATTTTCTTACAAAGAGTATAATTAATATAAGTACAGTAGTTAATTACGAATTTTCGCCGTCAAAGTTAATAAGAATTATCAATAGATGGCGTTGTTGCGCAAATGACCGTTGTATGAATAAGAGGAGACACATTTTTTAAAATGTTTTCACCGGGCTCGAAAGTTCAGCTGTACTATGTAGCTCTATTTATGTATACAAGTTTCGGTTAAACCAAGCCTGGCTAGGCCCGAGAGCGCAACTAGCCGAATCTGATACGGCTAGCAGCCAAAACATCTCAAAAACACTTGTTTTTAAAAATCATGTCTCTGTCTGTTTGTTTATCCGGTCTAATTAATCACCGAAACAGCTGAATCGGTTTTGGCGGGACTCTCATTGACGGGAACTTTTTAGAGAGCAATCTAAGCTACTTTTTATTTCAGAAATATTTAGGGTCGTTGAGTAAAATCTGAAAAACTATAGAAATTAGGTGTTTTCTCCGCGGCTTTCATTTGCATTTTGGTCAAAATTATTTTCGTTCATGGCAGCTAAGTAATTCTCTTAATCCATACTTAATATTATAAATGCGAAAGTAATTCTCAGGGACAGACCCTCTGGCTGTTACCTTTCACGATTCAATCACTTAACCAATCATGACGACATTTGGCACAGAGATAGCTTGCATCCTGTGGACGGACTAAGGATACATTTTATTCCAGAAAATCAAACAGTTTCCAAGAGATATTTGAAAAACCTATATCCACGCGGACGAAGTCGTGGGCATCAGCTAGTAGTTAAGTACGTATAAGTGCAAGCAGTATAGATATATTTTTTTAATTTGATAGAGTGACGAAACGAGCAAAACGTTTACCTAATGGTAATTGCAACGTCTGCTATGTCACCCAGAACATTTCTATGTGACACCACACTGCGCCCGTCACCCAGAGACATCAGTTCTTAAGTCTCATATGCCCAGTGATTACGCTAGCTCTCAGTGCCCTTCAAACCGAAACACAGTAATGTTTGCACACTACTGCTTCACGGCAGAAAAACTGGCCATGGGTTGGTACCTGCCTAGATGAATTCCTGCATAGGAACCCTACCACCTCAATAATGTCCAATTTATTCATTTTGCCTAAGTAATTACCGTTATACGCCGTCTACCACAACTGTATTAGATGTATATCCCTTACATGTCGAAATCGAGGATAGTTTGTACTAAACGACCTCAAGGCAGTGCAGAAGAAGTCAATCAGTTAATTCGGTAGAAATGAGACAGATGGTAAATTTAAAAGGTGTAAAGATGTCTTCCCCTCAAACAGTTGTCTTAATAAATAAAATAATTTAGGTCCACGGCACAAATTTTAATATGTATTGTAAATATATACACACACAGGCCTCTCCACATTTCTTAGAGGGTTTGTGAGCCGGGAAGAGTCCGCCCAGTGCCTTATGTTTGCACACTTCTACTTCACGGCAGAATAAGTGGCCCTGGGGTGGTACCTACCTAGACGGATTCCTGCATAGGAACAACCTGTCACGTCTCGTTTCCCACGGGGGTGAAAAGTGGGCTACGTTTGTGGCCTCAGTCTAGGTAGGAATCCTACCACCAGTAAAAACACAAATCACTTTTATGAAATATCTTTAAATAGTATTTAAAGTAGTTGTTTGCTATTAATATAGTCGCTAACGGCTGCCTACGTAATTCGGGTGGTGGATTATTTGGCTAAGCGGTCGTTATTGTATTATCAGTAGTTCAGGAGCGGTTGCGTCACCGTGAATGTAAGTAGGAAGCCAGTCATTGTCGTAGAGTCAATATCACTTGATAATCCCTCGTTTCAAAGTGAAACATCGTGTCGTGTTTCTCGAATTAGGTGATGTGTCTGCCTAGTGGTGGTGTTGTAGTTGTGGACAGCATCAGCAGGGCTATTGCGTATACAAAGTGATGATCACTTATAAAAGTGTTGAAAGAATATCTGCTAAATAACTGTCTGCATACTGGTTACGATTAACTAAAAAGACGTCATATGAAAAATAATCGTCATTTTCGTTAACCGTAACCAATACTGGTTACGGTTAACGAAAATGACGAAAATGATGATTTCATACGAAAGCAATTATTTGCCAGATATTCGGTCAACATTTTTATAAGTGATCTTCACAATGGTTACATAATAGCCCCGCTGGTGGCACTTCCCGCTGGCGGTGTTAGTTTGCTTGTGCACGCTATTTAGGAAGAGTGTTCTTCAAAAACTAGGTAATACAATTCTTTTTTAATTTTGCATGCAGATTCTAGCAAATTAACTTCCTTTCCTTTGTTATAATAGTTCTTGCTACGAGTATTTTGCAGCAATGTCTAATATATAGGGTTTTGAACAGTGATAGGATTCCTATACAAATACTTCAAGAAGTCACAGAATAACGGGCACCACAGTTATTCTGTGCCTACTTGAAGATGTGTAGTAAAGAAGATTTCTGTTGTCAAATTCAAATTCAAATATATTACTTGTAAACATAGATTATATTTTTGGGCATGTACTCCACGTTTTGCCAGTGTATAATATACAAATATTACATATAATTTAATTATTATAACACGTCACTTATTTCAGCTACAAGCAGGTTACAAAAACCACAAAAAATGAACAAAGCTAACTTTAAGGTATATATAGTTGGATATATATATAGGCTAAATATAAGGATTAATTACCTTTATTGTCAACATGCCTGTCCAGCGTGGCAACTATGGTAAAATCCCCCCAAATGAGAGCTACAAAACTTTTGTCGCAATCTTTGGGGGAGGCCTATGTTCAGCAGTGGACTATAGATAGGCTGAAATGATGATGATGATGATTAGGACATGACTGCATAAAATAATAATAGCCGATAGGTGTCCGGCACAGTAGAATAGCACCTACCTCTTAACGACGTAGGCGACGAAGGTATTTAACGGACAGCCTTTATTCGTGAGAACAACACCGTAATATGCAATACTGTCAGTACAGTGCGTCTGGGTTTTTTTTACTCGTACTAAAGCGGCGACGACGCTGGGTCGCTACCCGTCACGCCTCTTTTCCCGCGGCGGCGAAAAGTGTGTAACCTCTGCCTATCGCTTATATGGGAAAAAGCCGCAACTATATATATATATATATGTATGTAAGAATAACCTGGTACAGTTTACAACGTCAAAATAAAACTATAATATATTAGGAATAATAATATTAAATGCAATAAAGATTTCTTATATTTACTCGACTATTACACATTTAATAAAACTACTTTTACGAATATTATCGCGTTTAATTTTTAAATTTTGTTAATTATAGTATTCCACGCCCGCGGTAATCCCACGTCAACCCAATCATCTTCTCTATTGAAATTAAGATGTTTTTTTAATTTCAATAGCCTCGCGAATCATCCTTGGTAGGAATCGGTGTTCTTTTGCAAGGATTTGTGGTCTATCAAATCTGATGTAATGATTGGGGTGATCTAGAATATGGTCACATACTGCAGACTTCCTAGAGCGTCGATGGCTTGGGATCCTATAATTAACAAAATTAAATTGAAAACCAAGCATACCACTGCAAGACTTCAAGATACTGTAAGCTCATTTTGCGTAGATCGGACCAAAAATAATAATTAAAAGCTGAACCCCGAGTGAGTGAGTACCCCGGATTAACTATGACATCGGGACATCTGTCACCTCAGTCCCCCCGTTACCATGGGTGCTCTAGAGTACTCGAAACGTCGGGTTATAAATAGTTTAAAAATTAAACGCAATAAAATTCGTAAAAGTAGTTTTATCAAATGCAATGTCACGTTCATATCAATAAAATAAAAAAATGGTTTGTTAAAATATAAATAGTTATTAGTATATCACATGTAAGTGCAGGCAAATTAAATTTAGATTATTTCCTAATTGTAGACAGGACTTTTATTATTGGAAACGGTATAGGGGCGTATGATGAACGTAAATAAGAGAAATGCAAGACTGGGGGAAGTATACAGTTAATTTGGGGGGTTTAAAGGGTCGAATCTGGCGAATCTTAAAGTTCTATTAAAAAATGTCCTACAAAAAAGTTAAAGATTATAAAAAAAACTTCCCGCATTAGAGCACCGAGGTGGACTCTTCCCGTCCACATATTTATCTCAGAAATGAGAGGAGACCTGTGCCCAGCAGTGGGACATTTAAAGACTAGTTTAGTTTACTATATTTGTTGATTTGTATTTAATATTTTTCCGTTCCTTTCTACGGATTGTTATTGTTGATTGAACTTGTAGAGCATGCACCGTAAACTACGACCATGATGCTCCGCCAGCGAGAAAACTGTGTGACCCAATTGCACTACTTCTCCGGAAGCCCACAGGAAGGCAGCTTCTAGGGATGCGCTTTTTGCCAAACCCGATCAAAGTCCTTCGCTATGTCCAAACTAACTGCAAGGAGGAGGCCCCCTGCTCTCGACTGCTTCCGCCAATCTATGATTTAGGTAGACTAAAAGATGAAAAGCTGAGCGACCCCGGCGGAAATCGTATTGGCGGTTACTAATCAGCAAGTGCTCTTCGAGGTATCTCGTTTTATAATGGATCGCTTCGGCTTCATCGCTTTTTATAATGGATTCGATTATTTTTAGATCAAGAAGGTAATGGCGATCAGGCTGTGGTTGGACGGATCTGAGCGGTCGCCTTATTCGGGATCGGGTGGCCTAAAGTCGTCTTCCAGGAGTTCGAGACAACACATAGGGAGTAGGAGTACCAAAAAAGACGCGTTAAGACTGGTGCTAACTCCGCAGCATACATCCTCAGCACAATAGGGAGGATTCCATCAGACCCACTAAACTTATGGATGTCCAGGGAGAATAGCGCTTTGCGCACTGAGCTCTGCAGGAACTCTATCTCCGGCATAGAGCACTCACACCGCGGGATCAAAGAGAGAGTCAAAAAGATCGGCCTTCACCTTTGCGGTATGGGCCACCGAAGGAAGGCGAACTAATTTCTTGCCAATTCTGCCAATGTGCTACTTTGACTTACACGCATAGAAGAGAAAACCCAAATATAAACAAATCTGTGCTTATACCCTGACCATTTAATGAAACCTACATAATTGGATAAACACTGTGTACGACACGTCGTCTGTACGTCTCCCTGCTTATTAATATGTGTGTAATTTAATTTTTTTAGGTGTGTTTTTATAGTGACGAGACGAGCAACGTTCATCTGATGGCAAATGCAACGTCCACCTATAACAATTGCTGTTTCACCCAAAATAATTCTGTGTAGCTCGCCATCACGCCGATCGTTTAATCAATCCAGGCAGTTTTAAATTTATTTTCTGTTTATGTATTTATTTTTAGTCACACAAAGATGATTGAAATTTAGTGGAGTTTTTTGACGAAGGAGGGAGCTAAGTGGTTAGTGTACTTACGTCTTTTTTCGATTCTTATCCGTAGCCAAATCCAAATACAAAAATTATTGGAAATACAAGGATCCATGGAGAAACACCGGAAAAAATTCAAAGCAACGCAACATCTCTTCGCAAAGCCAGTGGATCGAGCTAATCGGACAGAACTCGGTCGTGGAACCTCAAAACTCTCTTTTTTGACTTAGGTCAAATGGAAGGAGCTGGCCGGCACTGGGGTGCCCCCGCCCAGAGATGAAAACAGTATTCTATGTGAGGCCGAACTGGTGCCTTGTAAAGTTGCAGGCGATGGCCCGGCGTAAAATACTGTCCCGCTCTGCTGAGCACGCCAAGCTTTTTGAAGGCCAATTTGGCCTTCCCTTCCAGGTGGCTGCCGAACTCCACGTCAATCGATATGTCACCAAGGATTCCGATACTTGCTGAGGCAGTGAGTCAGCTGAGGGGAGTGATAATACTACTCGTACAAAGGGTTTCATTTTAGTGTCTTCTTGGGGTTGAATTGGACTAAATTTAGTCGGCCCCACATCGACATTTTATTAGACTAAATATATATATGTCTGTACGCAGCCAAAACATGGAAAGGTCCGTGCCTTCAAGACTGCCGAGGCGTCGAGAACGTATATCCTCTCTGACGTATACACAAACCCTAGCCCGTGGCATAAAGTGGTGTTCCAGTTTGTATGTAGGAGAGATAAGTGATATCAGTCGGAGAGGATATCTTTAATATCTATCTATCGGTCAAAAAAGTAAAATTGAAACGCGTAATTCTTACGTCGCTTCGGCCGCATAGCTGGAGATGGGCAGCTCCCTTACCGACATTCGGTTAAATAAAATTGGCGAGCATGATTGGGGTATAATTTATTACGTACTAGAGGAGACAACTTGATTATTTCTTACACGAGTTGGAGTGCACGCGCTCTAACTCATTTAGTCTGTGCTGACTGCTTGTCGCAACGCAACATATTTGGGTGATTAGTTTTACATTGAAAAATGCCTTTATGTGTACTAAGGTACAGATTACACTTGTGTTTTCGAGTTGTTTAACAGGTGATAACCGAAGGGTTGTTTTTTACTAGTATGGTCACTGTATTATCTATAAAACCGCATAATTTAATTACATTTTATATCAATTGGCGTAGGCAACCATATTTCGATGAAATTCATAGAGTAACAAGATTTCTGTACGCAGACGTGATACCACTGGCGTGTAATGTTAAATAATTTCAGACAGTAAAATTACTAATATATTTGCGACAAGAATATTGTGAATGCATATTTTTCACTATGTAAAACGAAAAGGAAGGTTAGGTGGTTGAATATTTCCGTATTATTTACCATTATTTAGATTTAATGTTTTCCTCGGCCGGACAACGAAAAAAGTGCAATAGATTAAAATTGTTCAGAAGAATCGCAGCGAGTATTTGATTTTAGATTACTCGCGCACATATCCTGTACTTTTTAAAGCAGACATTATATCACGAGCAAAAACTTATCAAACTGTAGATTATGATACTAAATGACAGTAACTTATTTAACCTATATTGTTTTTAAGAAAATTAAAATACTTAGTTGCAGTTTTTATCTATATAATTTTTGGATTTTTTGTATACCTGTACATGTATATGTGAGTGTCGGAAAAATATCTTTGTGTCTTTATTTATACCAGTGGTCTCCTAGTGGTTGAAATTCTGCCGCAATTCATTAAATTTTATGTTTAATTGTCATTGAGGCTGAATAATTATTTGTTGGCAACATTTTAAAACTCTTAAGCGATAAACTCTACTCTGTGCGACGGTTTGTCCTAAGACTGTTATTTGTTTGACATTGGCAGTATGAACGTTTACAAACGACAGACTATTATGTGTAAAACACTTTCACTGACAATGCCAATAGTCAGTATACATACATACATAAAGTCACGCCTCTTTCCCATAGGGGTAGGCAGAGACCACATCTTTCCACTTGCTATGATCCTGACACACATCTTTAGCTCGTCGGTTGCGGGTACTCATGACGTAGGCTTTCCTTAAAACGATATCGATCTGATCGTAATACGTAATAGTAATAGTAATAAAATAAAAATAAAAATAATAATAAATAATAATCGTAATAGTCTCGTTTTATTCAATTTAATATATTTGTAACACATATTATATATAAATTTTAGCTTCCCCGTTTCTTCTCCATATAACTATGTCAAAACTCACATTCCTTCGTGAGCGCAATGTGCTTAAAAAGGAGTACAAAGTTTTCTCTTCGTGTATTACTGTATAGATGTCAGTGGAAATACTGTTTTAATGTTTCCTACGTACTCGTACACATTATCGAGTGGGCAGAATAAACAGTATGTCGCATCTGCGCGCACTCGTTCGGCTCGCGCGTACGCCGCGTATCATCAATTTGCGCAACATGTTTTGTTTGAAATAGCTTCTCTAGTGCGTAGTACGGAATAACTCATTGTCCAGCGCAAACGCAGCAACCGCCTTGTTTATTTCTTACATTTTTCAGTTTCAAATTGATAGTTGTAAAGTGTTTATGGGTGTAAGTTCCTATCTTCCTTGTTGCTTTATCTGAACTATTCTAAGGCGTATTATTTTCCATCTGACTGTTGATATATATGTGTAAAGTGTGTGAATAATAGACGATTTAAAGGACTCGGTGAGCTGATTTATTTCATACCTTCTCACGACAAGGTATACTACTTCGCACTTCGTACAGGCTTCTTGGGCTTCGCATGTAGTGACATAGATGTCGTTACAAATTCCATGAAAATTTGACTATCATAATTTATAACTGTAAAACGCACCAACGATACAACAGAAACAAAAGTATAGTGACGACCGGTTTTTTAAAACAAATAACGTTTTGAAGAAAGGAATTGATGTTTTCTACAGAAGTTTAATGTAATGCCGATTTTGTTTGTTTGGAAATAATTTGTGTGGTGTGGTGGCGATTGAGCCGCCGCCACACCACCCATTAGTGGTGCCGGCACCGGGAATCGAACCTAGGTCACTCGCGTACTATGTAATTAAAAGCGAGCGCCTAGCCCCTGAGCTACCACGGCTCTACTACCAACTATTGACTTAAGTGAAATTTGAAGTTACCTTAAAAACTCGCCATCGCTTTTCCAACACTTATCTATCACCATTATAATGTGAAGAATCTTTTCTTCAACTTGCATGGATTGTGTGTCACCAATATTTTTCTCATAATTTCACTAAACCATTGTATAGCAGTTTATAAAACAAAAAGCCTTCCTTCATAATTTCTTTTATGTAGTGTCAATAGTCTCTAAGTAAAATGGCTGTGACATATGGACAGACGACAAGGACGAAATAATAAGGATTCTGTCTTTACTACGAAATCCTAAGAAATTAAGTCATGTTATATTTGGACGATAGAAAGAAAGAAAGAAACAAATATTATTCATCGCCACATACGAGTATTAA
The DNA here is from genome assembly GCA_019845155.1 of Luehdorfia chinensis. Lineage (NCBI taxonomy): Eukaryota > Metazoa > Arthropoda > Insecta > Lepidoptera > Papilionidae > Luehdorfia > Luehdorfia chinensis. The sequence goes on along the minus strand of JAHVAK010000024.1, from coordinate 7,740,686 downwards.
TAGAATGGTAAACAGTACATAGTACACATAAAATTTATAAGTATAACAATTAAATGAAACTAATTTTACGGATTTTATCGCGTTTAATTTTACTATTTATAACCCGACGTTTCGAGCGCTTTACAGCACCCATGGTCACGGGAGGACTGAGGTGACAGATGTCCTGATGTCATAGTTAACCCCATAGTTAACCCGTACCGTCAGCTTTTAATTATTATTTTTGGTCCGATCTACGTAGTTACACGTGTGGTAGCGGTCTAAGAGAATATACCACCCCATCTCATCCCGTGGGTGTCGTAAAAGTCGACAGAGGGAAAATGAAAACCAGGAGATGGGCAGCAGCATCTTGCTGGAACATCTGAATAAATAAAATGCGGTTGCCAACCCGTCTGCCATGCGTGGCAACTATGGCAAAATCCCCCCAAAACGAGAGCTACAAACTTTTGTAGCAATCTATGGGGAGGCCTTTGTTCAGCAGTGGACTATTTATAGGCTGAAACGACGACGACTACGCAGAAAGAGCTAACTGTATCTTGAAGTCTTGCAGTGGTATGCTAGGTTTTTGATTTAATTTTATTAATAATAGGATCCCAAGCTGGTGATAATACGCAACCGTCTTCTCTATTAAAATTAGGATGTTATTTGATTTCAATAGCATCGCGAATCATCCTTGGTAGGAATCGGTGTTCTTTTGCGTGGATTTGTGGTTAATCAAATCTAATATAATGGTTGGGATGATCCAGAACATGGTCACAGACTGCAGACTTCCTGGAGCGATAATGCTTCACATCAGCTATATGTTCTTTTACGCGGGTTTCTACTGATCTTTTTGTTTGCCCTATGTAAGAGAGACCACATTCACAATCCAGCTTGTATACTCCTGCATCTTGTAGAGGGATGTAACACTTGACAGATGGTTAAAACTGAACGTAAAATTAAACGCGATAAAATCCGTAAAATCAGTTTCATTTAAATGTGTAGTGTGCGCGTAAATATAAGAAATCATTATATAACAATTGATATTCGGTTGCAGCAACAACGACCGACTGCATATCCCGACTCAGCATGATACTACAGCAGCCCTGATGCGGCGCTATTAATCTGTCGGGGCCTTATAACATTCATGAGCAGCCATCAAACATATAAATTTAAAAATATAAATAAAAATTAAATTACCTAAAATTACTAGCAAATGACAGTGAAACATAATCACCACATAAAAAAAAACTAGTAATGTTTGACATCAATATATTCTCGAGTTAGATAACACGAAGAAACTGGCATTATATATTTGGCACGCACAATTACTTATATCATCATCATCATCATCATTTCAGCCTATCTTAGTCCACTGTTGAACATAGGCCTCCCCCATCTCCTCCCTCCCTCCCCATGGCAATCTATGGGGGAGGCCTATTACTTATATAAATAAAGAAAATAAAGAGAATCCAGACAATGTGATTTCCTCCCATCGAACATATACCCCATAGAGACGAAATTTCATTAATATTGTTTATAATCAATTCCGTTCAACACCGAGGCGACTGATGCGCTCCGGTTGGCCGACTCAAGGTCAAGCCTATTAGAGTTTGGCAATCAAATAGGCGTTGCGCTTGAGCCGTGGACAATATGGATGAACATTTAAAAATTACATGATAAATAAATGATGAAATATGATTCCATCCGTTTTAGAATTCGATGTTTTGCTATTTTTCCCACACCACCGTATAGAACAACACGACATTATCAAAACTATTTCTTAAATCTGAACATTCCTTAGAAATTCAAGGAGTCGCGTAGACGTAACACACCGGTCAGTTGTTGGTGACGCGCTGTTTTAGTGCGATCGAGAGTTTTTACTTATTAGTGATAAATCACTGATCAGTTTCGGAGTTGGATCACTTATATTTCGGGTCTATAGGGTGGATATATGATCGATATTTCTTCCAGATTACCTTTGCGTTGAAAACTGATGCAACACATTTTGTAAAAAAAAAAGATAAAATCGACACGCGTAAGGGAAAGAAATAAAATCCGCAAAATCATAAAAGAAAAGATGAATTAAACTTCCAAGTAGACAAAGGAATATAGCAAGTCAAACGTGTAAAGGTAAGGAGCGACAAGCGTACTGCTGTGACCGTAAAGGATTTTATAAGCAATCCATAGAGAAAGGGTGACTGTAAAACCAGGAAATATATCGAGGGAAACATAAGCAAAAGGATGTTTTAAGTAATGTGGAGGAGATGGAATGGACAGCAAAAATCTATGAGTATTCCTGTGAAGCCAGATGAGGAGCCACTTGAGTTGTTTATGATATTAAGATTTAAGATCATACTAGCTGTGCCCCGCGCTTTCACCTGCGCAAAATAAGCTGACTACATGACTACGCCTAACGGCATGATACCTCGCTGACCTGAGCATGTACAGTTCGGCCCTCCTCGGTTATTTTCGGCTCTCAACGTGCAGCTCCTTCAGGCCATAGCATAAAGTCTTATAGCTTAGAACCCTTTTCAATGAATGGGCTGTCTTTTGCATAATTTCTGTTTAAATTGAATTAGCGTTCCTGAGATTAGCGCGTTCAAACATACAAACACACCTGTTTTTATTACAGTAGTAAGCCTATCACTTGTCCGCTGCTGAACACAGATCTCCCCCATAGATTGGTACAAAAGTTTGTAGCTCTCATTTTTAGGAGACTTTGCCATAGCGCTTGGCAGGAAGGTTGGCAACCGCAGTCCATTCATTCAGATGTTCTAGGAAGATGCTGCTGCCCATATTCTGGTTTTAATGTTCCCTCTGTCCGCTTTTACGACACCCACGGGATGAGATGGGGTGGTAGATTCTCTTAAGCTACCACATGGCAAAGATTCGCGTAGCGCAAATACGAACCTAAGATATAATTTTTCCTAATCCATTAAAGTTTATTAAGCTGTACTTCTGATAAGTCAAGGTAGCAAACATCAGCATCGGATAGGCAGGAGTAGAGACTGAACTTATCACCAGGTAAATTATTTACTAATCTCGTCACTGTCACGTCAAGTCCTGGATTTGAATCTCAGCCGGAGCAAAAATTTATACCAAACCGCAAATCTGTGGTTTTCGGGTTTGAAGTAGAAGAAATTCTTATGGTATTTATTTATTTTATTTATTTAAACTTTATTTGCACAAAAGTGTACAAAAAGGCGGACTTAATGCCTAGAGGCATTCTCTACCAGTCTACCTTTGGGGCGAGCAGAGAACATATTAGGGTGCACAGTAAAACAACAGTCTGAAACAATCAATCCACAGTAACTAAATAGATACATATCTATACATATATACATACATATATACATATACTTAAACATACATACATAAATATACACAACATAAATATTGACAGGTTCTGAAATTAAACTATGTATAATGATCATATATAAAAGAAGTAATATAAAATTTAATGGAAGAAGCAGTAGGCAGAAATAGGCGCTCGCTTTTAATTTCATAGTACGCGAGTGACCTGGGTTCGATTCCCGGTGCCGGCACCACTAAAATTGTTAATTGCAATTTTAAGTGCTGACTTACCACGTGCTCGGCGGTGAAGGAAAACATCGTGAGGAAACCTGCATGTCTGAGAAATTAAAAATATTTCGAAGACGTGTGAAGTCCGCCAACCCGCATTGGAGCAGCGTGGCGGATTCTTCCTAGCTCCAAAACCCTCTTAGAAATGAGAGGAGGCCTGTGCTCAGTAGTGGGACATTTATAGGCTGAAACTTTACTTTTTTTTACCTATTTAATTGTTAAGTAATGCTCCCAGAGTAGGCGTTTGAAATAAGCCTTGGATTTAGTCAACCTTATGTTGGCTGGTAACGGATTCCACAGTCTTACAGCGTGTGAAGCAAAAGAATTATGAAGAAAGCCGGTACGGCAGAAAGGGACGTGAAGAGTGGAATTATCCGCAGAACGGAGACAGCGGTCATGAGATCAACAATGCACCCAACAAAAACTGCTCCGAAAGTACATAACACGATCAGCGTCAATATTAATTGAATTCAAATTTAATTATCAAATTCTTGTCTTATTTTCTTTAAAAAGATATTCTTTATATACGTATTATATTTATGTATGTATGTATTTCGATATGTGTGTTGATTATTTATAATATTATGATTAGGATGTAATAGTGTATATATTTTCATCCCATTTAATTTTTTTACAAACATTGCACATGCCAACGCTTTTCATGTCTCCGAGGGTTGGCTGGCAGAGAGTGCCTCTAGGTAATTAAGTGTTAACAATTGAAGAATAAATAAATACATTCAAGCCTGTAATCTGCAGAGGGACGCATAAAGACTGCTATTATATCATTATTATTACTGGTACGAGTATGTTTGTGTATACGTAATCGTTAAATTTGTATTAAAATCCAGCAAGTCTTTGTTATTGCAATGTCAAAACGTAAAATAAAAGATATGGTCGTATATACAGTAGTCATTATGAATGTTTATCATAACCCAGTCACGCGTGTGTGAAAACTGCTACAAGCGTGATTTGTTTAAATTAATACCTAAACGAACGATGATATTTATGAATTGCTGTAAGTCATTTAAGTCTCGTCGTTTAAGCCAATCACAAGTCCACTGCTGAACGTAGGCCTCCCCTATAGATAGCCACAAATTTTGTAGCGCTAATATTGGACCGATTTTGCCATAATTGCCACGCTTGGCAGGCGTGTTGGCAACTGCAGTTCGTTTATTTAGATGTTCCAGGAAGATACCGCTGCCCATCTCCTGGTTTTAATATCCCTCTGTCGACTTTTACGACACCCACGGGGTGGGATGGGGTGGTAGATTCTCGTAGGCCACTACCACACGGCCTACCACTAAGTCTACTACAATTATTTATATATTAGGATGGATGAGCACGCTGCCCACACATTGTAGACAGAGTAGCTGACTTTTGCGCCGTTAGTCCTAGGTTGGTATCTAGCTTATCTGTGCAAAAAATTTTTTTTTTCGATACTTTTTATTATATTAGGGTTTTCGAGACTTTTTATGTTTAGAGTACCAGAGTTCTAAGCCGCTGGTCCTGGGTTCGAATGCCAGCCGAAGCTAACATTTATGCAAAAAAACGAATTGTTGGTTTCCAGGTCTTTTTTATAGGAGAGGGGGCAAAGGAGCAAGCGGCTCACCTGAAGGTCTGGTTGTGTTGTGATCTTATCGCATTATCGTTACATCGGAAGCCGACCGCGTGGCCTAGTGGTCAGAGTACCTAACTTCTAAGCCGCGGTTCCTGGGTTCGAATCCCAGCCGGAGCCAACATTTGTGCTAAAACATAAATTGTTGGTTTTCGGGTCTGGTTGTGTTGTGATTATCCCCGTGTTTCTGACATCCTAGTCTATCTATAGTATCTCCGATCTTATCGCATCAGCGTTACATCGGGCGCGGGTAGGTTGGGACGAGTGAGTGCCTCTGTGTTTGCGCGTACACTTGTGACACTATAATATCTCCTGCGCAGTTGATGGCTCTCGACAGTAGTCGGCAATTGTCGCCGTGGTCGAAATCGGCTAGGAGAACATCATCATCATCACATCGGGAGCGATGCGACTAGCTACGGGAGGTTGAGTGAAATTACACTTCTTCGCGCATACTTGTGGCACTCCAATATCTCCTCCCCAGTTGATAGCTTCCGACAGTATTCGGAAATTGTCCCCGTGGTCAGAAATCGGACAGGACGACATAATTTTTTTTAATTTTTTTATTTGATGAAGTGATGAAACGAGCAAAACGTTCACCTGATGATAAGTGCAACGTCTGCCCATAACAAATGCTGTGTCACCTAGAAAATTTCTGTGTGACACCACACTGCGCCCTTCACCCTGAGACATGAGTTCTTAAGTCTCATATGCCCAGTGATTAGGCTAGCTATCAGAGCCCTTCAAACCGAAACACAGTAATGTTTGCACACTACCGCTTCACGGCAGAATAACTTGCCCTAGGGTGGTACCTACCTAGACGGATTCCTGAAGTAGAACACTGCGCCCTAGCCTACGTCTAATCTTTCCAAAAGCGTTATTTTGGGCGCGGAATTTTTTTCTTTTTGAATTCTGAATCCCTGTGTACGCTCAGAAACTTTTGGCGCCACAGTAATATTATCCTAGGCAATTTTCGACCATAGCGACGCTTTTAGAATACGGAAGCAGTCAACTGCGCAGTTGTCTTGGCTGTAGTAAACTACAATTGTATATATAACAATATACATACTCTGGTCTTCGTTTCATAGAAATATCTAAGTGTCATCAGAAAATAATCTTACGCGGCTGAAAAACACACACAATTACGTAATTACCAACAAATTACTTCTTACTACTAAAGTAATTTGATTCTTGATGAAATGTATTTATAAGCAGATTAGAGCTGTATCTCTAATACCATTATAATATCAAATCATAGAAATCAGAATACAATTTACCTAAAAATTCCCACTTCGAATTTATAATTATTCGTAATACAATATTTGTGGCTTGCACTTACGACTTTATCGCATTTATTAAAGGTCAATGTTCGTTTTTATCAATGCGCAAGCATTATCTTTAGATTATTTAAATCACAATGATATGGTTGCAGTATACAAATATTATTAATAGATTTCAGTTTGACAATAACAATATATCCATATCTTGATAACAGACATTACACAAACACTATAAAATAGTCCGTGAAATTAATAAAGGAAAGAAAGTTTTCTAAGATGCAAAATTAAAAATGGTGTGCATTACGAAGAATATCGCGCCCTTCCACAATAGCGTGCACAAGCAAACCAATACCGCCACCGGGGACCACTACCTCTCTAATGACTGTGTAGATAAACTGAATTATTATCAATTCCTTGGTGTTTTTAATGTTTCACCTGAGGACTGCATGGCGGTTGGAGGTTGGTGCACCTGGCTTCTATGGTTCGAGTTCCAGGCTGTCTCCGACTGGGTGTCAACCCAGCACTTGTGCAAAATTACAAATTAGATGCTCTTACTTATCAGTATACATAGCTGTTTAGTGAAAGACTTGAATTTTTTTCTCTTGGGACGTGGGTTAGTAACATTAATTTGCGTCAAGTAATATTGGACTCTATTGCACTCATTGATCGCACAAAACATTCATACAGCAATCTGTTTCTAAAAAATATTTCTTTACAATTTTTTCAACAGAAATATAGGAATTCGTACAAAATTTTAATAAATGGCATAAGAAAGAGAATAAGTTTACTGTCTTTTTATTAATAAGTTTGTTGTAATTTTTATGGGCTTTAAGAGACGGTGTGGTCGCTAAAACGACGAAATAAAACAATATTAGACGCTGTATGGTGCCGGCTTAAGAGAATCTAACACCCCATGTCATCCCGCGGGAGTCTTCATCTTTCTGGAACATCTGAATAAATAAACTGCGGTTACCAACCCAAGTTTGCCAACCGTGGCAACTATGGCAAGATCCCCCTCAAAATCAGAGCTACAAACTCTTGTGCCAATGTATGAGAGAGGCCTACGTACGGCAGTGGACTAGAGATAGGATAAAATGATCATGATGACAAATTAGATTGTGTTGGAATTGTCCCCTTGTCTCTGACACTATATACGCATAAAAGTTACATCGGAAGCAGCTAGGATAAGATGAAAGAGAGCTTTCTTTTATTTACGCGAATATTACACATTTAAATAAAACTATTTTTTACGGATTATATCGCGTTTAATTTATAACTATTTTTAACCCGACGTTTCAGGCGCTTTACAGCTAAAAAGAACGAACAAACGAACGAAAAAGAACATCGATTTCTACCAAGGATGATTCGCGAGGCTATTGAAATTAAAAAACATCCTAATTTCAATAGGGAAGATGGTTGGGTATTACCACCGGCTTGGGATCCTATTATTAATAAAATTAAATCAAAAACCAAGCATACCACTGCAAGGCTTCAAGACACAGTAAGCTCTTTCTGCGTAGATCGGGACTAAAAATAATAATTAAAAGCTGAAGGTACTCCGGGTTGACTATGACATCGGGACAACTGTCACCTCAGTCCCCCCGTGACCATGGGTGCTGTAAAGCGCCCGAAACGTCGAGTTAAAAATAGCTATAAATTAAACGCGATAAAATCCGTAAAAAATAGTTTTATTTAAATGTGAAAGAGAGCTTTTGTGTTTGCACGTGCCAAAATAATATCTTGTGTCAGCTGTCAAATCCGAAAACTGTCACATATATATATAAGAGTTGACAGCACGCGACAGTTTTCAGAAGTTTTCGCAGTGGTCGAAAATCAGATAGGAGGATCAATAGTCCACACACTAATTATAAATATTTTTTGATCACAGATGATGTACTTTCTTATATGGATAGCAGTTATCTTAAGTGTGTTGGCTTTATATTTTCGTCAAGTCTACTCCAGATTTAGTAAATATGGTGTGAAGCACTTCAAACCGATTCCACCAGTGGGCAATGCGGCTTGGGTTCTGTTACGCCGAATGCATTTTATTGACGGCTTAATCAAAGTCTACAAGTCGTTTCCCGAAGACAGGTATAGCAATTTTTCTTCAGTAGTTACTAGTGAGTGTAGTTAATAAGTTAAAGGATTCATAAGTACGTGGTGAATTAGTACTTAAAATTGCAGAATAATTTCGCTGGCATTAGAAATCGAACAGAGGTCACTTACATACTATATGATTTAATGCAAGCACCTTGCCAAGGCGATGGTGTAGCTGTTCCAAGAAAGGCTTTGCCATAATTGACACGTTAACCATCAAACCGATACTAGTTAATTTGATGTCGCTGCCTGGCCGAAGTTGTGTCTCGCATAACTCCGATTCCAAGCAGTATGCAAGTGTTACTGTGTTGTTTGGAGGGTTCAGGTATTGTAATTACTGGAAACATAAGATTGTAGTAAATGATATCACGAGGTGACAAGCGCAGAGTAGTGTCACACAACAACCATTCGCTGATCACTCAGAAAAGCCCGTTTACGGGTCTCAAGCTATCGAGTCTCGGAAGACTGAATACACGAGAGAATGTGGAGTATATCTCTAATATTTTGAAGCCCACATTAGTACTTAATCCACTTTTACTATTTTCGCCTGTTGGACAAGTGTGATAGATTCTCTAATACCGTTAGAAGATGGCATATCACTACGACAAAAAACAAAATTTCTAATACTTTTCTTTTTAGATTTGTTGGTAATTTCGATTTCCTACGACCTACCTTGATGGTGAGAGATGTAGACTTGATAAAGAATATCGTCATTAAAGACTTTGAATATTTCCTCGATCACACAACATTTGTTGATGAAACTGTAGATCCACTATTTGGAAGAAATCTGTTTTCTCTAAAAGGTATGAATCAAACGATCATTAGTTTTAATCACGTTACTTTGTTTATACAAGAGATTTGGTGACGAATATAAAAATATTTCTTTTTTTTATTGTATAAAGTGACGAAACGAGCAAAACGTTCACTTGATGGTAAGTGCAACGTCCGGCTACAACAAATGCTGTGTTACCCAGAATATTTCTGTGTGACATCACACTGCGCCCGTCACCCTGAAACATCAGTTCTTAAATCTCAAATGCCCAATGATTACGCAAGCTCACAGTGCCCTTTAAACCGAAACACAGTAATGCTTGCACACTACTGCTTCACGGCAGAATAACTAGCCCTGGGGTGGTACCTACCTAGACGGATTCCTGCATTGGAATCCTACCACCAGTAAATATGTTCTTATGCTTATTTAAGAAAAAGCTATTTGTTATATCTTTCATTTCAAAGTTTTATTACAACCACAGGTCAAGAATGGAAAGAAATGCGATCCACATTGAGTCCGGCATTCACAAGTTCCAAAATACGTTTAATGGTACCATTTATGGTTGAAATTGGTAAACAAATGATTAAATCTTTGAAAAACAGTATTCAGGATTCCGCAGGTGGGTACTACTGCAGTTTGAAATCGGTTTGTAATGTTTTTTATATTCTCTTTTCCAACACTATGAAATTGTATAAATAATTATTTCAATAAACAATTATTCATTATAAAAACATCATCATCATCATAATCATCATTTCAGCCTATGACTAGTCAACTGCTGAACATAGGCCTCCCCCATGAAGTGCCACAAAAGTTTGTGGCTCTCAATTTGGGCGGATTTTGCCATAGTTGCCACGCTTGGCGTGCGAGTGAGAGTCAACCGCAGTTTTTTTTAAAATCATCTGTTCCTGGAAGATGCTGCTGCCCATCTCCTGATTTATATTTTCCGTCTGTCGACTTTTATGACACCCATGGGATGAGATGGGGTGGTAGATTCTCCGCCGCTACCAACACGGCGGATACAAACATAGTAACCAAAAATTCTTAAATTATTATAAATACGAGTACATTATTTTTTAGACCTCTATTATGTTAGTGAATCTATTTTCATTAAGGTACGAGTATAATAACTTTTGTTTTTTTATTACAGATAAGTTCGTTGACATAGATTGTAAAGAATTGTTAACAAGATATGCTAATGACGTAATTGCCTCCTGTGCTTTTGGTTTGAAAGTGGATTCGCATAATGAGGAAGACAATGAATTTTATAAAATGGGAAAATTGGCCACAAACATGTCCTTGAAGCAATTTCTTTTGCTATTGGCGTTTAACTCATTCCCTCGAATAGTGAAGGTATGAGATTTACTTTAATACTCGTTTCCCTTTCATTTAATAGTAAAGTAATAAAAAAAATTATAAGTATAATTAGTTGTTATTATAGCACAAGTCTTTTACAAATATCGTATTAAACGATCCGTTCTTTTAATTAAAAATAGAACAATTTTTATTTAATATAGATTATTACATAATACTTATTGAACGTCACTTTTTAACTACACTGTTTCGCAAAAAAACCTCTATTCTTCGAAGAACTAACAAAAAACTAACAAAAAATTCTGGGTGCGTTGCCGGCCTTTGAGGAAGGAGTAGCCTATTCCGCAAAGTGGTTGTGCGTGGCAGAAAATTTCTGGAAAGCGCACATTGGTGGAATGCCAGTGATCCAGGTGGTGCCGATGAAATTTTGTTTTGTGCCGAAAACAAAATGTGTGTGTTGGAATTTAGCAGCAGTATTTAATCCGAACAACTCTTCGGAACACTCCCCATGGTAAACACGATAGAAAATGCAAAGAGACGCAACATCTACTCGCAAAGCAAGGAGTTATCACCATCTATGTATTCTTTAATATTATATAATAACCCTTTCTATAAAGTCTTTAAGAAAAGAATTGCCTTAACATTTATAAAATTCTAATAGTTATTAAGTCGGTAATATAAAAATGTATAAAAAACGTCTTACGAAAGTTACTCTGAATTTAGTGCGATGCTATTTTCGAAGAGGCAGTCGAAATTAAGTATTGATATTATTCTGGCCGATTTTCGACCACGGCAACAACTACCGAGCACTTCGAAGTTATCAACGGCGTACGAGATATTATAGTGCCACAAGTGTACGCGCAAACAAAGGGGCACTCACTCGTTCCAATCCCCCCGATGTAACTTACGATTCATGCGATGAGATCGGAGGTAGGCTAGGATGCAGTATCAGAGACACAGGGACAATCACAACACAACAAGACCCGGAAAATCAAGAATTTTTGTTTTCGCACAAATGTTGGCTCCGGTTGGGATTCGTATCACAGGACCCGCGGCGTGGTGGTCAACCACTAAGCCACGTCGGCTTAATTAATATGTTGGTATTAATGAAAGCAACTGAATGTCATTTTCAGAAGTTCAAATTATCTGTATTTCCTCAAGCTATGAAGGATTTCTTTAAAAACCTAGTCACGAACATGATGAATGATCGCGAAGAAAACAATATTATTAGACCCGACATGATACATCTGCTTATGGAAGCTAAAAAAGGTATAATTTATAAGGTCTAAAATAAAAGCACAATATTGGTTGTGAGTCCTTCATTAATATATAATAATGGCTAACGTTACTTTTGAAGGAAAACTGAGTGCCGATGATAAAGATACTAAAGATGATAATGCCGGATATGCTACGGTTAAAGAAATGACAATTCTGAAAAAGGATGCGAAAAAAGGTAGGTGGTATTTTTTATTGGATTAAGTGACGAAACAAGCAAAACGTTCACGTGAAAAACGTAAGTGCGTCGTTTGCCAATAACAAATGCTGTGTCACCCAGAATATTTCTATGTGACACACTGCACCCGTCACTCTGAGAAATCAGTCCTTAAGTAAATATAGCATAGCTTTAAAATAAACATTAGATAATTTATGTTATTACACACAACAAAATACATAAATACCGTCACGCCTCCTTCCTATTGGTGTAAACAGAGACCACATCCGTAGCTCACACTGTAAATTAATAGAATGAATTTTTTGATGCTAGGATTCCAGAAATCTATAGGTAGACCACAGCAGTGTCAGTTATTATGGCGCAAAGCAGTAGTGTGCAAACATGTGTTTCAGTCTGAAGCTTTTTTTCTTTTTGTATCGTGGGTGTATTTTACAGACATAAATTTCACATGCCCAACACAACCAGACCCGAAAACCAACTATTTGTGTTTTTTTGCAAACAAAGGTTGGCGCCGGCTGGGATTCAAACCCAAGATTCGCGGCTCAGGTACTCGTGTCTACTAGGCCACGCGGTCGTCATTAATGTGGGTATGAGACTTAAGTAATGATGTCTCAGAGTGATGGGCGCAGTGTGGTACAACACAGTAATGTTCTAGATGACACAGCATTTGATATCGGCAGACGTTCACTATCATCATCATCATCATCATCATTTCAGCCTATCACAGTCCACTGTTGAACATAGGCCACCCCCATAGATTGCCACAACACACGGTCCCTGAGCCATGAGCCATCCATCGACTTCCTGCACTGTTGCAACTCTCATTTTGGGGGATTTGCCATAGTTGCCACGCTTGGCAGGCGGGTTGGCAACAGCAGTTTGTTTATTTTGATGTTCCAGGAAGACGCTGCTGCCCATCACCTGCTTTTGATTTTCCCTCTGTCGACTTTTATGACACCCATGGCATGAGATGGGGTGGTAGATTCTCTTAAGCCGCTACCACATAGGCATAACTATCACGTAAACGTTTTGTTCATCTCGTCATTTCACCTAAAAAAAAAAACTAACGTGTACATAAAGTGACGCTTTTTTTAAACGTATGTCGCAGTAAGTTCAATGTCATAAAACTGAATCCAATTAATCTTCTTGTCTTTCAGTTTGGTCTGATGATGATTTAATTGCCCAAGCTATGTTATTCTTCTTCGCTGGTTTTGAAACCGTGTCTACTGCAATGGCGTTTGCGTTGCAAGAGTTGGCAGCAAATCCTGAGATCCAGGAACGTCTTGTGCAGGAAATTAAGGATAATGATGCAAAACACGGTGGCAAATTCGATTATAATACAGTTCAAAATATGACTTATTTGGACATGGTGGTTACAGGTAACTAGAACATATTTCAAGTGATTTTTGCTTCAGGTTCCTACTATTAATTCAAAGTCAAAGTCAAAATTTCTTTATTCAATTTGGCTTGTTTAAAGCTCTTATGAACGTCAAAATCTACACCGGTTCAAAATATTACCTTCTCAGAGAAGAACCGGTAAGAAACTCTGGGGTCTTTCTTTTTCAATGCCATATTACATAATGTCATTTACAGATTACAGATTACAAAAAAATTACATCATACATTTGGTAGCCAGGGGGTTTGCAAGTGCAGAGTATGAGTTATTTCCACGCATCTTTGTCCTCTATAATATTATAAATATATATAGTTTTTTTTCTAAAATTACCTCTTCTTTCGAAACCTAACGAAATACTGGTATGTTATATTAGAAAATACTGTTATCTTCTCGCACATCCAGATTATCAAACTATCATTTTACACATCACGTAGGACTGACATAAAAAGTTAATTTATACCACGTAATTTTAACGTTTTTTAATGTACCGTTATTGTTATTTTTTTGTTAATAGTACCGTTTTACCGTGCAAATCTAAAAGACTATAGATAAGAAATGGATACACAACCATGCCGTTGCTGTGTGGTAGCGGCTTAAGAGAATCTACCACCCCATCTCAACCCGTGGATGTCGAAAGAGTCGACAGAGGGAAAATAAAAACCAGGAGATGGGCAGCAGCATCTTCCTGGAACATCGCCTGCCAAGCGAGGCAACTATGACGAAATCCCCTCGAAATGAGAGCTAATAACTTTTGTGGCAATCCATGGGGGAGGCCTATGTTCAGCAGTGGACTAGTGATAGGCTGAGGTGATGATGATGATGAACCTAGGCTAAGCTTGTATCTAACATGAATAGTTGTACGACGTTACGAAAAAATCAATAAGATGTGCATTAAAAAAGTTAATGTTGTTATTTTGTCTTGACTATGTGCCTTGCAAGTGGTCTAAAATATCTACAGACCTCCTATAAAACTAATAGCAAGCAATCACTAAAATTCAAATTTTTGCCGAATTTACTGGTACATTAATTTACTACAATGCCGGAGCGTTTTTCTTCTACTGACACAATTGTCTCTATTTCTAAAGATATTAATAGGAACAGGTATTATCATTAGTATATACATACTTACAGCCATGCCTTTTCCCATATAAGGGGTAGACAGAGACAACACCCGTAGTCCACTTTTAACCCCTCGGGAAACGAGCGTTCCCCACCATTTTGGTAGGAGTCACAGCATTGCATATCATGATATAATTCTGTACAAATAAAGGCCCTACATAAAATACATTAGTCGCCTCCATCGACGCCTCGGTAGAATAGAGGTAGGTGCTGTTCTACTCTGCCGAACGTGCTCTGTAACATCAATAACCGCGGGTGCCGAATAAGAGGCTGGTAAAGATTAAAAAGAAGAAGAAAAAGAAGGTAACATTTACAACAAACAATTTTTTAATGTTACATGAGAAATGTGTTTTTGTCCAATCTCCGAGTAAATGTCAATATAATTAATATATTTTCGACTATTTAAAAATATTGCTGTATGAAAAAATCACACGTTTTGTTCTGAAATAGGTTTAGACATTACTTTTTTAAAATTAATGCCTAACCGCTGATAGGTCCTACCTCTTTCCTACCGTGGTGTCGTAAGAGGTGACTGCACGGACCGCCTTTATTCATGCAGAGTAATATGCAACGCTGTCACTATACTACTCGTGGGAGCGCAAGGGGAGTAAGATTATTTGAGTCTTACCAAAATGGCGGTGACGTTTTTTTTATTGGATAAAGTGATGAAACGTGCAAAACGTACACCTGATGGTAAGTGCAACGTCTGCCCACAACAAATGCTGTGTCACCCAGAAAATTTCTGTGTGACACCACACTGTGCCCATCACCCCGAGACAAGTTCTTAAGTCTCATATGCCCAGTGATTACGCTAGCTCACAGTGCACACCACTGCTTCACGGCAGAATAACTGGCCATGGGGGGTACCTACCTAGACGGATTCCTGCATAAGGAACCACCCGTCACGTCTCGTTTCCCACGGGGGTGAAAAGTGGCCTACGTTTGTGGCCTCTGTCTAACCTTAATATGGAAAAAGGGCTTGCTTGTATGTATGTTTTTAAAAATTTACAGAGACACTAAGAAAATGGCCTGCGGTAGCGGGCTTGGATAGAACTTGCACAAAGGACTACAACATGGGAAAACCTAACAAACAGGCTCCTTGTGATTATATTGTAAGCAAAACTAAAAAGTAGCTTATTCTTATGCTGACAGACATTCTATTTTTAATTAAATAATTCCTTATAACCTGGAGGCGAATCTGTAATATATTTACTTACAATGCAATGAAGGTAAGGCGGTAGTGAGACATTTGTTTAGAATGCACAAAATCGCATTAGAAATTACTTTTAACCTTCGTTAAAACAGGAGGAGTTTTTCTATTCGTCAGAATCTTTTTTTATACATGCTTTATCGTCATCATCATCATTTCAGCCTATCACTAGTCCACTTGCTGAACATAGGCGTTTCCCATAGATAGCCATAAAAGTTTTTAGCTCTCGTTTTGGGGGGATTCTGCCATAATTGCCACGCTTGGCAGGCGGGTTGACAAACGCAGTTTACTTACACAGATGTTCCAGGAAGATGATGCTTAGCGATAATTATGTACCACGTGAACCGATTGTGATTATTCTCTTTTTGTTAGAAAGAGTACCCCCTTTCTAACAAAAGGAGAAGAATCACCTTAGGGGTGATTCAAAATAAAATTTGGCCAAGTTCTGATACCTAAACCTTTCAATCAAAAATTATTGTTTATATACTTCTCTGGTATATTTAAAAAACAGTCTAAAACTTTGTGGCATTATTTTGAAGTCTAGGGTATGAATAAATTTGAACTATCCCATAAATTTAATAAAACTGCTTTTACGGATTTTATCGCGATTAATTTTTAAACTATTTATAACCCGACGTTTCCAGTACTTTATAGCACCCATTGTCACGGGGGCTGAGGTGACAGATGTCCAAATGTCAAAGGGTAATCTAGAACATGGTCACATCCTGCAGACCATGTTCTAGATCACCCCAACCATTACATCAGATTTGATAGACCACAAATCCTTGCAAAAGAACAGCGATTCCTACAAAGGTTGGTTCGCGAGGCTATTGAAATTAAAAAAAAACATCCTAATTTCAAAAGAAAAGATGGCTGGGAATAACCACCGGCTTGGCTTCCTATAATTAACAAAATTAAATCGAAAACCAAGCATACCACCGCAAGACTTCAAGACTCTGTAAGCTCATTTTGCGTAGATCCGACCAAAAATAATAATTGAAAGCTGAAGGAACTCCAAGGTAGGATTAACTAGGACATCGGGATATCTGTCACCTCAGTCCCCTCGTGACCATGGGCATTTGTCCGCTGGCATCCGCTACCGATAAAATATTTTGCTACATTTTATATTAGATTCGAAAGGGTGAAGTCATCAGCATTCCTTCATGGGCTATTCACCGCGATCCTGAGTTTTACCCTAATCCGGACAAGTTTGATCCTGAAAGATTCTCTGAAACAAACAAACATCTCATCAAACCTTTTACATACATGCCCTTTGGTCTAGGTCCTAGGAACTGTATAGGTGAGTGTGGTACGATTTTCCACATAACACAATCACAACATTATTAGCGGACCGCGTGGCCTAGTAGTCAGAGTACTTCAATTCTGCACCGCAGGTCCTGTGTTCGAATCCCCAGGCTGAGTCAATGTTTATGCTAAAACACAAATCATTCGTTTTCGGGTCTATGTGTTGTGGATGTAAAATTAATGAAAAATACAAAATATAATTTGCACTAAAGCCGTGTGGTGGCGGCTCGTTAAAAGAATACTACCACTCCATCTCATCCAATGGATCTCGTAAAAGGCGAGTAAGGAATTAAACTGCACTGTGCACCCAACAGCGCATGGTGGCGATGGGCTCACCACCTATCACACCAAGTGCATTATATTGTTTTGGTGAAACGTGGACTGTGGCAGTCATCTGTTTTTGCAGTGAGTGCCCAGTCTCTGACTACCCCTTATGAGATACAGTCGTGATCTTATGTATGTATGTATGTATAAAATAGTGAATAAAATTAGAAGTTACTTTGCTTCCCTTATGATACAGAATAGAAATAAAATTAATTTGCTGATATCGTTATGAGTGATTCGAGTGAAGTGACTAGCCGACTGTCTGCCGTAGAGCAATATTCTTTGCCTCGTTTTGAGGTGAAACATGTGTCGTGTTCTTCAGTCTTCAGACTTCAGTGGTATTTATTGCCCAGTGGTAGTGTTGTAAATTACAACTTGTAATGATGAAGGGCATCTAGTGGCGATATTAGTTTGCTTGTGTCCGCGTTGTTGGATACCATTTTTAATTTTGCTTGCGGATCTTAGAAAATAAAATTTCTTTCCTTTATAATAATCGATTTTAACAAAGTAAAGAAATATGCTATTATTATGGATTCTATTAACTATCATTACTGTAACAAGTTCACTGACGAACGTAGATCATGCCATCTTACTACTAGTAAGTAAGGTAAGTGCAACGTTTGCTCCTACCCATGCTGTATCAGAATGCCCAAGGCCCAGAATATTTCAATGTGACACCACACTGCGCCCGTGCCCTTGAGGTATCAGTTGTTAAGTCTAATATGTCTAGTAATTGCACTAGCTGTCAGTGCCCTTCACACAGAAACACATTAATGTTTGCACATCATTGCTTCCCAGTAGAACAACTGGCCCTGCAGTGGTACCTACCTAGGCGAATTTTTGCACGGAAATTGTTATAATTTACCAAGTAAGAATTGTTGTAATTCACAGGATCGAGATTCGCTCTTTGCGAATTTAAAGTGATGTTACATCAGCTTCTGCAGAATCTGGAAGTGTCCCTTATGTGAAAAAAGTTGCATATCTGAAAAATTAGATAAGACCACTATAAGCGTTCGTTTGGAAGGCGGTCACTGGCTGAGATTTAGAATAAGAAAATAAAAAAAAAAAAAATGTTAAAAAAAATTATTAAAAAAACTAAAGAGTACATTTTTGTAGTAACCAGAAAAACATAATCATGTATAAATAAAACTATTTTTACGGATTTTATCGCGTTTAATTTATAACTATTTTTAACTGCAAGGCTTCAAGACACAGTAAGCTCTTTCTGCGTAGATCGGACTAAAAATAATAATTAAAAGCTGAAGGTACTCCGGGTTAACTATGACATCGGGACAACTGTCACCTCAGCCCCCCCGTGACAATGGGTGCTGTAAAGCGCCCGAAACGTCGGATAAAAATAGTTATAAATTAAACGCGATAAAATCCGTAAAAATAGTTTTATTTAAATGTGTAATATTCGCGTAAATAAAAGAAAACATAACATAATCATGTAGTTATTTAATTTACTAAGATCCGCATGCAAAATATAAAGGTGTATATTACCTAGTTTTTGAAGAGCACCGCCCGCTCTACCACAGTAACTAACACCGCCTCCGAGAACCGCTACCAGATACTCGGCGACTGACTGTCATAGAGTCAATATCACTTGATAATGCCTACTACCTGGTCTCGACTTCAGTGATGTATATTGCCTAGTGGTAGTGTTGTGGAGGGTAACTTGTTAGTTTGCCCGTACTAGTGAGGGAGGGCGGGCGGTGCTCTTCAAAAATTAGGTAATATATACAATTTAGGAAGAAAATATATTCTTCTTCCTAGCTCCAAAACCCTCTCAGAAATGAGAGCCTTTGCTCGGCAATGGGACATTTATAGGCTGAAACTTTACTTTACTTTTTATACAATTTTATATTTTGCATACGGATCTTAGCAAATTAACTTTCTTTCCTTCATCATAATGGATTTTCTTAAAAGTAACGCCTGATTCTATAATCTATGTTAAGATATGTTGTTAAAATGTTTATGTAGAATTTATTAAACATCTAAAATTTACCAAAAAAATCTATTATTTTCTTCTCGACTAACAATATTAGTTTTGTGTAAGTAATTTTTACGGATTGTAATATTGAAGCCTTGCAGTACTACACAGTAAGCTACACAGTAAGCTCTTTCTGCGTAGATGGGACTAAAAATAATAATTAAAAGCTGAAGGTACTCCGGGTTAACTACGACATCGGGACAACTGTCACCTCAGTCTCCCCGTGACCATGGGAGCTGTAAAGCGCCCGAAACGTCGGGTTATAAATAGTAAAACATTAAACGCGATAAAATCCGTAAAAATTAGTTTCATTTAAATGAGTAGTGTTCGCGTAAATATAAGAAATCATTTTGTGTAAGTGATAATCATTTTTTTTATTTCTTCAATGGGACGCATCATAGCAAGCTTCCTTGTGTTACGAGATTTTTTATAATAATCTTGATTGCTAAATATCAGCTACTTCCCTTCAGACTATTGCAATGTGTGCTCGTTTAACACCGTTTACCCTTAGTCACACATTCTACCTCATGTTGTGTTTATCGTGGGGATTTATAATCCATCATCGGATGTAAGGAAAGATTCGCGACGAAGGTGTGTTGTCGTTTCAGCCTATCACTAGTCCACTGCTGAACATAGGCCTCCATTGCCTCAAAAGTTAGTGGCTCTCATTTTGGGATGATTTTGCCATAGTTGCCACGCTTGGCAGGCGGGTCGGCAACCGCAGTTTATTTATTTATATGTTCCCGGAAGATGCTGCTGTCCCATCTCCTGGTTTTTATTTTCTCTCTGTCGACTTTTAGGACAACCACGGGAGTAGACGGGTGGTAGATTTTCTTAAGCCGCCACCACACGGCGCTCCTGAGTATTATGACGGAATGATACTTATGAATTTTTTGCATTATACATGCTAAGCTGTAGGTTCCAGCTTCGAATACCGGTCGAGCTCAATGTTTGTGCAAATAAATTATTGATTTTCGGGTTTCAGACAGATACATAAACTTTTATTATTAATTCTTTATTTAAATCGTTAGATATTATTAAAAAAGAGCCGTGTGGTGGCGGCTCGTTAAAAGAATACTACCACTCTATCTCATCCAATGGATCTCGTAAAAGGCGACTAAGGAATTAAACTGCACTGTGCACCCAACAGCGCATGGTGGCGATGGGCTCACCACCTATCACACCAAGTGAGTGCCCAGTCTCTGACTACCCCTTATGGGATACAGTCGTATGTATGTATGTATGAATTATACGAGTATGTTGTAAACAATCCGACATTATCGTGGCAATAAACTTAAAGAAAAACAACGGTAAACACTAGAAAACAACAATAGCATCAGAAATACTAATAATAAGAAAGACTCAAAACACGAGAACATTAAAGCTGTAGCAGATAAGTACTTATTCACACTTAAGAAGTATTTTAGCATAAAGTAACATGAAATTATTGGTATATTTACTGCTGTTATTATTGCTATACTTACCGCTACATTTACGGGTGGTCGGGTTCCTATTGCATTAGTCAACTTAGATTTTGCACTAATATCTGTATATTGTGCACCAAAACAGGAGTAATCCGAAGTCTTGAGTTAAAGTACAAGAGGCGGTCTTATCGCTCTGAAAGCTGATACAACAAATTTAAGAAAGGGAAAATAATTTGTGCTCTTGAATCTGTATAAATTAATATAAAAGTGACGAACGTAAGGTAAATTATTTAAAAAAAAACGAAAAATGTAAGTGGAACGTGACTTCCTAGTGAATGTATGAGCTTTTTGATAAAAAGAACTTTTTGTTAGGAGTGTATGAGCGCACAGTGAAACAAGCGCACGACTGCGACCGTAAAGGTTTTTCTAAAGAGTCTGTAGGGAGAGGTTGACGGTAGAATCAGAAAATCTATCATGTGCAAGGAAAATATACTGAAAACAGGTTTTTTAAATAATGAGGAGTAGAGGTATTGGCGCCGTGTGGTAGCTGCTTAAGAGAATCTACTACCCCCACACATCCCGAGGGTGTTGTAAAAGTCGACACAGGGAAAATTAAAACGTGGAACGTCTGCCAAGCGTGGCGACTATAGCAAAACCCCTTCAAAATGAGAGCTACTAACTTTTGTGGCAATCTATGAGGGAGGCCTATGTTCAGCAGTGGACTAGTAATAGGCTGAAATTATGATAATGATGAGAGGGATTGAACAGCACGTAGTACACGTCGTAATATGATTATTCCTGCGAATCCTAATGGGAAGTCACTTCAGATGTTTACGATATTCACAAAAATGATCATACCAGCTGTGTCCCGCCTAAAGTAAGCCGACCACATTACGTTTTATAGCTTAGAATTCGCCTAAGATCACGTCTCGTTTACCGTGGGAGCGAAAAATGGGCCATGGTGTGGTCTCGGCCTACCCCGTTTTTGGTAAAAAGGTACATATATGTAGATATAAATATTGAATCCGCTCAAGTTTGTTGTACTATAATTCTGAAATGTCAAGGTAGCAAATATCAGCATATGATAGGCAGAAGTTCTCTACTCCTGAATTTATCACCAGCCAAATGACATCTAATGGTAGCACATAAGTATAAATATACAGGTATTTAAAATTGGTTATTTACTATCTTTCATTTGATACCTACATTGTTATAATATCAAAGTACATTTTATTAATCTCCTTCTCCATTTTTTGATTCGCAGGCGCCATATTAAAATGTTGTTTACACCTTAAGTCACTCACATTTGGATAATCGACGAATCTAAGGAACACCTCGTACGTTAAAATCTATCAAGCCGTTTAGACTACAGAACGTGCGAAAGAAATAGACATACGAACATATATTTAGTCGAAAAACGTTACCCTCCTCTTGGGGCAGTCGCAGACGATAAAGGCTGCTATTAAATTATTATTATGTACTGTATATATGTTTAGACGTAATCATTAAACCTGTATTAAAAATCCAGCAAGTCATTGTTATTTCAAAGTCGAGATATTAAATAAGAGATATCGCTATATATACAGTAGTCGTCATGAATATTTATCATAAGCCAGTTATAAGCGTGTGTGAAAACTACTATCAGTGTAATTTATTTAAAATTTGTATTATCATTAAGCAAGTGAGCAGTGATATTAAAAAAAAACGAGGATATTTATGAATTGCTGTAAGTCAATTATGACGTTCACAGTCTTACTAATATTATAAATGCGAAAGTAACTCCCTGAACTAATCTTGACGAAATTTGTAGTCTAGTCCACTGCTGAACATAGGCCTCCCCCATAGAATACTACAAAAGTGTGTAGCTCTCATTTTGAGGGGAATTTAGCCATAGTTGCCACGCTTGGCAGGCGGATTGGCAACCACAGTTTATTTATTCAGATGTTCCAGGAAGACGCTGCTGCCAATCTTCTGGTTTTAATTCTCCCTCTGTCGACTTTTACGACACCCACGGGATGAGATGGAGTGGTAGATTTTCTTAAGCCGCTACCACACGGCAATTTGGCACATAGATAGCTTTTATCCTTGATACAGACAAAGGATTCTTTTATTATAAAAAATTTTTCACCGCGCGTCCCGGTTTCGAATCCCAGAGAAAACCAACATGCAAAGACATAAACGGCTAGTTTTCGGATTTGGTTGTTTTTAGATGGGCCCTGTTTCTCGGACTCTGCATCTTAGCCTTCTTCTCAAGTTCGCATAAGCGTTATTTTGGGCGCGGATATGTTAGGACGGGTGAGTCTCTGTGTAGGCGCAAAAACTTTTGGTACCACAGTAATATTATCCTCGTCGTTTTCAACCACGGCGACGACTTCCGAATACAGACGCTATCAACTGCGCAGTTATATTAGTTTTAGTACACTACATACTGATGGTAGGATTTCTATGCAGGAATACATCTAAATGGGTACCACGGCAAAGCCAGATATTCTGCCGGGAAACAGTAGTGTGCGAACATTACAGTGTTTCGGTCTGAGGGGCACTGAGAGCTATTTTAACTGGGCATATGAAACTTAAGAACTGTTGTCATATACTGTTCCTGAGTGTGTGCCACACAGAAATGTTCTGGGGGACACAGAATTTGTTATAGGTAGACTTTGAAATTACCATCAAGTGAACATTTTGCCTATAAAAAAACTTACACAAACGAAAGAGACGAAGTTAGTATGTATACAGTATATACACAGTTTACATACTAACTTCGTCTCTGTTTCATCAAAATATCTGCACATAACAAGAAAATTATTCTTAATACTAAAGTTATTAATTTTGGAGAAATAATGTTTTTTGTAACAAATTATGATGTGAGCAGATTGAAGAATGAAGTTTAGCGTTCACACTTAATTTTTGGAGATACTTATAAGAACAGTATTAGTTTTTTAAATTTTCTAACAAACCTTGCAACGTTATGTTTTATTTTATTGTTATTTTACCTGAATAATAGATCTCATTGTCCAAAATATTTTGCACTAGGTTACACTTCATTCAAATGACAATATTTTTCAAGCTTCGCCCCTATTTTGTAAAACCAACTTTTAAAAATTCTGAAAAAAAAATACTACGTCTCACTTGAACTTTACAAGCAACATAATTTATTTATTAGTCTAAAGTCTTATAAATGTCTAAGAAATTAATTATACGAATTCGACTGCGAAATACTGAACCCTCAGCGCGCGTGTCCAACTCGCGCTAGATGGTTTTTTTCCTTATTCGTTTTTTGCCACTGCATAATTATGATTACCTTAGTGGATTATTTATTCAATCTACCTTTTAGAACTCGAATAAATAATAAGATTTATTCTGCTCAGTGTCTATTTTTATTATCACAGTCATAGTTGTTAATCAATGCTTAGATTCCAATCATAGAATTGGATAAATTTAAACTTACGGATTTTATCACGTTTGATGTTACAATAACTAATTTTGGTAAAATTAATAAAACCAAATTATTAATCAACAGCTAGTGACCATGGGTGCTCCAAGGCCTTTGCAAAGTCTATTATGTAGTAAAACGAAACGCGATTAAATCCTTAAATATAAATTAATTTCATAAATTATATTTAACCTGATATAAGCGATCACTGTGTTTAATCATAGAAATCCGAACACAGTACCTAAATATTTATTTTATTTTATTTAATATTTATTGAATCACCTTAATCTAATGAGTACAATGGGCGGACTTAATGCCTAGAGGCATTCTCTGCCAGTCAACCCTGGGAGACTAGAAAAATGATGGCAGGTACAAATATGTAGAAAATGTGGAGTATGGTGTGAAAATATAAATACTGTTAGATAATAATTTTATAATAATATAATTAATCAATACATATATACACAAAATTAATATAGATACATACAAATAATAAATATAATACACAAATAATACATATATAAACAAAATAAGAAGTGAAATTTTAAACATCAGTTTGCCTCCAAATAATACTCTATAAGAAGCCTTTTGAAGGCGTTTTTGTTGGGTGCATTCCTGATAGCATCAGGGAGGGCATTCAAGAGGAGTGTAGCCTGAACTGTGAAAGAAGAGTTAAAAAATCCAGCCTGACGCTGTGGAATACTAATCTTTAGACTATTTGAAGAGCGAGGAATTCGATCATGAGTCGAAGTTATCTTTAAGATAAGACGGAGAATTAGGATCGTGTAAAAGTGAGTAAAGTACTAATAAAATTCTGAAGCTACACGCCTATAACGATAAATATTCCGATTTCATATTTTTAATTATTCCGAACACATTGTGCCGTACACTTGTTCGTTTTTATTCACAATGTTCGTTTTTATCAATACTTAAACATTATTACAAGGTTATTTACAACACAATATTTTTAAATGATTTCAATTTGAAAATAAAAAGGTCAAACACATTACTTGCCGTATCTAAAAGAGCGCCTCCCTCCACCCACAAAAGCGTTACGAAATGTAACCAAATGTACAACAAATAGGAATGGTAATACCAGCCAATTCTCTTGATGACTGCGTAGTAAACTGAACTACAATCAGTTCGTTTATAATATACTAGCGATCCGCCCCGGCTTCGCATGGATAGATGATAGATATAAGAAAGATAAATTAGTACTTTATTTGGACAAATAGCACAACCACAATTCCTTACACTAACATTTTTTGTGGCGACTATTCTCTTCGTAGGCTCTGCAGCTGGTCGTATAAGATTACGTTATTGTACCAAAATAGTGTTTTATTTAAGGGAACATACAAAATGAAATAGCAAATATTAGATGTCGTGGTTGCATAGTAAAACGACTGCTCTCGACCGTTGCGCAAAGGGAGCTACGCTCAAAGATTTCAAATTAAAAAAAAAGTTATTAAAATTACAAACCACTATTCAATTGTTTCTAGTTTACAAAAAATAATATGAGTAGGTAAGTAAATAGTAGACCTTAGTCTATTCGCGCATAGCGCGGGCGAGCGAAGGGCTGTTCGCTCACACCGCGGCATTTTTCTTACTTTTAGCATTTTTATACCTGTCGTAACTTCTAAACGATAGGTCCGATGTAAAGTCCTCTTTAAATTATTTAATCAACCTTAACTATGAAAATATTTTGTAGGATAAGGATTACTATCATCACCTTTTATTCTACCCGTGTTTTGGTAGACTAATTTGAGCAAAAAGTGGTTATTGTGACTTAACTACAATAGTTAGACATATGGCCTTGTCCAGTTTTTTGTGAGTAATGACAATATACTATAAAAATGAAGTACATTATTTTCTTTATCATCAATAGTTTTTGCAGCGCACGCCAAATAATGACTTTTATCAGTAAATTTTTGATAACTTGAGTTAGATCACAGCAATTTTCGTAGGGATCTCGGTTTTTTTTAAATAAAATACATCTCATGCTATTCAGTGATAATGTAGCTGTACATAGGTGAAAGAATTTTTAAAATGGGTTCAGTAGTTTTTGAGTTTATTCATTACAACCAAACAAACAAAAAATCAAATCTTTCCTCTTTATAATATTAGTTTAGATTTAGATAATTATTATATAATCGTTGTACTGTAACTGACTGAACTGAAACTGGCTTATGCTGCGAGCCCTGGGTTCGAATCCTAGTCGGGGACAGCATTTGTGCAAAATTGCAAATTGTTGCCTCTGGCACTGTTGTAACTTGCTTGTTTTCGGTGAAGTAATCGCTGTTAGCCTTTTGGCTTTTACATTTTCATCGGATGCTGTGCTCGCGGACCCGGGGCCCGCGTACCAGGTTTGGTTTGACCCAAACATAAATACATAAATATAACTCCTACTAAACATCTAAATTCGGACCGTTGCGTTAGCTGCGTGCTTGCGCTACTGTGAATATCTCAATAAAATTATAATTTTAAGTCATCTAATGACCGTCCGAGGGAGGCTGCGGACCTCCGTTCGGACTGTCGACTTGTGTGTCGGTAACTCTGGGCGGTGAGAACCCTGGAACACGGGTGTACACCAGTACGCGGTGTTATTTACGACAGCTGCGCGCCGCTCTCTACGGCGGTCGCGCGTCGTGGTGCGTGTTATATTAAAGCTACGAGTATTAACTGTGTGTACAGTGTAGCCTGGATCGTGACTGACCGTGTCGTGGTCAGGGAGTGCTGAGACGTCCATGTCGTCTAGCACATTTCGCGGGCGACGTGTGCGTTCGTTCGCGTTTCTATCTGGTCAGTAATTTGCTGATTTAACCACCAGCGGGTTTGGATGAACCGCGGCTTTTTCGAAAAACTGCCGTGATATTTCTCTGAAGTGTTCAGAGATTAAGGGCATTTCACAGTCGATGTGAAGGTCTACGTAGCGTTGGTACCAGCCGGCTCCGGTGGCACCTCGCAAGAATCTATTTTGCACGGTCTGCAGTTTCTTTATACGATTGCCCGTCGCGTGTGCAAACGCGACGCATGCATAGGCCATTACGGGTCTAATGCATGTCTTGTAGAGGCGTCTGTTGTAACTGTCCTCGTGTCTCTGACACGGCGTTCTGACCTACCTCCGATATTTCCGCATGAAAGTTACATCAGACGCAGCTAGGTGAGGACGATAGAGAGCTTCTGTGTGACTAATGAATGTTTTTCTACCACAGGAGATGTATTTTCTAATATGGTTAGCGGTTATCTTAAGTGCCTTGGCTTTATATTTTCGCCAAGTCTACTCCAGATTTAGCAAATATGGTGTGAAGCACTTCAAACCGATCCCACCAGTGGGCAATATGGCATGGGTTCTGTTACGCCGGATACATTTTATCGAGAACATAGTCAAACTGTACAAGTCGTTTCCGGAAGAAAGGTAAAATTTTTTGTTGAGTGATTACTAGTTATTAAGTATAGTTAATAAGAGACAAGTATATATAACTGATGTTGTAGCGCTGTGTAGAACTTCAACTGTAAAAACACCTTCCACGACGACGACGATAATCAACATAGCGCCGATTTTTTTACAAACGCTCGCTGGTTTGTGAAGTGCTTAAAGGCAAATTGTAAAGTGCGTCGTAATTTTGTAGGAGTCTATGAAACCCGACGATTCTAACGCCATTTACAAAATGCCTATACAGAATGTAATAACTAGTTCTTTTTGATACCATCTGTGTAAAACAATAACAATGGCTTCAAGTACAGGAAATATTCATTTAATAAAACTAATTTTAGGAATCTTGCCGCGTTGAATTTGTTTAAATCTAGTTATAATCCGACGTTTTGAGTACTTTACAGCACCCATGGTCTCGGGGAACTGAGGTGATAGATGTCCCGATGCCATAGTTAATCTGGGGTACCTTCAGATTTTAATTAATATTGTTGGTCCGATCTACGCAAAATAAGCTTTCAATAACCTCGCGTATCATCCTTGGTAGGAATCTGTGTTCTTTTGCAAGAATTTGTAGTCTATCAAATCTGTTGTAATGGTTGGGGTGATCCAGAAAATGTTCACATACTGCAGACTTCCTAGAGCGTCGATGCTTAACGTCGGCTATGTGTTCTTAAGAGGGTTTTTATATATCGTTTTCTTTGTCTTATGTAAGAGAGACCACATTCACAATCAAGCTTGTATACTCCTGCACCTTGTAGAGGGACATTACACTTGACAGGTGGTAAAAACTGACTCTTCGTCTTCGGCGGCTTG
The DNA here is from genome assembly GCA_019845155.1 of Luehdorfia chinensis. Taxonomy (NCBI): domain Eukaryota; kingdom Metazoa; phylum Arthropoda; class Insecta; order Lepidoptera; family Papilionidae; genus Luehdorfia; species Luehdorfia chinensis. Next base: position 7,712,147 of record JAHVAK010000024.1, on the reverse strand, counting down.
AAAAATGTTCTTTTAAAAGCCCGCTTCAAGATATAGCCAAAATGGTCTGTGACTCCTCTGATATATGGTAGAACAGCAGGTAAACTCGACAGTGGCCGGTTTCACTCGATTACTGTGACGTAGGTGCGGGACCCGAAGCTTGTTGTCGTGCAAAAATTGTTTGACATGCTGAAACGGATCACTTGTGGTCTCTGAAACAAAGATTTTCCCACGGTAGAAAATATTTATTCCCTTTAAAAGTAAAAAAGTGACATTTATCATTAATCATTTCAGCCTATCACTAGTCCACTGCTGAACATAGGTCTCGCCATAGATTGCCACAAAAGTTTGTAGCTCTCATTTCGGAGGGATTTTGCCGTAGTTGCCACGCTTGACAGGCGGGTTGGCAACCGCAGTGTATTTATTCAGATGTTCCAGGAAGATGCTGCTGCCCATCTTCTTGTTTTAACTTCCCCTCTGTCGACTTTTACGACACCTACGGGATGAGATACGGTGGTAGATTCTCTTAAGCCGCTACCACACGGGTATAAATAATTAAATACATTTTACGGATCTCAAGTGGGAACAGTGAAAAAGTCAAACAAGGTTTCAGAGGTTTTCAGAAATTATCCGGTACGTAAAAAATGCTAGTGTCTATGGAAACTGGCGTTCGACGGACTCTTAGGGAGTATTATAAGTACGCAAAATACGATACTACGAATGTCGCTGGAATAGACGATTCTCCTCGACACGACTCCTATGACAAGAATGTACACCATTCTTGGGATAATAATGCAATCGCACAGACCGCACAATTAGAATTTGCCTTAGACATTTCGCAATTTAGCTGGCGTTTATAAACAGACGACGCTGTTTGTAAAAATACGGACTATACAATCTGATGGCGATGTATATAATACAATAACGTGAATATTTTCTCTTTTTTGTTAAAGCAACTAAGCGCTTGAGAGGGCTTAGGAGCTGGCGAACTCCCCATGTCCTCGAAATATTTTCGTATCTCAGACACGTTGGTCTTCTCACGTCGTTTTCCTTCATCGCTGAGCACGTAGTAAATCAGCACTTAAAAGTGCAGAACAATTTTAGAGGTCGTGGTAGGATTCCTATGCAGGAATCCGTCTAGGTAGGTACCACCCCAGGGCCAGTTATTTTGCCGCGAAGCAGTAGTGTGCAAACATTACTGTGTTTCGGTTTGAAGGGCACTGTGAGCTAGGGTAATCACTGGGCATATGAGACTTGGGAACTGATGTCTCAGGGTGACGAGCGCATTGTAGTGTCACACAGAAGTTTTCCGTGTGGCACAGCATTGTTATGGGCATATGTTATATAAAAAAAAAGTTTAGTCGCGAACTATGGAATTTGTAGCGAGCGGCTATCCCCTGAGGTACCGCGGCTATACATTTATCGGTAATAGATACATAGCCAATTTGCTGTCAATGCCTGGCCGAAGTTTTGGTTTTGAATTCATGTCTGGCACAACTGAAGCGGTTTACAACCACAGTGCTACTGGCAGTGGAATTCCTATCCAGGAATCCGACTAGGTAGGTCCATCACAGGGCCAGTTATTGTGCCGTGAAGTAGTAGTTTGCAAATAACTGTGTCTTGGTCTGAGGTCGGCATATGAGACTGAAGAACTGAGGTCTCAGGTGTTGTCGCACAGATATGTTCTGGGTGACACTGCAATTGTTATGGGCAGACGTTGCACTTACCATGCGGTAAATCTCGTCACTTTCTCCTATAAAAAATGCTAGTTAAATAATGCTGTGTGACAAGACGGTTTATCAGTACAGTAAGAAAATTTATAATACTTTTTTTTTAGGTTTGTTGGTAATTTTGATTTCATACGACCTTCTTTAATGGTGAGAGATATAGATTTGATTAAAAATATCGTAATCAAAGATTTCGAGCATTTCCTTGATCACACAACATTTGTTGATGAAACCGTAGACCCACTCTTTGGAAGAAATTTGTTCTCTCTAAAAGGTATGAATTCAAACTGTTACAATTTTTTATTACGTCATAATTACTTTGTTAATTTTAGAGATTTGGTAGTAACCATAAAAATATAACCCGTTTTTATTCCAACTTTTAACTTCAACCACAGGTCAAGAATGGAAAGATATGCGATCCACATTGAGTCCGGCATTCACAAGTTCCAAAATACGTTTAATGGTACCGTTCATGGTTGAAGTTGGCAACCAAATGATAAAATCTTTGAAAAGTAGCATTCAGGATTCAGCAGGTAGGTATTTGTTTAACATTACAAACATTTTGAACCACTAAAAATGAGTTTAAAGAATATCATCATCACCGTCATCATTTCCGCCTATCTTAGTCCACCGTTGAACAAAGGCCTCCACATCTATGGGAGGCATGTTCAACAGTGGACTAAAGTATATAGTAACTAAAAATTTTAAACTTAAGTACATCTCATCCTTTTGTAGTAATTTTACATTTATTGTAATATTATTGATCGTTAACAGAATCAGGCCGTTACATTGCTGCATATCGAAATATCGAAATAGAGAAATCTACTTTCAGTAATGTGTGCTTTTGTGATTATGTTTTCTTTTTCTTCCAGATAATTACATTGACGTAGAATGTAAAGATCTGTCTGCGAGATACGCTAATGATGTGATTGCCTCATGTGCTTTTGGTTTAAAAGTGGATTCGCATAATGAGAAAAACAATGAGTTTTATAAAATGGGAAAAATGGCCACAAATATCTCTTTTAAGCAATTTATTTTGATAGTGGCCTTTAACTCATTTCCTCGATTAATGAAGGTGCGGGATATTATTTTTAAACTGCTCATTTAAGGTTTTTTTTTTCTTGAATAATAATAAATATAATTATGAATATTATTTGCTTAGTTAATATTACAGCTTATATTTTTTTACAAATATTGCATTGAACAACACGTTCATTTTAATTTAGAAAATAATTCCTACAATAATATAAAAAAAAGACCTAGAATTCAATCATAAATTGGGTAAACCAATAATAGTCTAAAGAAACACTCTAAATTTGAAGCGATAGTAGAAATTAATTAATATTTGTTATTAATTAAAGTAATTGAATGTCATTTTCAGAAGTTCAATATATCTTTATTTGCTCAAATTACGAAGGATTTTTTTAGAAACCTAGTCATAGACATGATGAAAGACCGTGAGATAAACAATACTATAAGACCTGATATGATACATCTGCTCATGGAAGCTAAAAAAGGTATGATTTACTAAAAACACAATGTTGGTTGTAAGTTATTCAATAATATAGAACTTTATGATAAATAATAATTGCTTACGTTAATTTTGAAGGAAAACTGACTGTCGATGATAGAGATACTAAAGATGAAAATGCTGGATATGCTACGGTTGAAGAAATCAAAATTAACAAAAAGGACACGATCAAAGGTTTGTAGTAAATGTAAGATGGTTTTAAAATATATTATAGATAATGTTTTCTTTTATTTACGCGAGTATTACACATTTAAATGAAACTATTTTTTACGGATTTTACGCGTTTAATTTATAACTATTTTTAACCCGACGTTTCGGGCGCTTTATAGCACCCATGGTCACGGGGGGACTGAGGTGACAGTTGTCCCGATGTCATAGTTAACCCGGAGTACCTTCAGCTTTTAATTATTATTTTTAGTCCGATCTACGCAGAAAGAGCTTACTGTGTCTTGAAGTCTTGCAGTGGTATGCTTGGTTTTTGATTTAATTTTATTAATAATAGGATCCCAAGCCGGTGGTAAAAACCAAAACCAAGTCAAAAACCAGATAATGAATATTATTGCAAATTGTAAAAACAGTGAAGAATTTACTCGCGGTAGGATTCTACAGTTTCATATACTTTGCCACCAAGCAGTATTGTGCATACATTAGTGTGCTTCGGTATGAAGGGCACTAATAGTTAGTGTAATTATTGGCTTTATACACTTAAGAACTGATGTTCTGGTCTCAAGGTGACTAGCGCAGTATTTGATATGGGCAGACGTTGCACTTACCATTGGGAGAACGATTTGTTCGCTTCTACACTTTCTTCCATTAAAGAAAATATAAGAAATGCAATTTAAAAGGTTACTTTGCTTTCTCTAAAAAAGCTTAAGAAAGTATTCTTTGCACGAATCTATAATATATAATATAATAATAATAATAATAATAATACTTTATTTCGTCGTCTCTTACAACACCTCCGTAGAAAAGAGGTAGGTGCTATCCTGCTCTAAAATAATCTTTTACTCAAATAATCTTTTTTGTCTTATAGTTTGGTCTGATGATGATTTAACTGCCCAAGCGCTGTTATTCTTCTTCGCTGGTTTTGATACCGTTTCCACTGCAATGTCGTTTGCGTTACACGAGTTGGCTTTAAATCCTGAGGTCCAAGAACGTCTAGTGCAAGAAATAAAAGATAATGATGCCTAAAAACAACGGCAAATTTGACTACAATTCAGTTCAAAACATGACTTATTTGGACATGGTGGTTACAGGTAACTCGAACATAATTTTGTTCCATTTTCTTGAAGATCTTACAAAAATTAAATAAATTGATAATAATACTTAGTAATACGTCTTAAGAGAATCTACCAACCCATCTCATCCCCTGGGTGTCGTAAAACGTCGTCAGAGGGAAAATTAAAACCAGAAGATGGACAGCAGCATCTATATATCAATTAATAATAGTGGATGTAACTCCATTGGAGCATAGGTACTAAAGCATTCGCCTTGAATTACATAGAATGACAGAAAAAAAAATCAAATTCCGGTACCAGCCTGATAATTTTAAATGTTGATTTACCTTGCGTGGGCTGCGGTGAAGAAAGTCGCCAGCGGGAATCAAAAGCGGATATAGTGTGCACAGCCATATTTAAGCTTGTATCTAAAGTTCGTCAAGTTGTTGTAAAACAATTAGACTAAAAGGTGTGCATTACATAAATTACTGTTAAAAAAAGTGTAATTACTGTTTATTGACGATAAAACGGTAAACAATGACGATGTCCTCCTGGCCGATTTCGACCACGGCGACAACTTCCGAGCTATCAACTGCGTAAGAGATATTATAGTGCCGCAAGTGTACGCGCAAACACAAAGATACTCACTGGTCCCAACCTACCCGCGCCCGTTGTATCGCTGATGCAATAAGATCGGAGGTAGGATAAGATGCAGTGTCAAAAAAAACGGGGACAATTACAACACAATCAGACAGGAAATTCAACAATTTGTGTTTTAGAACAATTTTTGACTCCGACTGGAATTCGAAGTCAGGACCCGCGGCGTCGAAGTCAGTTACTCTGTCTCACCGCTAGGCCAAGCGTGGTGATAACAGCAAATCCTTCCTTCCTTAAGAGAGGCCTATGTTCAGTAGTGATCTATTAATTAAGATACAGTATAAGATAGTTAAAAAAATGGTGTGATAGTGGACCACCATACTACGAGTAATTGATGAGATGTGTTAATATATTTTTCCAAATAAAACATTTTGTCCACAAATATAATCATACTAGTAGTAGGATTCCTATGCAGGAAAACGGACCCAGCCTATCTAGACGTACTAAGTAGGTATCACCCCACGACCCCACGACGACGATACTACCGTGAATCAGTAGTTTGCAAAAATTACTGTGTGTCGGTCTGAACGGCACAGAGAGCTAGTGTAATCACTGGACATACGAGATTTAAGAACTAATATTTCGAGGTGGCACGCGTAATGTGGAGCCACACATTAATGTTCCATGTGACACAGTATTTGTTATGGACAGACGTTGCACTAAACTCCTGATTAACGTTTTCATCGACTTTATACAACAAAAAAAAAATATCCATTATATTTTTAATTTGCAGAGACACTTAGAAAATGGCCGTCGGTGGGTGGCTTGGATAGAATTTGCAAAAAGGACTACAACATAGGGAAACCAAATAACAAGGCTTCTCGTGATTATATTGTGAAGTATAACTAAAAGTACTTTATTCTTATGTTAACAGACGTTCATAACATGGTAACATCAGATGAACGTTATGCTCGTTTCGTCACTTTCTCCTTACAAAAAACTTGCTATTTTTGCATAAACATTAGATAATTAGTGTTTGAAATCTATTTATTAAAAAATTGTCAGTGACCGAGCAAATTACTATATTGCTACATTTAATTTTAGATACGAAAGGGTGAAGTCATCAACATTCCTTCATGGGCTATTCACCGCGATCCTGAGTTTTACCCTAACCCGGACAAGTTTGATCCTGAAAGGTTCTCTGAAACAAACAAACACCTCATCAAACCTTTTACATATATGCCCTTTGGTCTAGGTCCCAGGAACTGTATAGGTAAGTGTGGTAATCTACTGCTGGGTATTATTCATAATACAGTTATATTTTTAGATGACGACGTGGCCTATTGGTGGCCAGAGTACTTGAGTTCTACGCAGCAGCTTTTGGAGTCGAATCGCAGCCAATGTTTGTGCTAAAGCACAAATCGTTGGTTTTTCTGGTATTGTTGAGCGGGTGAAATTTATGCCTTCAAAGACTAAGAAACATCGTTTAAAAATATACAGATTGAAGTACAGAATAGGAACAAAGTTATTATGCTAAGATTTGCAACTCAACAGCATAACTATCATAAAGGAAAGGAGAAAAAGTTAATTTGCTAAGATCTGCATGAAAAATGTATAATGGTGTGTATTACCTAGTTTTGAAGAGCACCGCCCACCGTCCATCAACAGCGTGCACAAGAAAACCAATACCGCCACTAGGAGCCGCCACCAGATACCCTTCACAACTGCAACACTACCACTATGAAATACACACCACTGAAGTCGAGAACACGACACGTGTTTCACCTCAACAGTCAACTGCCCAGGCTGACTGTCGTAGAGTCAATACCACTTGATAATGCCTCGTTTTGAAATTTTGCAAGCGGATCTTAGCAAATTAACTTTCTCTTCTTTACTATGTTTTTCGCAAATTAACGCCTGATTCTATTAAATATATCATAAAGGAAACAAAAATATATCTGATCCGAGTGATATGAGTGAAGGACTCGGCGGCTGTCTGTCGTAGAGTCAATAACCTCGTTTTGAGGTGACGTTTCTACATCAGTGGTGCGTATTGTCTATTGGTAGTGTTGTAATTGTGGAGGGTATCTAGCGTCCGTGCCGGGTGGCGGTTTTGGTTTGCTTGTGCACGCTATTGTTGGAGGACTGGCAATGCTCTATAAAAACTTAGAGAGACTTAGAGTATCCTACACCATATATTTCCTTTCCCAACTTTTGCATTCCCTAATTTAAGTTTTCGGCCTACCCCAATGTATGTATGTATGTATGTATATATGTATGTATGTATGTATGTATGTTTGTATGTATGTATGTATGTTTGTGTGTATCTGATTTCCAGATCAGGGAGTACTGATTGACACAGGTTCGTACTGGGGATCTTACAAAGTACCCACAGCCACATATCTTGTGATCGTACTAGAACATAGAACAATACTATGTACTAATAAAATTCCAAGACTAAATAACGACCTAATGTTTACACTTCACAGGTTCGAGATTTGCTCTTTGCGAAGTAAAAGTTATGTTGTATCAGCTTCTGCAGAATTTGGAATTGTCCCTGTGTGAAAAAACTTGCATGTCTGAAAAGTTGCAAATGGCCACTACAAGTATTTTTCTGGAAGGCGGTCATTGGCTGAGATTTAGAATAAGGAAATAAAATAAATTGGTTTTACCAAAATGATTACACAAAATATTATTAAATAATTATGAACGTATATTTTGTGTAAACCAGATAAATAAACTATTGAATCGTTAATATAAATAAAATTTATTAAACGCCTGCAATTGAAAAATAACTAATTTTATTATTTTATCATTCAATCTTATCAAATAATATCTTACCGACGATCGTGGAAGACAGCTTCAGTCGTCGTCAGTGGCTCGAATCGTCGACAACCAGGTTCTTTCCGATAAGTTTGATACACTGGCCTTGCGAATAGACGTTGCGTCTCTTTGTGTTTTTTATCGTGTTTATTCGGAGTAATTGTTCGGAATCATTCCAGCCGCTGAGTTTCACCATTGTACATCGCGGCACAGTACCAAATTCCATCCACATCACCTTTACTTTTCTTCCACATCTTCGAAATTTTCTTCCGCGTACGACGACTTTGTGGAACTTGCTACCGCCAGCGGTTTTTCCGGACCGATATGACTTAGGGATCTTCAAGAAAACAGCATATTCGTTTCTCAAAGGCCGGCAACGCACCCGCGACCCGGTGTTGCGCATGTTCATGGGCGGCGGTGATCGCTTAACATCAGGTGAGCTTAGCATAGCTTACTCGTTTGCCTCCTCTTCTATATAAAAAAAAACAACCATGAAACATGTATTGCAACGACGTGATAAAAAAAGATATCGCTATATATACAGTAGTCATTATGAATATTTATCATAACCTTGTCATACGCGTCCGTGAAAACTACTATCAGTGTGAATTATTTAAATTTTGTATTGTTATACCAGTGAGCAGTGATATTTAGGCAAATAAGGATATTTCAGAACTTCTGTAAGTCAATTACAGTCATCTACATTTTTATACATATATGACAGTGACGTGTGTTGGCGGCCAGGAAATCTATCACCCCTTCGCATCCCGTAGGTGTCGTAAAAGTCGACAGAGGGAAAATTAAAACCAGAAGACGAGCAGCAGCATCTTCCTGGAACATCTGAATAAATAAACTGCGGTTGCCAACCCGCCTGCCAAGCTACCTAGACGGATTTCTGCATAGGAATCCGTCTAGGTACCACCCCAGGGCCAGTTATTCGCCGTGAAGCAGTAGTGTGCAAGCATTTCTGTGTTTCGGTTTGAAGGGCACTGTGAGCTAGCGTAATCACTGGGCATTTGAGACTTAAGAACTGACGTCTCAGGGTGACGGGCGCAGTGTGGTGTCACAGAGAAATATTCTGGGTGACACAGCATTTGTTGTGGGCGGACGTTGCACTTACCATCAGGTGAACGTGTTGCTCGTTTCGTCACTTTATAAAAAAACTACGGCAAAATCTCCACAAAATGGGAGCTACAGACTTTTGTGGCAATCTATGAGGGAGGCCTATGTTCAACAGTGGAGTAGTAATGTGCTGAAGTGATGATGATAACAGTGACGAGCATACGGTCCACCTAAAGTGCTCAGAGAATTTTGCCACACAAAAATGTTCTGGTTGGTCATTTGTTTTGAGTAAAACGCTGCACTTACCATCAGATGAGGGTTTTGATCGTCTCATCACTTTTCACTATAAAAAGAACTTATATGCCGCGTGTCCTGGTTTCGAATCCCAGCCAAAACCAACATTTGTGCATAGACACAAATTGTTGTCTTATCCTACATAATCTTCGCACAAAGCGTTATATTGGGCGCGGATATGTTAGGATTGGTGAGTCTGTATATTCGCAAAAACTTTCGGCACCACAGTGATGTCATAGCTAACCTTAGACAATTTCCGAGTACTCAACTGCGCAGTTATATTGCTTAAGATATACAAGGTGTTTGGTGAATCGTATAACAAGGAGTAACACATACACGTAACAACTCTACGCGTATACAAGCAACCTATACACGTAAAAATTTTGTCTATCTAACAAATACACATTGCAAAAAAATCAACTGCTCAATATCCATGCTCGATATTGTTCCATATCGATACGTCAAGTTACCGTGAACTTACATTAAGCGCTCCGAAAATATAATAGTTTTTGACAAGAAATCAGTGTATACTTGTAATCGTTTACTGTGATTGTTGACATTAAAGTGAGTACACAGTGTTATCTAGTGTTTACATTCAGTTTAAAGACTATAAAACCTACTTAAAACTTACCCATATTCTATATTAATTACTAAATAAATTAATTTTTAAGGTGTAATGCACAATGTCAAGTGCTTCTTTCCAACCTGGGATTATCGTGCTCCAAATTACACCTTAAAGATCATTTCATAAAAATCATACGGACGCCATCTGTTACAAAAGCGCTGTGTAAGTTTTGAGTAAAGGTACATTACACGATTACTAAAAATGCCTACAGAGAGATGCAATAGTTGTAAATTCATGACGTCTAGTGAGGATGACAGGTGTAGAAAATGCAACTTCCCGCACCACAAGCCGTGTATGGCGCTGCCGGCCAGAAGAGGACGACACAAACAGGAAGTTCACCAATAAAAAACATTATTGAGAATATATCTGTGCGTATGCACAGTTGATATTGTCGATCTTAGACTGCCTGGAATACCGCTACGCCTTTATATTAACGAACGCCTTACCAAGATGAACAGACAATTATTTCGTCTGGCACGCGATGCGGGACGTCGTCATGGTTGGCAATTTGTATGGACGAAACGCGGCCGGATTCTCGCCAGACGTAAATCGGGGGATACCGGACCCAGGATCCGGTCTGAAAAAGACACCGTTGACAACATTGGCTCTATCGGATATTGTTTGATGTCTTCTATGTGATTAAGTTATTACTATGTCTTTTGTTTTCGCTAGGTCCGAAAATTGTGCGCCGTAAACGAGACTTACTATGTATAAGAATTGCTATGGGTATGATGTATATAATTATAATGATAAACCAATAAAATGTATTAAGACTATATGTTTCATAGGATACACATAGAACACTTTTATACCTACTGAACACAAAATTGCACTATTTACATTGTACCGGCAGTATCAATGTATTGCCTTCGATACATACAACACCCCATATGATGTCAAACATTGAAAACATGATTATTCATTACATTCTCAAATATGTTTTACATTTCAATCTTCTTCTTAGCGTGTCGATGGCTACCTAAATTTTGTCCGCCCAGAACTCAGCTACGAGTATTGCGTTCTCAGTAGCCTCCATTAAGTCCTGTAACGTGCAGGTGGAGGGACACGCAGGACACGACATGAGGTGGTCCATTGTTTGTGGAACGGCACCGCATATGCACGCTGCTTTAGAGGGGTTTGTGAATCACCACCGGACACAGTTGTCCTTGCTCCGGCCGACCTGAGTTCGAAGTCTATTCAAGCACTTCCAGGTTGGCCACGGCAGTTCGTGTCCAGGTGGGAGATTCTCCGATGGCGGAACAAATGGCGTGGGGAGCGAAATACTGTCCCACCACAGTCTAATTTTGGCCTGGGATCGATCTTCTGAAAGAGGGAGGACGCGTTCGGCAAAACTGTTGCGGCTTTTTAGCCTTTGCGGCACCAGGGTGTGGTTGTACATGGGATGCCGCGAATCCTTCTCCATTTTGGCTCTTTCACTGGAGCATGCTACCGCTCTGCGGACCTCTGGTGGAGCTATTCCTGCCAGGGGATACAGCTATGGGAACGGGGTCGGCTTTTAACAGCCGGTGATTATACGGCATGTTTCGTTTAAAGCTGTATTCACCAAATTTGCATGGGTTGTGCGGCTCCATACGGGGCACGCATATTCGCCTGCGGAGAAACAGAGCGCCAACCCAGAGGTTCGCATAACGCCAGGCGAAGTACCCCACCTTGTAGAAACCAATTTGCGTAGAAAACTGTTTGGAGCGTGGAATTTTTGCTTGGTGTTTTCGCAGTTTTTACGGAAAGTGAGTAACCTGTCGAGGAGAAAACCATTTCAATAACATTATACGTATATAATTTTTGATTTATAATATCTGTTTTAAATTTTTGAAATCATATGCAATATTTCATTGACTGAGTGTAATAAGTAGATGTTTGAAATAAAGTACATATTGTTTACCACATTAATCCTTACTATGCTAAAAAATGTATCATTTATGTACAACCCAAGGACAAACAATCCACATACAGTGAAATGATTTAATAATAATATAATTGATTTGCTTAATGTTATTGAATTATGTCAAATAAGGTTGTTTGTACCATTTTATCCCCCCCCCCCCCCCATGCATAATAATGCTTTATTTGTGTATGATTAATAAAATAGTCTTTGTATGCCGCAACTATATTGTATCAATCTCAATCAACATTCATTTATTCATGTGATATAATTATAAAAAAAGATAAGCCAAAGCCTAGACTCGTTACATACCGTCAACTTGCAGATATTATATTGAGCACTTTTGATAGGATCCATGAGATGATTTCATGGAAAGCGATATGTCTCTGATGTCAATGTTATGGTCAACATGCTAAATTCACATATCATAGAGCTGTTTTACTCAGATGCGCCAAGAAAAGCAAAGTATTTAAAACTCAGCGGACCCCATAACATGACATGATTACAGACATCATTAAAGTAATGTTTAAACTAAGAGATGAGGCTAGACGTAGGTACAAACAGACAAAGTTAGTGGTCCATAAGCAATAATACTTGGATCTTAAGCACCAAGCTGCAATAGCTGCTTGTGAAGTGAAGTGAGAGTTGAAATTCTAAGCTTTTATGTCAAAAACTAAAAACAAATGCCCTTCCTAACCATAAGGAAAGCGAGCTTCCGGCCAACTTAAATGTCTCAGAAGCAATAAATAAAGCATTTGTAGAAGTACCCGGACAAATACAGTATAGCCATCCAACAGCTCACATACGTTGAATACAACAGGCACAGTCAGTCGAGCTTTTCCTTACAGACAGTAACGCAAGATCAAGCGCTCAAAATACTAAAAACTCTAAAATCCAATGCTCTGGGAGTAGTAGGTATTAACATACATATGATAAATTTTACTTTGCCACACTTACTGGTGGTAGGATTCCTATGCAGGAGTCCGTCTAGGTAGGTACCACCCCAGGGTCAGTTATTCTACCGCGAAGCAGTAGTGTGCAAACATTACTGTGTTTCGGTTTGAAGGGCACTGAGAGCTAGCGTAATCACTGGGCATATGAGACTTAAGAACCTATGTCTCAGGGTGATGGGCACAGTGTAGTGTCACACAGAAATGTTCTGGGTGTCACAGCATTTGTTACGGGCAGACGTTGCACTTACCATCAGGTGAACGTTTTGCTCGTTTCATCACTTTATGCAGTTAAAAAAAAATCTTACTAAACACAATGACTGAAATAATTAATAAGTCAATATCTTCAAATAAATTTCGAGACCTGTTGCGATACGCTATTGTTCAACCTGTACTTAAGAATAACAATCCAGTGACATACAAAGATTTGCGGCCTGGAGTATATTGCCCTGTCTCTCGAAGGTGTTAGAAAGGGTAGTGTATTTGCAGGTAATTGAATATCTGGAATCAAATAACATGCTACCAAATCTACAATCAGGTTTTAGGAAGGGATATGACACGGCTACAGCACTATGTGGTGTAATAGGAAATGTGACTGAGGCACGTGACCGAGGAGAGGCATCAATGCTTGTACTATTGGATTACTCCCGCGCATTTGATGCTAACAATAAAACTTTACTATTATCCAAGCTAGCATACTATGTTGTCACTTTGGAGGCTATCCAATGGTTTAAAAGCTACCTCACAAACAGGAACGAGCAGGTTCAAAGATATAAACCTGGTGGAACATCAGTTATATCCAAACCCAGCGCATTCTTGGTGTTGGCCTTCTTGAAATTTACTCTGCACTCTAGTTTAAATCACATATTAATTTTAACCTTTCGCTTGTTAACCTTTTCATCTAACACCTTGTGTACTACATACATAGATACATACAGTCACGCCTTTTTCTATATAGGGGGTAAAGTGACACCAGATTCGTAGCCTTTTCACTCCCGCAGGAAACTAGATGTAACGGGTAGCGAACCACATTACCGCCATTTTGGTACAAGTTGAAATTCTGGCTCCTGACTGCGTTCCCACGAGTAGCTAGCCATCGACGTGGGCCACTGCTTGGTGGAGAGGAAGGAAAAAGAATTAGGTAGGAAATGTACATAGTATGGGAAGTTGGGAAACTGGGTACTGGTCGAAAGCTGGGAGAACTATAAGGTGTAGGTAACTATATCGGAAGGAGCAGGAGGAGACAGCAGTAGCTCGGAGGGCCGGGCTGGCTTTCCCGCTACTCTAACGTATTTGCCGGACAAGGCAACAATGTCAAGTACTAAATAACTCTGTCTGTTTGTTACCTTTTCAAGGTTCAACAGCTGAATTGATCTGTATAAAACTCGACACAAAGATACCTTGAATCCTGAAGACGGACGTAGATTTTTTATTCTGGAAAATCAGTGTTCTCTCGGTATTTTTTAAAAACAAACCTTAATTCACGCGGACATAGTCGCAAGCTTCATATAGTCAAATCATAGAACCAGAGTACATTACTTAAATATACCGACTTCGAATTTTAAATGATTTTGAATGCAAAATCTGTAGCGTGCACCGAATACCTTATCATAAATTCTTTAGTGGTCAACGTTATTGATATTAACGCCAGGTATTGATAAAAGCTAACGATAAAACATTGTTATTAGATTATTTACAGTGCAATATACCAATATTATTAATTGATTCAAGTTTCAAGGTAACAAAGCTAAGTACTCGTATATTACTGCCATATCTTGATACTATACATAATCTTTATTACATTAAAAATAGTCCGAGATATTAGTAAAGGACAAAAACTTAAGTTGCTCAGTAATGCATGCTAAATTTTAAATGGTGTGTATTACCTACCTTTTAAAGAGCTACGCCCGCCCTCCCACAATAGCTGGCATAAGAAATTGATACCGATACCGGGAATCGCCAATTCTCTTGATGACTCTGTAGATAATTTGAATTATAATCAATTCGTTTGTGCTTTAGTGTTTCACATAATGATCGCGTAGCCAAGTGTTCACGGCATATGAGCCCTGGGTTCGAATCACAATCGAAGACAGCATTTATGAAAAACTACATTTGTGACTGTAGATGAGTCGTGATTGTCGCCGTGTCTCTGTCACTGCATTCTGGCCATCCTCCGATATTAGCGCGTCAACATTACATCAGATACAGCTAGATTAGGAATCTATGTTTGCGCTTACACCTATGGCATTATAAGCAAGCTACCAACTGCGCAGGAAATAATAATATTTCCTTATTTCCTGCGCAGTTGGTAGCTTGCGACAGTATTCGAAAGTTTCCGCCGTGGTCGAAAATCAGGAGGCCTTAAATTTTCCACACTCTAATTAACAAATCTTTTTTTGTCGACAGGAGATGCATTTTATAATATGGTTAGCAGTTATCTTAAGTGCCTTGACTTTATATTTTCGCCAAGTCTACTCCAGATTCAGCAAATACGGTGTGAAGCACTTCAAACCAATCCCACCAGTGGGTAATGCGGCTTGGATTCTGTTACGCCGAATGCATTTTATTGAGAGTATAATCAAAGTTTACGAGTCCTTTCCGGAAGACAGGTACAAATATTTTTCTTAAATAATTACTAGTTAGTAAATGTCGTTAATAAGTTATAAGTAAACATTGATGAAGTTGCAGCGTTGCGTGAAACTTCAGTTGTAAAACATCTCGTAGATATAATGCAATTATATGTATGTTATTCAGATATTCTGCTTTGTTAAAGTAACTAACGCTAAGCTGTGAAAAAGAAAGTTAGCTTTAATTCTAAATACCAACATTTTTCTTTTAACCTTTAAGCGTTGTTTTTTTTATTGCATAAAGTGACGAAACGAGCAAAACGTTCACCTGATGGTAAGTGCAACGTCTGCCCATAACAAATGCTGTGTTACCCAGAAAATTTCTGTGTGACACCACACTATGCCCATCACCCGGAGACATAAGTTCTTAAGTCTCATATGCCCAGTGATTACGCTAGCTCACAGTGCCCTTCAAACCGAAACGCAGTAATGTTGGACACTACTGCTTCACGGCAAAATAACTGGCCCTGGGGTGGTACCTACCTAGACGGATTCCTGCATAGGAATCCTACCACCAGTAAAAGTGCCACCAGTTGTGCCAGCTACTGTCACGGTCTACTTTATGTGTAATATTAATCTTTTTCGTAATTCTTTAAGATTTATATGTGCTATTTCTTTAACACATCTAGTGATTCAATTACTGATATCATTCGTTTGTATACATTGGGTATAAGAATTATCACACCTCCTAATTGGGTATAAGAATTCACAACACCTACAGGGTTATCTACTAAACATTGACCTCTTCCAAGGAAGTAAAGTAACAGCCTATAAATGTCCCACTACTAAACATAGGTCTCCTTTTATTCTTGAGAGGGACTTAGTGGACATCTCGTGACTTCGAGATATTTATATTCCTCAGACATGTAGATCTCCTCACGATGTTTTCATTCATCGCCGAGCACGTGGTAAATCAGCACTTAAAATTTCAGATAAATTTTAGTCATACCGCCACTAAAGAGCTGAGCAGCTAGCCCTTCCAAGGAAGGCTTTTTCGTAATTGACACGTTTAACGAGCAGAGAGAGTCGCTTCCAAATGGTCACGCGACCAATTTGTTATCGCTGCCTGGTCGTAGTTTTGATAATTCAGATCTGACATAACTGAAACGGTTTACAACAACAGAGCTAGTTATGCAGTCCCAAGCTTTAGTATGCAAGTATTACCGTGTTGTTGTTTGGTTTGGTTGTTGGAGGGTTCAGCTACTCGTATTGTAATTAATGGAAATATAACTGAAATCACACACACGAGGTAACAGTCGCAGTGTAGTGTCACACAACAACCATTGAGGCTATCGAGTCTGTGAAGAATGTGGCGTATACCTCTACTATTTTGAAGACACAGCATAAGCTATTCATCCACTTTAACTGTTCTCACGTGTCACACGAATATAATCCGCAATGCCGCTTCAAAATGCTATATCACTACATAAAAAAATTTGTTTGTCTAAAGTTTTGTTTTTTTTAGGTTTGTTGGCAATTTCGATTTCCTACGACCTACCTTAATTGTGAGAGATGTCGACTTGATTAAAAATATCGTCATTAAAGACTTCGAATACTTTCTCGATCACACGGTATTGATTGATGAAACCATAGATCCACTCTTTGGAAGAAATTTGGTTTCTTTGAAAGGTATGAAAGATGTGATATTAAAGAATTATAAATTTGAATAACCTTACTTTGTTTATCAAAGGGATTTGATGGCGAACATAAAATACCAGTACTTTCTTATGCTTGTTTGAGAAAAACACCTCTTGAAATTAAAAAAAATATAAAATGTTTTATTACATCATTGCATTGCAACCACAGGTCAAGAATGGAAAGATATGCGATCTACGTTGAGTCCGGCGTTCACAAGTTCCAAAATACGTTTAATGGTACCATTTATGGTTGAAGTTGGCAACCAAATGACTGAATCTTTGAAAAATAGTATTCAGGATTCAGCAGGTGGGTCTGTCTGTCAAGTGCAGTCTGAAATTGGTTTTTAAAGATTTATAATTTTTTATTTGCCTCATTGTCATCATCATCATCCTTTCAGCCTATCACTAGTCCACTGCTGAACGTAGGCCTCCCCCATAGATTGCCACAAGTTAGTAGCTCTCATTTTGGGGGGATTTTGCCATAGTTGCCACGCTTGGCAGGCGGATTGGCAACCGCAGTTTATTTATTCAGATGTTCCAGGAAGATGCTGCTGCCCATCTCTTGGTTTTAATTTTCCCTCTGTCGACTTTTACGACACCCACGGGTTGAGATGGGGTGGTAGATTCTCTTAGCCGCTACCACACGGCAAATTGCCTCATTAAAGAAAAGTAAAAACATGTGAAAAAGTAAAAATAAATAAAAAAAAACATTACTTACTCGTATAATAACTAATTAAATTTTAAATTTTAGAACATAGTAACCAAAAATTATAAAATTACATACTTACATCATTTTTACGTCATATAATATTTAATAAAACTAATTTTACGGATTTTATTGCGTTTAATTTGTAAACTGTCTGTAACCCGACGTTTCGTGTACGTTACATGGTATGCGTAAAAGAACACATAGCTGAAGTGAAGCATCAACGCTCAAAAAAGTTTGCAGTATGTGACCATGTACGAGACCACCCCAACCATTACTTCAGATTTGGTAGACCGCAAATCCTTCAAAAAAAAAAACCGATTCCTACCAAGGATGATTCGCGAGGTTATTGAAATTAAAAAACATCCTTATTTCAATAGAGAAGATGATTTGAAGTATTAGGCTCGGCTTGGGATCCTATAATTAACAAAATTAAATCGAAAACTAATCATACCACTGCAAGACTTCAAGACACTGTAAGCTCATTTTGCGTAGATCGGACCAAAAATAATAATTAAAAGCTGTAGGTACCCCGTTTAACTATGCCATCGGGACATCTGTCACCTCAGTCCCCCCGTGACCATGAGTGCTATAAAGACTCGAAACGGCGGCTTATAAATAGTTTATAAATTGCACGCGATAAAATCCGTAAAATTGGTTTTATTAAATTTCATCATATAATATTTCCATAACGTGTTAATGTTTTCTTTTACAGATAATTTCGTTGACATAGATTGTAAAGATCTGTCAGCTAGATACGCTAATGATGTAATCGCCTCATGTGCTTTTGGCTTAAAAGTGGATTCGCATACTGAGAAAGGCAATGAGTTTTATAAAATGGGAAAACTAGCCACAAACATTTCTTTTACGCAAATTATCTTGCTAGTGGCCTTTAACTCATTTCCTCTATTAGCGAAGGTGTGGGATTTACTTTTATATAAAGACTCGTCGTCGTCGTTTCAGCCTATCAAAAGTCCGCTGCTGAACATAGGCCTCCCCCATAGATAGCCACAAAAGCTCTCATATTGGAGGGATTTTGCCATAGTTGCCACGCTTGGCAGGCGGGTTGGTAACCGTAGTTTATTTATTTAGATGTTCAAAGAAGATGCTGCTGCCCATCTCCTGCTTTTCATTTCCCTCTGCCGACTTTTACGACACTCACGGGATGAGATGAGGTGCTAGATTCTCTTAGGCCGCTTTTTATCAAAAATTCTTTCAAACTTTAAAAGCTTATAAACATTAAACCTTTGATATAATATTTTCTTAAATTATCTAAATAGTAATATTTTAAATTCTGTAGGTCATTTATACCTTTTTACACATTGTTATACAGCTTAAATTATGTTTTTAATCTAGGAATATTATCAATAACAAGCCTATTTTGATTGCGTCGATTTTGTTGCTTTATCTCCTTTGCTTTTTTAATCATGTTTATCATGCACGCACATACATAATTCGAAAATGTGCAGTGATGGCAGTGGTATAATACCATTTCGTTTAACTACACTGTGACTATTTCTTTCCGCTCCTTTAACAGTGAAATAATAAGAAAAAATAAATTAATGAGTGTTGTAACTGCAGGAATTTTAATAGAATTGTATGTTAAGTCAGTAACCTAAAGAAAGCATAAAAAACGTCTTACTAAAGTCACTACGAATTTATTGGGATGTCAATTTTGAAGCAACAGTAGAAATTAATCAATAAATTGGTATTAATGAACATTATTAAATGAAATTTTCAGAAGTTCAAATTATCTATTATCCCTCAAGCTGCAAAGGATTTTTTTAAAAACCTAGTCACAAACATGATGAATGATCGCGAAGAAAACAATATTATTAGACCTGACATGATACATCTGCTTATGGAAGCTAAAAAAGGTATAATTTACTAAAAGCACAATGTTGGTTGTAAGTCGTGCATTAACAAATAATAAAGACTTACGTTACTTCCGAAGGAAAACTGAATCTCGATGATAGAGATACCAAAGATGATAATGCTGGATATGCTACGGTAGAAGAAATTACAATTAAAAAAAAGGATGCAAAAAAAGGTAGGTGGTAAATATCGCATGGCTTTAAACTATAATTAAGGTAACAAATGTTATTGCACATTGTAAAAAAATAAGCAATTTACTGATAGTAGGAATTCAAGAATCCCCAGAATCCGTCTAAGAAGGTACCACCGAAAGGCCAGTTATTCTGTCGTGAAGCAGTACTGTTTTTCGGTCTAAAGGGCACTGAGAGCTAGTCTAATTACTGGGAATATGAGCCTCAATAACTGATGTCTCAGGGTGATTTAGTATAGTACCATACAGAAATGTTCTGGGTGACGCAGGTGAAATATTTTCTCCTCTCTTCTCTGTCTTCCCTAAACAAAAGAACTAATGCAAAATAAAAGTTTACTCATCTTTCTCTAAACGTTTATTTTAAATTAATGTCGCAAAATCAATGTCGTGCATACATAATTTCAAAAAAGTTAATCCAAATAATCTTTTTGGCTTTCAGTTTGGTCCGATGATGATTTAATTGCCCAAGCCCTGTTATTCTTCTTCGCTGGTTTTGATAGCGTTTCCACTGCAATGTCGTTTGCGTTACAAGAGTTGGCCTTAAATCCTGCGGTTCAAGAACGTCTTGTGCAAGAAATAAAAAATAATGATGCAAAAACTAACGGCAAATTTGACTACAATTCAGTTCAAAACATGACTTATTTGGACATGGTGGTATCGGGTAACTAGAACATTTTTTTAAATTTTGATATCCTTCCTTGTAACGTTGTTCGCAAAACAAAATAAATTAGATAACTTTCAGAAAAACACATTTTTATATTTTTTTTTTATTTTTTTTTTTATTTATTAACTTGAACCAACAAACAGGTTTACAATACAATTTGTTAGAAAAAAATATATACAACGAAATGCATTATTGTGAACCTAACAGTGATGGTCACAGTTTACAAAAACAATTTACGTGTATAGTGGAGCACATGTAGGTCCCTATGTACTTATTTAATGAATATTTTAAAACACCCCATTCCTCGTTCTACAATAATTATAACAACACAAAAAAAAACATAATACAACTCCCCATATTAAAGAATAAAAAATTACAAAAACAAAAAAAAAAAAATATAACGCGCACGCGCGTTGTGTGTGTACGTGGGTGCGTGCGTGTGCGTGTGTGGGTGTGTGTGGGTGGGTGTGTGTGTGGGGGTGTGTGTGCGTGTGTGTGGGTGTGTGCGCGCGACGCTGTGTGTGTAAGTATATATGCCTGTGGTTGTTTTGTATGTGATAACACAATCGAATATAAAGTACTTATTCATCTATTTCATTTATTTATCGCTGCCTTGAGACAGAATATAATCTTTTTTTTGAAAGTACAATGGTCGAGGGCAAATAAGTCAATTTCTTTAAACAATTTATTATGTGTTGACACCATACGATTTATAGGACACCTAATTCCAGCATTAGTTCTGCATCGTGAAGTAGCAAATAATACGTGCGAACGTGCGGATCGCATGTGCGATCTTGTTGGTATTTTGTAATACAATTCATTAGTGAGTTCAATACAGTCGAAATTGTTATGGCTTACATCATACAACAGCATGACTTCTAACTGAGAACGTCTGGATTTCAAGTCAAGTACTTTATACTCGTTCAATAAATTTTCATAAGGTAGTCTTTTCTTAGTACATTTGTAATGTATAAACCTAAGGCTTTTTTTATTGTTACTGCATACTCTAGCTGCGATCTAATTAGCGATTTAAATAAATATAAGTATGTTGACGATTCATTGAAAGTCACACCAGAACGGATAACAAAGCCGTACATTTTATATGCAATTTAGAGTCTAGAGTAATCCCAAGGTCCTTTACATTATTCTTTATTTCAAGAACGGTATCGCAGATAGAATATTGATAGTTAACAAAATTCTTTTTTTTTTGTGAATGTTACATACATACATTTGTGAACATTAAGTTCCAGGTTATTCTTTTGACAATACTTGGAAAACCTATTAAGGTCTTCTTGAAACTTAATATAATCAATTTCATTATCTACGATTGAGAAAATTTTTAGATCATCTGCGTACAATAGAAAATTACAAAAATGGAAACATTTGTTAACAAAAAGCAATGTCTTGTCTCCATAGAAAAATACATGATCTTCCTGGTTTTTTGTTCATATATGATGACTTAGCGCCAAAATCTTTCAAAAACTTTTTTCAAGCAATATTTTGATACTCCAAATTACAAATCAGTATAACATGTACGTTATAACATATATATAGTGTAAATAACCATGTATAATAACCTTGTTAACGTTCGATATTTTAGACAAATATAAATAAAATATTACATGACAACTGTTATTGTGTATGTACGTATTATATTGTAAATATTGATATAGTTAATATATTTTAGACTATTAAAAATATGATTGTACTAATAAATCACACAATAGATATAGACATAACCTTTTAAATTTCCAGAGACACTTAGAAAATGGCCATCGGCAGCAGTCTTAGATAGAACTTGCACAAAGGACTACAACATTGGTAAACCTAACAGCGAGGCTCCTTGTGATTATATTGTAAGCATATCTGTAACAGTTTCTTATTCTTATGTTGGCATACATCCTACGTTATTTAGAAATATGATATAATAAATTGTACAAATTGAATAATTACTTTTAACTACAGGCAAATCTGTAATATTTTTATCTACAACGATAAGGTAATATTGATGTATTTATGATTCACAATCACATTTAGAGTAGCTTACTTTACGTCGTTGTTACTTTTTTTTTCGGATTACATGTCAATCGAAAGTTATTATTAATCACTTTAGACTTCGCTTGTATATTTAGAACACGAACGAAAAAGTCTGCATGGAATAACATAGATAATAGTTAATATAAATACTTATGAATAAAATTGAACTATCCCATAATCAATATTAATTTTTTTTTGCGTATATAAAAATTGTCGCGTTTAATAATTATTTAATCCGGTGCACTAATTAAAACTAACATCGTAGATAATTCAAATGTCTTCAAGACTTGATACCACGACATCGAACACTCAAGTCTCATGAATTAAAGGTGATAAGATATTTAAATTTTGTTCACGTGGTAGGATTCCAACGCAGGAATCCGTCTAGGTAGGTACCACATCATGGCCAATTATTCTGCCGTGAAGCATTAGTAATCAAACATTACTGTATTCCGGTCTGAAGGGCATTGAGAGCTAGCGTAATCACTGGGCATATGAGACTTAAGAACTAATGTCTCAAGGTCTCGGGCGCAGTGTGGTGCTACATAGAAATATTTTGAGTAGCACAGCATCTGTTATGGGCAGGTGTTGCACTTTTCATTAGGTGAACGTTTTGCTCGTCTAGTTACTTTATCAATAAAATAATATAATATATCAAAAAATAACATACGAGTAAGTTATCAACTATATGCTATTGAAAATTTTTTAATAGTTTTTAATGTCAGGGATCGTTGGTTTGCATTTGACATTTTAAAGTGATATCATTGACCGATAAAATTATTGGCTACATTTTATTTTAGATACGTAAGGGTGAAGTCATAAGCATTCCTGCTTGGGGTATTCACCGTGATCCTGAGTTTTACCCAAACCCGAATAAGTTTGATCCTGAAAGATTCTCTGAAACAAACAAACATCATCATCAAACCCTTTACCTACATGCCCTTTGGTCTAGGTCCCAGAAACTGTATAGGTAAGTGTGGTAATCTAAAGCTGGATATGTTATTCATAACAGCATTACAACATTATTAGACGACCGAAGAAATGAATGTAGAAGAAGCGAGACACAAAACCTCCTTCTATTTCCTCCTATCTTATTCCACTGTTAACCACAGGCCTCTCCCAAAGATTGCCACAAAACACGGTTCTGACTCCTGAATCGCCTGCATCCATCGACTTTCCGCAGAATCATGCAGGTCGTTACTTCATCTAGCGGGGGGTCGCCTGCTTTTGCCGGGACGTTCCAGAAATTTTGTACCTCAGCGGTAAACGGCGCTACGAGCTATATGACCGGCCCATTGCCACTACAGCTTGCTGATCCTTAGGGCTATGTCAGTCACTCTAGTTCTGCTTCGGATATCATCGGTACTGATTATATCTCGTAGAGAAATACCGTCTGCTGCCAACTTAAGAGAATCTACCACCCCATCTCATTCCGTGGGTGTCGTAAAAGTCGTCGGAGGGAAAATAAAAATAAAGAGATGAGCAGCAGCATCTCCGTGAAACATCTGAATAAATAAACTGCGGTTGCCAACACGCCTGCCAAGTGTGGCAACTATGGCGAAAATCCCCCCCAAAATAAGAGCTACAAAGTTTTACGGCAATCTATGGGGGATGCTTATATTCAGCAGTGGAATAGTAATAGGCTGAAATGGTGATGATGATGAGAAATACCGAGTGTAGACCTTTCCGTAGCTGAGCCTTCTTTGAAGGACCACGTCTCGGTTCCACATTTCATAACTGGCAACACATACAAGTTGAAGCCTTTTGTTTTGAGATATTGAGGTATACTGGACAAGATGTGACAGTTTCTCGAATGCTGCCAAGGACGACTTGGACCTACCTAGACGGACAATCGGCCCTAAGTAAACATAATCCTCGATGAATTCGAGCGTAGTGTTCCTAACAACAAATATTAGAGGTGTAACATGGACGTTATACATGATCTTCGCCTCGCTCATGTTCAATTCAAGACCTACCTGTTGGGAGACACTATTGAGGCCATTAAGCATAATGCTAAGGTCCTCCAGCGATTCTGCCATTATGACTATGTCGAAGACTAAATTAAGGTTGTTATAATTCACAGGTTCGAGATTTGCTCTTTGCGAAGTCAAAGTAATGTTGTACCAGCTTCTGCAGAATTTCGAACTGTCCCTATGTGAAAAGAGTTGCATGTCTGAAAATTTCGATAAAACCAGTGTAGGGATTCGTCTGGAAGGGGGTCACTGGTTGAGATTTAGAATAAGAAAATAAAAAAAAATTGTATTATGAAAAAAATTTAAAACAAATTAATATAATTTTGAATTAACCGGATCACTATAAGCAACTTGTCATTTATTGAAATGTTAATATAAAATTTATTAAACGTCTACAATTTATCAAAACAACTTGTATTATTTTTCTAAGTTAAAGACATATTTCTTCATTTCTTCTACACGAAGCTTCATAGCACATTTTATTGTTGGTATGATTCCTTTACAGAAACCCATCTAGTAACACTAGTAGTACGTACCACTGCAGTGCCAGTTGTTCAGCCGCGAAGACTCTTGGCTACGAATTTGACGCCGGTGAATAGTTTGATGGAATTTTTCGATGTTATTTTGTCTATTCTTGAATGACAGACCTCGCAACATTCCGATAGATTATGACAATCCCATACATATTGAACTTTTAATTAGTCATTTGTCTAGGCCCTCAGCTGCTTTAGAAAGATCTTTTAAAAGCTTTGGAAAGGGTTTTAATACCTCATCTGAATTAATTTCTTTACTTTCAATAGAATCTACCACCCCATTCCATCCCGTGGGTGTCGTAAAAGTCGATAGAGGGAAATTATAACCAGGAGATGGGCAGCAGCATCTTCCTGGAACATCTGAATAAATAAACTGCGGTTGCCAACCCGCCTGCCAAGCGTGGCAACTATGGCAAAATCCCTCCAATATGAGAGCTACAAATTTTTGTGGCTATCTATGGGGGAGGCCTATGTACAGCAGTGGACTTGTGATAGGCTGAAACGACGACGACTTTCAATAGTGTTTGACGCTATACAGTGTTTACTTGATATACCTGGTTGGTGGTTGAAACGACAGGAATGTCGAAATAAAATAATAATTTAAACAAAGACAAGACGTGTGATGGCGGCTTAAGAAACCACCCCATCTCATCCCGTGGGTGTCTCAAAAGTCGACAGAAAGGAAAATAAAAGCCAGGATATGCCAGCACCTTCCTGGAAAATCTGAATACATAAACTGCGGTTGCAAACCCGCCTGCCAAGCGTGGCAACTATGGCAAAATCACCCCAAAATGAGAGCTACAAACTTTTGTGGCAATCTATGGGGAAGGCCTATGTTCAGAAATGGACTAGTGTTAGGCTGAAATGATGATGATAAAACCAAAAACAAATATAATTATATAGCGCCTGTATTTGATTATGGAGTACGAGTATTAAAGCATGGAAAAAAGTAAAGCGTTTTAAGAGTTTTGCCTTACAGTTTGTCGCTTGATTGCTGGCTGTACTGATAATTTTATTTAAACGCTGTAGTAGCTGCATATAAAACCATATAGCTGCACATAATAGCATGCATATAAAAGTTAATTTTGAAAGAAATGTGTCGCGTTAATAATTTTCACTTCTCTAAATTTCAATGTCTTGTAGAAAATACTCCCAGACAGGAATTTTTAATTAAGGCAGTAATGATAATCCAGTTGGGATAAAAAAATGTAAATGCTGTAATAATTATTACAGCATTTAAATTTTTTATCATTTGGAGGTAGTTTTTTCGGTTAGTTTGATAATTCTTAGTGCATTTATTGTAGCCTATATTATTATTATTATGTATGTTGTCCGGCAGAGTAGAAAAAAGTCTTTTTCAATCACAAAAGTCTATCTCTCAAAAATCATCTCATTAAATTAAACTACGTATCTCATTAAAAACAACTGATCATTAAGTCGGTGCTATAAGCTCATAAATGTTTGATGATTGGCGTTTGAAATCAATTTATTAAAAAGTTGTCAGTGACCGGTAAAATTACGTTAATACATTTTATTTTAGATACGAAAAGGTGAAGTTATTGCCATTCCTTTATGGTCTAATCGTGAGTTTTACGAAAATCCGGGCAAATTTGATCCTGAAAGATTCTCTGAAACGAACAAACATCTTATCAACCTTTTTCATACATGGCCTTTGGTCTAGGTCTTAGGAACTGCATAGGTAAGTGTGGTCAAGTTGAATATTATTCAAAAATAATTACCGCATTACGCAACATCATTTTCACTATAAGATACTTAATAAAGTTAGATGTTATATTGACGAAATCTTACAGTACAGGAAAGAAACAAAGTTAATATTCTAAGATCCGAATGATGAAACAATCACTTTTGTTAATAGAATATATAATGCTAAGATCGGCATGCAAAAAAAATGTTTTGCATGCGGATCTTACCAATTAACTTTCTTTCTTACACACTTTTGTAACAAGAATATTTTTTTGATTTCGAAGTAGTTTTAACCTAATTCTTTTTAATTTTTACATTATTTTTAAAATCAAGAAAACTCTTCCTCCCATTGCATTCCCACGAGCAGTGTAGTGACAGCATTGCATATGGTTTTATTCTGCACGAAAAAAGTAGCGATGGGCGATTATTACTAAAACTAATCGTATTAGTTGATTATTCAGTTTAGTCGATATAGTGTTGTGTCTTTAACATCTTTCGCTATTTTTAAATCCTACATTTATAAATTAAATATGCATATAATAGTGCTTTTTAGTCCTTTTAAGATGAAATAAGTATTTACGTTATGAAGTTAGTCATCATCAACATCATCTTTTCAGCCTATTCCACTGCTGAACATAGGCCTCCCCCAAAGATTGCCATAAACCATGTAAGTTTGTAGCTCTCCTTTTGGGGGGATTTTGCCATAGCTGCCACGCTTGGCAGGCGGATTGGCAACCGCAGTTTATTTATTCAGATGTTCCAGGAAGATGCTGCTGCCCATCTTCTGGTTTTTATTTTCCCTCTGTCGACTTTTACGACACCCACCGGATGAGATGGGGTGGTAAATTCTTTTAAGCCGCTACAGCCACACGGCTCTTCAATTA
This sequence comes from Luehdorfia chinensis, assembly GCA_019845155.1. Classification (NCBI taxonomy): domain Eukaryota; kingdom Metazoa; phylum Arthropoda; class Insecta; order Lepidoptera; family Papilionidae; genus Luehdorfia; species Luehdorfia chinensis. The sequence continues at coordinate 7,684,609 of JAHVAK010000024.1, read as the reverse complement.
TTCAAAATAAGACGGAGGTAAAGAACGAGATGGGAAGATGACTGATGGAGGTGGTGAATGTTTAGCTTTTATATGGTTGCGTCTCTACTTTTGCTGCTCGGTCCATAGAGGGTTTACTTTGTTCATTCTAAAGTAGACCCTAAAACTGTAGTACGAGTATATTACCTAGTTTTTTGAAGAGCACCGCCCGCCCTCCCTCAGTAGCGTGCACAAGCAAACTAACAACGCCACCAGGAACCGCCACCAGATACCCTCCACCAACAACTACAATACTAGCACTAGATAATATACACCACTGAAGTCGAGAACACGACACGTGTTTCACCCCAAAACGAGGCATTATCAAGTGTCTTAGACACTACGACTCTACGACTATCAAGTGCCATAGACTTCACTCGGCGGCCGGACTTACTTTCCTTCAAAACTTTACTGTGTTTCGGTTTGAAGGGCACAGACAGCTAGTGTAATCACTGATGTCTGTGTGATGGGTGCAGTGTAGTGTCACACAGAAATGTTCTGGGTGACACAGCATTTGCTGTGGGCAGACATTGCACTTACCATCAGGTGAAAAAAAATGATAATGATGGAGATAAACGTAATACTAATTAAAATGTATCATAAAAGCATAACTAAACGTCACTTCAACTTTCAAGCACGAGAGGAATGAGAGTTGACATCCTGATCTCATATTTAATCCTTTAATTCTAAATTAATATATAATAATTAAATTAAACTATGTACACCAAAAATAATGATGATGTTCACGACAACTCCCGACTACAGTCGAGAGCCATCAACTGCGCAGGAGATATTATAGTGCCACGAGTGTACGCGCAAACACAGAGGCACTCACTCGTCCCAACCTACCCGCGCCCGATGATGCGATAAGATCAGAGGTAGACTAGGATGCAGTGTCAGAAACACGGGGACAATCACAACACAACCAGACCCGAAAACCAACAATTTGTGTTTTAGCACAAATGTTGGCTCCGGCTGGGATTCGAAACCAGGACCCGCGGCTTAGAAGTCAGGTACTCTGACCACTGGGCCACGCGGCCAAAATAATAATTAATAGCTGAATGTACCCCGGGTCAACTATGATATCAGGACGTCTGACATCTTAGCCTTTCTGTGATCATGGGTCTGTAAAGCGCACGGAACAATCTTGTAATTTGAAGCGGAACAGATATATAAATAGTTAAAGAATTAAACGCGTTAACCGTAAAATAAGTTTAATTAAATTAAGGTTAATTAGTTATTTTGGAGCGACGACCTGCGCGATTTTGCGGGAAGTCGATGGATGCAGGTGGCTCAGGACCGTGCTTTGTGGCAATCTATGGGGGAGGCCTATGTTCAACAGTGGACTAAGATAGGCTGAAATGATGATAATGATGACGATGGTTAATAAATAACATAATTATTAAGAAAACTCTTTTGTCAATGAGCTACGGTACTTATAGCAGTTTGAATTGTGTTTTCAACTCATATAACTTGTATTTCGCCGGAATCATTGTACGTTGTAAAGGTTTTAGTCATAAAATGTAGAAGGTTTATAGCCTCTTTACAAAGAAGTTACTCATTTTTGACAAATGTTTGCAGCCATATTGATACAATTTCACACATGGTTCACCCATGTAGATATGAAATTTGATTAGGACGACAACATAGCTGTTGTGAAGTATCGCATAGCGAAAGTTCGTAATACGTTTAGTAGTCCTAATTAGACATGTAGTTATTCAGTGTTTTAAATCATTACTATTTTTTTGGAATAAGACCGTAAGTTTTTATTGTATTAAAATACAAAACAGGTGAATGAGAAACTACATATCCGATGTCTGATCTTGCGCAGTCACTAACTGTTCTCGGTTCAAGACAGACCATTCACCTGGTGTCATTACGTAACTTGCTTGCGTGTTGATCTTTGCGCGAGAACTTGTTTTGCATATTCGTAATATTTTATAATCGAGTGAGTACAGAAGTTATTATTTTTTATTAGGTTTTAATATTCGTCATTTTTTTCATCGAAATCCTTCGTTCGTCAATAACTCTCTATGCCTTGGGTTGACTGGGAGAGAACGCCAAAAGTAATTAAGTCCACCCCTTTTAATCCTTTTTTTTAATTATGATGAATACAATAAAGAAAAGCTGTGGTATTTCATAGTAAGCGAGTAACCTGGTTTCGATCCCCGGTGCCAGCACCTCTTATATTGTTCTACAATTTTAAGTGTTGATTTACCACGTGCTTAGCGGTGAAGGAAAACATCGTGAGGAAACTTGCATGTCCGAGGAATAGGAATATTTCGAGGACATGTGAAATCCGCCAATCCGCATTGGAGCAGCGTGGCGGATTCTTCCTAGCTCCAAAACCCTCTCTGAAATGAGAGGAAGCCTGTGCTCAGCAGTGGGACATTTATAGGCTGAAACTTTACTTTAATTTTTTTTTACAATAAAGAATAAATAAATTTGTATCGTACATGCGCAGAAATATCCCATCACTATATTTGTGTAGAATTTTTACATGCTGCTACCCTGATCCGGACCAACTGTCGAAACAATATGTAGGCGATAAAAATATTAATCATTTGCCCGCGGAGCAAAAGGCTATCGATAAGCGAGAGCGCAAGACAAGTGTAAGTGTTTTTTATCCATACACATATCAAAGTTAAGTAACAAAACATAAATAGTTTAAACTAACGACTTTGAAATCTGAAAAAACCCTGTCACAATTGAGTGCATTTTGTATTTTTATACCCGCGGCAAAATTACACGTTTGGTAATTTTTTTCTAACGTACAGCAGCATTTGTAAAAGCGTCATTCATTCTAATCACGATAATTGAAACGATGATTTGTTATTGGATCTACGATCACGTGGACTTTTTTTTACTCGTACGAAGCAGTACCACTGCTTCACGGCAGAAACTCACTCACTCGGCGGTTGACTGTCGTACAGTCAATATCACTTGATAATGCCTCGTTTTGAGGTGAAACACGTGACGTGTTCTCGACTTCAGTGGTGTGTATTGCCTAGTAGTTGTGATGTAGTGGTGGAGGGCATCTGGTGGTTTGTACAGAAAAAATACAAAGTTCAAAGATTTTTTTTTCATTAAGTGACGAGACGAGCAAATAGTTCACCTGATGGTAAGTGCAACGTCTGCCCATAACAGATGCTTTGCTACTCAGAATATTTCTGTGTAGCACCACACTGCGCCCGTCACCTAGAGGCATCAGTTCTTAAGTCTCATATGCCCAGCGATTACGCTAGCTCTCAGTGCCCTTCAGACCGAAACGCAGTAATGTTTGCACACTACTGCTTCACGGCAGAATAACTGGCCCTGGGGTGGTACCTACCTAGACGGATTCCTGCATAGAAATCCTACCACCAGGAAGTCAAACATTTAGATAATTACATTAATGCATCGATGTGTTTCTGAATTTAATTAGTCACTATGTCTTACATAATCGTCAGGGGAATAAATTCGAGGATTTTTCGATCTGCTTTAATCGATCTGGTATTCTATTATAGATCGTCTTGCACATAGCTAAGCTTTTGAAAACGCGTGACTATTATTTTTACAGAGTAATTCAAATACTACCTGGGGCTTTATTAATGACTCCAAATGACATTAACGACTACACAATGGCACTCACCCACATACATACATACATAAGATCACGACTGTATCCCATACGGGGTAGTCAGAGACTGGGCACTCACTGCAAAAACAGATGACTGCCACAATCCACGTTTCACCAAAACAATATAATGCACTTGGTGTGAGAGGTGGTGAGCCCATCGCCACCATGCGCTGTTGGGTGCACAGTGCAGTTTAATTCGTATTACCAAAATATGCTTAGAAATACTTGGAGAACCGTGCAGTAAGCAACAACAACTTAATCATATTAACACGTCACTCTCAGACTGTAATGTATCACTGCAGATGACGCGTTAAATTTGTGATAGGTGGTGAGACCATCGCCACCATGCGCTGTTGGGTGCACAGTGCAGTTTAATTCCTTACTCGCCTTTTACGAGATCCATTGGATGAGATGGTGTGGTAGTATTCTTTTAACGAGCCGCCACCACACGGCTATCGGCACCCACCCACACTTCATACTAATATTATAAATGCGAAAGTAACTATCTCAGTCCCACTATCTGGATGTTGTCTTTTCAAGGTTCAAACGCTGAACCGTTCATGACGAAATTTAGCACGAAGATAGCAACCTGACGACGGACATAGTATATTTTCAATTCCGTAAAATCTAAGAGTTCCAAAGGTATTCCTAAGAAACCTAAATCTAAGCGGGCGTAGTCGTGGACTTGTACAGCTTGTACGAGATAATTAGGTTTAGTTTCAGTTGGAAACAAATTCAATTAATTTTTTCTTCAACGACCTAAGAAAGGTAAAAGTAAAGTAAAGTAAAGTTTCAGCCTATAAATGTCCCACTACTGAGCACAGGCCTCCTCTCATTTCTGAGAGGGTTTTGGAGCTAAGAAGAATCCGCCATGCTGCTGCAATGCGGGTTGGCGGACTTCACATGTCTTCGAAATATTTTTTATTCCTCAGACATGCAGGTTTCCTCACGATGTTTTCCTTCACCGCCGAGCACGTGGTAAATCAGCACTTAAAATTGCAATTAACAATTTTAGTGGTGCCGGCACCGGGAATCGAACTCAGGTCACTCGCGTACTATGAAACTAAAAGCGAGCGCCTAGCCCCTGTGCTACCACGGCTCTCTAAGAAAGGTATTAGACGAAAAATTTAAAACTTTGTACGTTGTCACCTCTAAAGACTTGTATCAAATGTCCCCTTGACAGTGATGTTCTCCTAGCCGATTTCGACCACGGCGACAACTGCCGACTACTGTCGAGAGCCATCAACTGCGCAGGAGATATTATAGTGCCACAAGTGTACGCGCAAACACAGAGGCACTCACTCGTCCCAACCTACCCGCGCCCGATGTAACGCTGACGCGATAAGATCGGAGGTAGGCTAGGATGCAGTGTCAGAAACACGGGGACAATCACAACACAATCAGACCCGAAAACCAACAATTTATGTTTTAGCACAAACGTTCGCTCCGGCTGGGATTCGAACCCAGGACCCGCGGCTTAGAAGTCAGGTACTCTGACCACTAGGCCACGCGGTCGTCGCCCGTCCCGTCGTCCCCTTGACAGTAATCGATCCTCAGCTATAATTACCCACTTTACAAATTGCAAAATTCATATCGTTGTTCGACTGCAGTTGTAAAGTTTAATTACTTGTGCCAAAAAGATAAGCGATAAGCGTTCTCCTTTTGAGTCATCTATATGCATATACAGATATCAACATATGTAAACAAACCCTATGTTCTTTCCCTTTTTTTTATTGGATAAAGTGACGAAACGAGCAAAACTTTTACCTGATGGTAAGTGCAACGCATGCCCATAACAAATGTTGTGTCACCCATAACACTTCTGTGTGACGCCACACCACGCCCGTCACCCTGAGTCATCAGTTCTTAAGTCTCATATGCCCATTGATTACGCTAGCTCCCAGTGCCCTTCAAAACGAAACACAGTACTGTTTGCACATTACTGCTTCACTGCAGAATAACTGGTCCTGGGGTGGATCTCTCTGGACAGATTACTGAAGGAAACGTACCACCAGTAAAGTTCTCTATCTATAACTTGTATCTGAATGGTTTAATTCTAATGAAGAAAAGTAAGTTAATTTGCTAAGATCCGCATGCAAAATATAAAAAATATAAAAATGGTGTATATTACCTAGTTTTTTGAAGTGTACCACCCGCCCTCCCTCAGTAGCGTGCACAAGCAAACTAACACCGCCACCAGGAACCGCCACCAGGTACCCTCCACCAACCACTACAATACCACCACTAGATAATATACACCACTGAAGTCGAGAACACGACACGTGTTTCGCCCCAAAACGAGGCATTATCAAGCGTAATAGACTCTACGACAGACGGCCGCCGAGTGAGCGGCGCGGTCAAAGAGCTGCCTATTTATACTACAGGTGACGCAAACGGCCCCCACCTACGACATTGCGATTACAATATCGTGACTCTAGATACGATTACTTAGAGTATATTTAAACTTTAAGTACTTAAAGTTTAAATATACTCTAAGTAGTCGTTTGCTATCAATTCGGTCGCAAACGGCTGCTTATGTAATTCGGGTGGTGGATTGTGTGAGCAAGCGGTCGCTATCACGATATTGTAATCGCAATGTCGTAGGTGGGGGCCGTTTGCGTCACCTGTAGTATAAATAGGCAGCTCTTTGACCGCGCCGCTCACTCGGCGGCCGTCTGTCGTAGAGTCTATTACGCTTGATAATGCCTCGTTTTGGGGCGAAACACGTGTCGTGTTCTCGACTTCAGTGGTGTATATTATCTAGTGGTGGTATTGTAGTGGTTGGTGGAGGGTACCTGGTGGCGGTTCCTGGTGGCGGTGTTAGTTTGCTTGTGCACGCTACTGAGGGAGGGCGGGTGGTACACTTCAAAAAACTAGGTAATATACACCATTTTTATATTTTGCATGCGGATCTTAGCAAATTAACTTACTTTTCTTCATTATAATGGATTTCCGCAAAGTAACGCCTGATTCTATTAACTATGGTTTAATTCTTTTAAAGATTAATTTTGCATAGATCGTAAAGCTGAATCTACTATGTTAGTATTTTGAGTATTTTATGTTACCTTAGCACTATATTATCAACCTATAATTTATTTTATATATATAAATGTATTGTAAGTATAATTATTTTATTCATAATGATTTAGCCGTGGTAGCTCAGGAGCTAGGCGCTCGCTTTAAATTTCATAGTAGGCGAGTGACCTGGGTTCGATTCCCGGTGCCGGCACCACTAAAATTGTTAATTGCAATTTTAAGTTCTGATTTACCACGTGCTCGGCGGTGAAGGAAAACATCGTGAGGAAACCTGCATGTCTCAGAAATAAAAAATATTTCGAAGACGTGTGAAGTCCGCCAACCCGCATTGGAGCAGCGTGGCGGATTCTTCCTAGCTCCAAAAACCCTCTCAGAAATGAGAGGAGGCCTGTCTTAGCAGTGAGACATTTATAGGCTGAAACTTTACTTTTTTTTTTCATAATGTACAGTAGAACTTTGACCGGTAACTGATAAGGTCTTGCGAGGGGTCTGGAATTACTAACGCCGGTACTACCAAGGGTGAAGATCCAAGATAAATCCGGCAAAATTAGGAAATGCTTATGTTCTGCATTTGTAATCTTTTATGAGGCTGATGATTTGCTGTTAAACCTCGGTAACTTTTAAGTTTCCAATAAAAGATCGTATAAATCATAATTGGTACCTGTAACCAATCTTTAACTAAAAACTTATATATACTTACTTATACTTCTACTTATATATACTCATATAAATTAAAAAACGATCTTATCGACTTCTGTAAAAAGTTAAAAGTAAAACTGGCCCTAACTGCAGTCTTATTTATTAAAATTAAAAACTAGTGAAGCCATAGCAAAAAGTATACAATCTTATTCGAATGTTTCCCAAGTTCGCCTTGCACCACGTAAATAAGTATGTCAATGAACTGAAGTTTAATGATCTTTAAAAGTCTGTTTTTTTATCTCCCGTCCATACTCGACAGTGAGTGTAAGTTAAAGGTTGGTATTAACAAATATTGTAGCATTATTGATATTTCCATATTTACATCGACAATAATCTATAATTAGATGTGAATCAAAAATTACTTAGATACAACCACGCCTTTTTTACACGTGAGGGTAGGCAGAGGCCACACACGTAGGCTACTTTTTGCTCTCGTGGGTAACGAGACGTGACGGGTGGAGACCACGTTGCAGCCATTTTAATATGAGTTAAAAAAAGTCTTACTTCCCATTGCGTTCCCACGAGCAGTATAGTGACAGCATTGCATATTATGGTGTTATTCTGCATGAATTAGGGCTGTCCGTACAATACCTTAGTCGCCTCTTAGTACACCTCGGTAGAAAAGAGGTAGGTGCTATTCTACTCTACTATTGAGATATTCGAAATCGCGCAAGCACGCAGCGAACGCGACACAGTCCTAATTTCGAGGTTTTTGTAGGAGTTTTTTAAAGTATTTATTTATGGGTAAACCAAACCTGGCACACAGGCACCTGGCTCGTGAGCACAGTATCCGATGAAGCTGTAAAAGCCAAAAAGGCCATCAGTAATTACATCACCGAAATTATATATCACCGTCAGTTCAAGCGTGTTTTCGTAACTTTTTGCAAATATTTTTTTTATCTTTGTTTAAATTACAGAATAATGCTGATCGTCATCTGGACGGTGATTGCACTTGCGGCTTTATTGATATATTCATGGCAGATCCATTCGAAGTTTTCAAAAGCTGGCGTCAATCATTTTCCAGTAGTTCCTATACTCGGGAACACGGGTCGAACAATACTGAAAATCGATAATATAATAAACCGCTTAACATTACTGTGTCAAACATTTTCGGACGATTCGTAAGTATTTTTTTATTGTGAATATTTATTTTAACTGTCATAATATAATTATATAATCAAGAAATCGACTGCAACGATTTTTATGATTTTCTCATAAATGCCATTACGAGAACTTTTACAGGGAACCATCATTACGATATGGCCTTTCTAAAAAAACAAACGATTTAAATCGGTTCATAAATAAAGAAGTTTTATTCGATAAAGTGACGAGACGAGCAAACCGTTCGACTGTTGGTAAGTGCAACGTCTGCCCATAAAAAACGCTGCGTCACGCAGAATATTTGTGTGTGACACTTCACTGCGCCCGTTGCCAGTCACAAAGAGACATCAGTTCTTAAGTCTCATATGCCCAGTGATTACACCAGCTCTCAGTGTCCTTCAGACCGAAACACAGTTATATTTGCACACGACTGTTTCACGGCAGGATAACTGGCCTGGGGTACCACCAGTAAAAGTTATGCCTGTACACTCATAAAAAACATGTACTGAGGCATTGAGAATCTCCTTCTTTTTGGAGTCGGTTAAAAACTATAATATACTATTGGAAAGCTTCGATGGCCTCTTCGATGCCTACGCCGCAGAGGCGACCACTACTAGCATGCATTAATATAATATATGTTTTATATTTTACTACTTATTAAACATGCATTTTTTATAGTTGTTGTTTATATAAATTGATTATACGTAATATTATTTTCATATAGGTTTAAGTTTTCATACAAAGTATCATTGTAGTAGTGGTAGCAAATAAAGGTTATTTTTATTTTATTTTATTAGGCTTCGATGGCCTTTTTGACATCTCGCTGTTAATTGGTAATCTCAGATTATGCATACTCTTTTGATGTCAACTCTGACCTGTTTGGTTTATGTATTATGTTTGAATTGCTTTGGTTTTAGTATGATGTTTGAATTGGTTTAAATTTGGAATGTCAATTTGTTTGTTCAGTTTGAATTTGTCATATTTTTATTTAATTCCGCGAAAATCACTAGAAGAAGTAACATATGTATTTTCTATAAATTTTATAATGATTAGGTTTCATCGAAAGTAAATTCAAGAATGTTTCAGTTAAAATAAATAGTTTTCTTATCAGTCCATAAGTGTCTTTTTTGGTTTAAAGTGATCCCATTAGCCGCATCTACCATTTAAGATTCGCAACAGTGATTTGACACATTTCAAATTATCATCGAAAAAAATCATCACATCACGTCAGCATGTCATCAGCATGTCACGATTATCCGCATACTCGCTGTACCTTCGATGCTCCAGCATTTCACTAGCAACATTAACAACTTTTACCGGGACGAGATGAGATGATGAATTCTTTACACCGCGAATGCTGTAATCGCCTCATGTGCTTTTGGCTTAAAAGTGGATTCGCATAAAGAGAAAGGCAACGAATTTTATAAAATGGGAACATTAGCCACAGACATTTCTTTTACACAAATTATCTTGCCAGTGGCCGTGTTACTCATTTCCTCTATTAGCGAAGGTGTGGGATTTACTTTTATATAAAGACTCGTCGTTTCGTTAGCCTATCACAAGTCCACTGCTGATCAGAGGCCACCCTCATAGATAGCCACAAAAGCTCTCATAATTGAGGGATTTTGCCATAGTTGCCACGCTTGGCAGACGGGTCGGCAACCGCAGTTTATTTTTCAGAAAGAGCTTACCACTGCAAGACTTCAAGTCACAGTGAGCTCTTTCTGCGTAGATCGGACCAAAAATAATAATTAAAAGCTGAAGGTAACTATGACATCAGGACATCTGTCACCTCAGTCCTCCCGTGACCATGGGTGCTTTAGAGCACTCGAAACTTCGGGTTATAAATAGTAAACAATTAAACGCGAAAAAATCTGTAAAATTAGTTTCATTTAAAAAAGATTCAGTATATTTAATATTAATATATAAAAAGGAAACAGTTACGATTTGGTACAGTTACAACAGCATTTACGGCTCGGCCCGTCTCGACAATGTTCGGTTCTCAACGTCCAGCTACCTAAGGCTGTGACATAAAGTTTTATAACCTAATAGAATCTTTCTCAATAAACGAACTATTGACTTTGGGCGCCAACGCGAAAAATGGCGGTAGTGTTTTTATTGAATTTTGTAATTTCTGTGTATATTTTGAGTTTTGATGTTTAATATGGATAGGTTATTACGCAACAAGTGTTTATGTAAGTGTACAGTAATTGGAAAGATCAATTCAAGACCATAATTGTACTTTTCGCTTCGTCTCCAAATCTTCATTTGCATCATCATTCATCAGTGCGAGAAATCTTCAGTAAAAGTCAACTATCGCTTTACTGTCGATTGAGACGAGGTCCTTGCTGTAATTAAACGATTACTCGATAGGTAATTGTCAGGAACATTGAAATGTAAAAGTAATTTTGCAAATCAGAGTTGTATTTCTTGAGATTAACGCGTTCAAACATACAACATACATAAGATCACGACTGTATCCCATAAGGGGTAGTCAGAGACTGGGCACTCACTGCAATATCAGATGACTGCCACAATCCACGTTTCACCAAAACAATATAATGCACTTGGTGTGATAGGTGGTGAGCCCATCGCCACCATGCGCATGCACAGTGCAGTTTAATTCCTTACTCGCCTTTTACGAGATCCAATGGATGAGATGCAGTGGTAGTATTCTTTTAACCACACGGTCAAACATACAAACTCTCCAACTTTTTAATATATAGTAGGTTTAATATAGCAAGATATATGAAAACGTTTCTCTGATAGTAATTGCCTTTTACAGATTTGTTGGACATTACGAGCTAATGAATCCACTTCTGATAATCAAAAATGTGGAACTGTTAAAAAGAATCACTGTGAAGGATTTTGAATACTTCGTGAACAGACGCGGCTTCACCGAAGAGCTCCAGGATCCGTTATTTGGAAGAAATTTGTTGCTTCTGAAAGGTTTTTATAAATTTGTAAAGCAACTATTGAATATTTCAAGATTTTTACATCCTCAGAGTTCAGTTCAGTACAATGTTAGCCTATGTTCGTTGACAGAAAGTATAAATCCTTTTACAGTTAATTTGAGCCGTGGTAGCTCAGGGGCTAGGCGCTCGCTTTAAATTTCATTGTATGCAAGTGATCTGGGTTGGAGCCCCGGTGCCGGCACCACTAAAATTGTTAATTGCAATTTTAAGTGCTGATTTACCACGTGCTCGGCGGTGAAGGAAAACATCGTGAGGAAACCTGCATGTCTGAGGAATAAAAAATATTTCGAAGACATGTGAAGTCCGCCAACCCGCATTGGAGCAGCGTGGCGGATTCTTCCTAGCTCCAAAACCCTCTCAGAAATGAGAGGAGGCCTGTTCTCAGCAGTGGGACATTGATAGGCTGCAACTTTACTTTACTTTTACATGTAAGTTTATATCCAGCCCTGATATCTCAGGGCGAGTGAGTGTCTCTGTGTACGCGCGTACACTTGTGGCACTGTAATATCTCCTGCGCAGTTGTTTTTTGATGCAACTTCCCACGGCATTCGGTAGTTTTCGCTGCGGTAGAAAATCGGCCAGTATTATTCTTCATTCGCCATGTTAATTATTTTATTTGTTACACAAACTATAAAACAAGAACGTAATTAATAAGCCGAAGTGAAGTCATGAGTATTACTGATAATGTTATCTATAATTATTTACAAATTATAGTCCTCACAACCGGCAATTAAGTAGACGATCAGCTTATAATCTAGATGGAATCGCACAATGTTTTTAAGTGCGACTGGGGTAATTATACGTGTAGGTATGATTCTAGGAAACATGAAGATACTGAAACAACCTGATTATATATATAACAACAAAGTTATTTTACGATTGTTTTTATAGACAATTGAAACATTGAACATTAGTGCAACGTCTGCCCATAACAAATGCTATGTTACCCAGAACGTTTCAGTGTCACACCACACTCCGCCCGTCACCCTGAGACCTCAGTTCTTAAGTCTCATATTCTTAACACAGTAATGTTTGCACACTACTGCTTCACGGCACAATAACTGGCCCTGTGATGGTACCTATCTAGATGGATTCCTGCATAGGAATCCTACCACCAGTATAACATAATGCCTTCAAAAGTTTCAGGCGCTTCGTTATTAATAATATAAGTAAGTAAGTAAGTAATACATTTATTTACGATTAAAAAACATACAGCTCAAAATACAAACAATAAATAAATAAAAAAAGATTTTAGCCACTACGGAAAAAGAAAAAAAATATATACCTATTACCAAATTATCTGTGCTGCAGCATATAATCGCAAAGTGTACCGAACACAGTTAAAGCCGCGATGATAACATCGCAGCACTGGTTTTCAGTTCGGCCCAGAACAGGAGAAAATATAGTAGTCATTATCATCATCAGCCCCTATCAATTCACAGCTAGATGTAGGCGTTTTACAAGCCAGCTCTCGTGGTTATCCACCTTCCGCATCCAGCTGATACCAACCACATCTCTAAAATCGTTGGTTTAGCGACTGTGAAGTGAACCTTAACTACGCTCAGGGACTTTATTGCTATAACTGCACTGGTGGTAGGATTCCTATACCGGTGGTAGGATTCCTATGCAGGAATCCGTCTAGGTAGGTACCACCCCAGGGCCAGTTATTCTGCCTTGAAGCGGTGGTGTGCAGGCATTACTGTATTTCGGTTTGAAGGGCACTGCGAGCTAGCGTAATCACTGGGCATTTGAGACATAAGAACTGATGTCTCAGGGTGACGGGCGCAGTGTGCTGCAGAAATATTCTAGGTGACACAGCTTTTGTTGTGGGCCGACGTTGCACTTACCATCAGGTGAACGTTTTGCTCGTTTCGTCACTTTATACAATAAAAAAAATAATATAAAGGCCATCGCTTCGGCGACAAGGTCAACAAGGTCGGTCGACAAGGTCTGGCACAACGGGCTCATATACAAGTTATATGGACTCGGTGTGCCAGATCGCCTCGTACTCATCATACGAGATTTGTTACGCAGTCGAACCTTCCGCTACCGCGTCGAGGGGGTGCGATCCGAATCACATCCCATCTTAGCCGGCGTACCACAAGGCTCAGTCCTAGGTCCCGTGGTCTACACCCTTTTCACGAACGACATACCGCACACCAGCGGCGTCGAACTCGCCCTCTTCGCAGATGATACCTGCCTATATGTGTCTGGACGTAATTCAGACACTATCTCTAAACGCCTCCAATCCGCAGCCCGAACCCTCGGGAACTTAACTTCCGAAACCAGGAAATGGAGGATCGAAGTCAACCCAATCAAAAGTGCAGCCATGTACTTCTCGCGGCGCATAATGCAGCATCTCCCCACCATAGAGTTATTCGATCGTCCAATCCCCTGGGAAAAGACAGTCAAATACTTAGGCGTCCTATTAGACTCGAGACTCAGCTTCGGTCCACATATTAACCGAGTAAGGAACCGAGCGGCGTTCGTCCTTGGCCGATTACATCCGTTACTAAATAAAAATAGCAAAATGTCCCTACGTAATAAAATTACACTTTACAAAGCCTGTATACGGCCAATTATGACATACGCAAGCCCCGTATTTGCGCATGCCTCCCCGCGTCAAATTCACCGACTTCAGGTAATACAAAATCGATTCATGCGTAAAGCCACGGAGCACCGTGGTTCGTGCGTAATGCTAACCTTCATATCGATTTAGGGCTTCCTACCATAGCCCAATATCTAAAGTTGGCCTCTCGCCGATACTTCGACTCTGCCGCCACGCACCCCAACCCACTGGTTGTCAGTGCCGCCACTTACAACCCCCTCGCGATACACCAAAATTCGACCCGCGGAAAAAGGAGACCGAGGCACGTCCTCGAGGACCCTGACGACGCGACCACTATTGCCCAAGCGCTCTACTCAACACTACACAAACACCCATTATCACCATCATACCGCCCCCGCCGTCGGCGTGGGCGTATCAGACAAAGTTATTCGCGATACCGCCGCATCTCAGGCCGGTTTTCCCCTAGCAGTAGTGTCATAAACAGAAGCGTCTCTGGAGTTTCTTGCGCCATTTCTTCTCCAGCGGAAACGCATTCCGAATTGGTGGTAAACTTATCTAATAATAATCATGGTATTAATAATTATAGTAGTAGTAATATTGCCCTCCCGATTGCAGTAACTGACCGAGCCGAGACCGGCCCCCTTGGGCACCCTCGAGTCTGTTACTCTCGCGAACAGGATGACGGTCCAAGCCGAGGTCCCCTCTCGGGGGCTCTTGCGCCAGTCATCCATAAATAAAGGTTTCGGCTAAGCGCCCTCAGCGCTATGCCACCTTTCAATCCGGCGAAGCTGTAAAAGCCTTCGGGCTAACAGTGACCATCAGTCCTAAAAAAAAAAAAAAAAAGCAAATGTCGGCCAGTTTGGTTTTCCTTCGGATTGTCTTCGTTCGGATTCTATCTTTCGTCGAAACTCCGAGCATAGCTATTCTTAGCACCGTACGTCGTAACAGACATGACGCGCTGGTCTTATATGAAAAGCAAGGTTTTCAGGCACGGCACATTTTACAACATACATACATACATACATAAGATCACGACTGTATCGTATAAGGGGTAGTCAGAGACTGGGCACTCACTGCAAAAACAGATGACTGCCACAATCCACGTTTCACCAAAACAATATGTAATAATGCACTTGGTAAAAATATATAAATATGAGAAAATAAGAGTTCATTGTATATTTTACAAAAAGCGTCATGGTCAAGGGCCGGGCGCTAGTATTTAATACAGTACATCACAGCGCATAGTACAAAAATGTTAACGGTTATGGGGTCAATATTGACCCTTTAACTTGGGGTCTTATGGGGTCAATATTGACCCCATAACTTGGCATAGAATATTACCCTAAAACTGATGTCTCTGGGTGACGGGCGCAGTGTGTTGCCACACAGAAATGTTCTGGACGAAACAGCATTTGTTATGGCAGACGTTGCGCTTACCATCAGCTGAACGTTTTGCTCGTCTCGTCAAGTAATGCAATAAAAAAATGCTTGCTGTGTATGAAATTCGATTTTCAATCAATGCCAAGCTTGTTTAAAAAAAAACATTTTTTTCTTATTTACACTATTATTCATTTATATTTATTAGAATTTTTTACACTATTCTTAATTCAAATTTATTAAAATTTATTTTCTATTTTTTAGTTTGGTACATACATACAGTCACGCCTCTTTCCCATAGGGGTAGGCAGAGACCACATCTTTCCACTTGCTACGATCCTGACACACATCTTTAGCTTCTTCTACTTTCATTAGCATTTTCACACACGCTCGTCGGTTGCGGGTAGTTTGTTTTTTTTTTAGTTTGGTTTTGTATATAAAGCGTATTTTTTAGTTTTTTCAAACTATTATTTATTTTCTACTTTTTAGTTTGGTTTATTTATTTAAGCGTGTTTTTTTAATCTATTATTTATTTTGTTACAAACTAATTTAAGACGATGGCCTCTATAATACATAGATAATACATATTAGCGCCATCTATTGAGTACTTTAGTTGGACTTTCTATAAAACCGTGTTTTTTTAGTTTTTTAAACTATTTTTTTTAGTTGGACTATCTATAAAAGCGTGATTTTTTAGTTTTTTTAAACTATTATTTATTTTGGTACAAACTAATTTAAGACGATGGCCTCTATAACAGGAATATATCAGCGCCATCTATTGAGTAATTTAGTTGGATCTTCTATAAAAGCGTGTTTTTTTAGGTTTTTCAATCTATTATTTTTTATTTTTTCGTCTTATTATTGCATTGTCATCGGTATTTGATAGGTGTGCAAAATTTGAATTATATCGGATCGTTCAAAGTAGGAGAAAATCGAGCCCTAAGGAGTCGGTTACAAACATACAAACATACAAGTGAAGCTAATATAAAGCGTGTAAAAAGGGGGTACAAAAATTTCTCTTCATGTATATTTTTTTTTTTTTATAAAGTGACGAAACGAGCAAAACGTTCACCTGATGGTAAGTGCAACGTCCGCCCACATCAAATGCTGTGTCACCCAGAATATTTCTTTGTGACACCACTCTGCGCTCGTCATCCTGAGACATCAGTTCTTAAGTCTCAAATGCCCAGTGATTACGCTAGCTCACAGTGCCCTTCGAACCGAAACACAGTAATGCTTGCACACTACTGCTTCACGGAAGAATAACTGGCACTGGGGTGGTACCTACGTAGACGAATACCTGCATAGGAATCCTACCACCAGTAAATATAATACAAATGTCTATGTTCCGTTTTGTGCTCAACTTAGTAAACGGAATTCCTGTCAACTGTTACTATTACAATTTCAATTTTTCGCAGGTGAAGAATGGAAAGTTATGCGATCTACTCTGAGTCCAGCGTTTACAAGTTCTAAGATTCGTTTAATGGTACCTCTGATGGTAGAAGTTGGCGATCATATGATTAAGACACTGAAAAAGAAAATCGACAA
This sequence comes from Luehdorfia chinensis, assembly GCA_019845155.1. Lineage (NCBI taxonomy): Eukaryota > Metazoa > Arthropoda > Insecta > Lepidoptera > Papilionidae > Luehdorfia > Luehdorfia chinensis. Next base: position 7,667,667 of record JAHVAK010000024.1, on the reverse strand, counting down.
AACTGGAGGTAAATTTGACTCAAAAAATTACTTTTGAAAATAGTGACGAGACGGATAATGACTACGAAAGCTTACAAAAGACAAATATGTTTTTTTATTGATAACACTTTCATTTCTAGATATTTTTAAGGAGACAGTGACGAGTGCAATTCGTTCACCGGATGTCAAGTGGAACGTCTGCCCATAGTGAATCCTGCGTCACGCAGAACATTTATGAGTACCATCATACTGCGCTTGTCACGTTTGTTATTTGGTGATCAGTAATTACACTAGTGCCCTTCAAACCAAAACCGTAAAAAAAAGGAAAGTTTCAGCCTATAAATGTCCCACTGCTGAGCACAGGCCTCCTCTCATTTCTAAGAGGGTTTTAGAGCTAGGAAGAATCCGCCACGCTGCTCCAATGCGGGTTGGCGGACTTCACATGTCCTCGAAATATTTCTATTCCTCGGACATGCAGGTTTCCTCACGATGTTTTCCTTCACCGCTAAGCACGTGGTAAATCAGCTCTTAAAATTGTAGAACAATTTTAGAGGTGCTGGCACCGGGGATCGAACCCAGGTTACGCGCTTACTCCCAGGTTACTCGCTTACTCCCAGGTTACCAAAACAGTAACCTTCTATATTATTATATATAAATTAAAGAAGAAGCTGATTTACTGATCAACGCACAGCCGAAACCGCTGGGTCTAGAAGCATAAAATTTTGATCGAGGTACTCTGTACCTAATATAGGCGAGCACTGAGAAAGTTTTCTCCTAATGGTGGTAAATAAGGGATGAAAGCTTGTGTGGAAGTTCGTCAAGTTATAAATATGAAAATCGGTGTTTAGACTTGTGTTTATAATTAGAAATCAGCTGTATCAGCGTTTTTGAAAAGTCTACATCTAAGGGACTAAAATAAGAAATTAAAGTTTGTATTGGAAGTGTGTGATGTTTGCAGTTATAAATATGGAAATTATTGTTTAGGCTTCTGTTTATAAATAAAAGACAGTTTCATCAGCACTTTCGAAGAAACAACGATTATATAATCAAAAAAATAATTCCCCTAACGTTGTAAAATAAGGGTCGATAATTTGCATGGGGAGCCCGCCATTTTTAAATTAGAATCGTAGAAGTCGGTATATAGACTTCGGAAGAATTGCAAAAGTAATTACCTAATAAAAAATATGTAAGATAAATGGCTAATTTTCAAATTTGAAATGTCACGAAATGAAATTATAGGTACGAAACGCCCATTGAAACTGACGTGGAAGAAAGAGATTCAGAGATGTTTATATTAAAAAGCATGTAATGTAATAAAGTATTTTAAAATTAACTTAAAATCATTATTCCAACGACAATTAGACGTGTGTTTTTTAAAAGCCTTTTAAAGGTTGAGATTAAGTAATTTACTTTAAAAAACCGATTGTTTGAACAGGGAATCAAACCGACCTAACAATTACGTCATCCTGCTTTCTTGGAATTAAACACAATAATTAGAATCAAATACTTTCGAGAAATATTATGCCTTCGAAAAGAGGAAATATAATGATGTGCGTGGACAGATCATTTTCATTTCTAGGATGATCTAGGGTTTAAAGTCCAGCAAAGGAGACAATTTTATTTGTAGTCATGACAATAAATAAGTTCATTCTATAAGTTTATTATACTCGTACTTAGTCCGGCCATAAGTTCTGTTACAAATGAAAATGCATTTTTTTAATGAAGTAATGTAATACTATTTAAATTTATACCTACATATTTATTAGTCTCAGCCAAAAAATAAAAACAATATTCTATTCGAAATGGCCACCTTTGGCTTTCATACAGGCCTTTAATCTGTTTGGCCACGACTCTATGGATTTACGCACTGTTTCCAAGGGAAATTTCGCCAGTGCTTGCTCCAAAGATTTTTTAAGAGACTCAATGTAGCCGTGTCGTTTAGAGGAGGCCATGTCCTCTAACACTGACCATAATTTAAAGTCTAAAGGGTTGAGGTCTGGGCCTGATGAGAGCCAGTCTTCAGCTCTTATAAAGTCCGGAACGTTGGTTTCAAGTCAGACTTGGGTAGTTCGTGCCTTGTGACCAGGTGCAGTCCTGCTGGAAAGTCCACGGTATATTTTTAAAAAGTGTATTGCTGAAAGGTTTCACAACATGATCCACGACTGAATCTTGATACACTTTGGCTGACGTTTTCACTCCATTTTGTGACTCCTTGATAAGACACGCCCCACCAAACCATCACTGATGCAGAATGATGACCACGTTGTACCTCTCCGACCACTTGAGCAGCTTCTTGTTGTAGTGTTCTTCAATCGTGAAAATTTTTCATTGGTAAAGAGAATATTTCTGTGCTTTTCACCTGCGTATCGCGACAGAAGGCGTTTTGATCGATCCACTCTCTTTAATTGTAAAGATTGATTTAGGGCATGTCCTGTATATCGACGATAAGCACCGAGCTTCAGGTATTGTTTTATAATACGCGACAGAGTCCTAGCGGGAATATTCATTTCTCGCGATAAGATTTTTTGCTTCCTAATGGGGTTTCGACGAATTCTGGCTTTAACAGCATTAACAGCCTTTGTAGTTCTAACAGCACGCGGCTGCCCCGATCTCTTTTGGTCTTCGACAGAGGAAGTGTTGTTGTATCTGTTGATAGTACGATATACGAACATACGGCTGATACCAAGCCTTTGAAGTGTTTGAAATATGACCGACGGCTCCATACCCACGTTGTGCAAGCCTATTTTCTTTAACACCCCATTCCATATTGTAATTTGATAATGAACATGAAAAAATATGTGAAATGGCGCAAAATCGAAAGAAGTTTTTAAAATCATATATGTGTTCCAAATTCAAAATAATTAAAAAGTTGAAAAAAATAAAAGTTTTTGTGTAATAGTGATGATGATGATGATGATGATGATGTAACAGTATTTTTGGCCAGACTAGTTATATGTTACTACTATGATAAGGGAGAGTTTGTATTTTTAAGCGCGCTACTCTTGGGACTCAACTGGTGGTAGGATTCCTATGCAGGAATCCATCTAAGTAGACTGAGAGCCGTGATGCCGTGTGGTAGCGGCTTAAGAGAATCTACCACCCCATCTCATCCCGTGGGTGTCGTAAAAGTCGACAGAGGGAAAATATAAATCAGAATATGGGCAGCAGCATCTCCTGGAACATCTGAATAAATAAACTGCGGTTGCCAACCCGCCTGCCAAGCGTGGCAACTATGGCAAAATCCCCCCAAAATGAGAGCTACAACTTTTGTGGCAATCTATGGGGGAGGCCTATGTTCAGCAGTGGACTAGTGATAGGCTGAAATGATGATGATGATGATGAGACTGAGAGCGAGTGTAATCACAGGACGTATGAGACTTAAGAACTGATCTGTTAAGGTGTCAGGTTTGCAGTGTGGTGCCACACAGATCTGTTCAAGGTAACACAGCATTTGCTATGGACAAACATTGAACTTACCATCAGGTAAACGTTCACTATATTCAATAAATAAACACATAACCGATTCAAAAAAAATATTTTTGCATTAGTGAGTGCGTTGATTGTGACAAATTTTGAGGTATCTGCTTGCTCAGCTTGTTTTACGAGAGCGGAACCGCCGGGCACAGATAGTGTTTGCATACTATTGCTTGTCAGCACTGCGGTGGTACGAACCTAGACGGAATTATGTATATGAATCCTACCGCCTGTAAATTCCACATGTATATAATATTACATCGCCAATCGTATTGAATTAGAAATGGCTGTAGAAGATCGGGTTCTTCTTTTCTCTATAATGTCTATATTTAGTATTTCAATATAAAAAACTAAGTGCAATATTTCTACTTTTAGCGAACTACATAGATATAGAATGTAAAGACTTGGGGAGTCGGTACGCGAATGACGTGATCGCGTCATGTGCGTTCGGCTTGCGGGTAGATTCGTGTGCGGAAGAAGGCAACGAGTTCTACGAATCGTCCAAAACAATCACCCGCGTCAATTTCGTTCGCATGCTGAAAATTTTAGCTTTCAGATCTTTGCCAAAAGTTATGAAGGTAAATTATTTTCATATCTCTCATAAATATATTTATTATTGTGCAAGCGTGTAATTAACAGCAGTGTAATACTTTCTTCAACTCTATTTTTTTTAAACGATGCCCTACATTAGGATTTCACCTGTATCGTCGTACGAATCGCCTGTAGAATCGTATTACAGACATTTCCATATAAACCAAACAATCAGATCCGAAAAACAACGATTTGTGTTTTTGCGCAAAGGACTGGTATTCGAACCATGGACCCGCAGCGCAGAAGGCAGGTACGCTAGGCACTAGGGTACGCGGTCGTCAATATCATTCAGTGACTGACGTACAAGTTCATAAGGTAAGTATACCAGACGACTAAAATATGTCTGGTGACGGCTTATAAGAATCTACCACCCTGTCTGATCCCGTGGGTCTCGTAAAAGTCGACAGAGAGAAAATAACAACCAGGAGATTCCGATCTGCCTGCCAAGTATGGCAACTATCGCAAAATCTTCTCAAAATGAGAGCTACAAACATTTGTAGCAATCTATTAGGGAGGCGAACATAGGCCTGCAGTGGACGAGTGATAGGCTGAAATGGAATGATGATGACTAAAAATATCCAGCTCATGTATGCGAGATCTTGTAAGTTTCATCTTTAAAGTAAACGAAGAATGGATAATTACTTCCTGTTTGTATGATACGAATTTCCTCAGCAAATTAAAAATTAACATTTTGCTTTTTACTGAATTATTATAAGTATAAAATTTTGTAATTCATAAAAGGGCTGGTTGTTTAACATATGATTACAGATGTAATATAACTTATGAACATCATTTTTACAGATGTTGAACATATCGTTGTCTCCAAAACGCTTAAGTGAATTCTTCAGAGAACTGGTACTTAATACAATGAAGCAACGAGAAGAGCAGCATATTGTTAGGAATGACATGATACAAATTTTAATGGAGGCTAAGAAAGGTATTATAGAAAAGGTTTAAGATAGTTGATAAAAAGAAAGCTTACTTCAAAGAAAACCCTATGTTGCAAAGCCGTGTTGTTAAAAAGCTAATGTCGAACTAAGTTGGCTGAAATGATGATGATGAAATGGTAGAAACAAAGTTGTATGCGGATCTTAGGATAGGTTCAATCATGTGATAACATTCATGTTACAACTGATATTATTCATAAATTCAGCTAACAAACGAGCATAGAGTAGAGTGTTACCTGTTTGTAAATAGCCATTGGGCCCCTTTATATCTTCAGTTCTCTTCGATGAAGAACCAAGATAATGGTCCGATTTAAATTTAGACTGGTGTTATTTGTGAATGCGTGATATAGTATTTGCCGCTTGTATCTGCAGCATGATTTTAAAGTTTGGTAGCGTAGAAATAGCAAAAATAGATACAAACTGCAGATCATTTAAATACAATTTGCGAGTCAACAAATTAACAATTCAAATATATATTCAATTCCTTATCCATTCCAAATCAAAGCAAAGTATAATGAAAGGTTATTAGAAGGTTTGCCTACACATCTGTGTAGTATCCATCAGGTCATCACGCTACCATGGATTACAGTTCAGAATAGCCTTAGAATAATATTATTAGGATGTTGGTGTTTAGCTTTAGACAATAGAAAATGGAAATGGAAATGAAAGTATAATTTTTTTACCTATCGAAATAGTACCACTTAGATTGGATTTTTACCAATTGAATATTTGGGTGTGTCAATACAAAAATAGATGCAATATCCATTGAACAATTTCAATGGAATTTTGCAGTACTTTAACTTATAGATTAAATTAAAATAGAATAATATTTATAAGAATAGTATATTTATGTCGCCGTGTTAATTGTGACACTAGTGTAAAATCTGTACTAAAATATTTTCACCAGGTACCTTGTCTCACGACAGTAAGGAGACCAAGGATGCCGACGCTGGTTTTGCAACGGTCGAAGAGTCTGCTGTTGGCATGAAGAAAATACACAAAGGTATTTTTTTAATTCTTATTAGTTTGTTTTCATTCGTATTCCGTTACATGTAACTATTTTAAATTGACAATTATAATGTTTAACTCTAATGTCAATACGGTTATTAACATCGTCATCATTTCTACTCATTATTGTCCACAGCTAAACTTTTTCACTACAGATTAACTCATACTAGGAGATACTTATTATGGTTTTAAGTAACGAGTCGGGCATGTCGTTTACCTGATCGTAACGCCACACTTACATACATCAAATCACACCTTTTTTTATATAAAGGTAGGCAAAGACCACATCCGTAGAGCACTTTTCGCCCCCGCAGGAAACGAGACGTAACGGGTGGAGAACTATGTTACCGCCACTTTCTTACAAGTTAAAATTCTTGCTCCTCATTGCGTTCCTATGAGTAGCTAGCCCTGCAACCACTGGCTTGGCGGAAAGAAAGGGAAAAGGATTAGGTAGGAAATAAACTTAGGTTAGAATATGGGAAATTTATATATATATAATATATAACAATACTATCTTGGAAGAAGCAAGAGGAGACAGCATAAGCTCAGGAGGCTGTAATCGCTTACTCGATACTCGATGTACCGCATTTGCCGGACAAGGTGACGAAGCTAAATATTCCTGGTACGCCACACTTGTCAGTATTGTCATGAGCTTTCAACTACAGAATCCCTTGTGATGGCCCAGTGGTCAGAGTACCTGACTTCTACGCCGCGGGTCCTGGGTTCGATTCCCAGCCGGAGCCAACATTTGTGCTAAAACACAAATTGTTGGTTTTCGGGTCTGGTTGTGTTGTGATTGTCCCCGTGTTTCTGACACTGCATCCTAGCCTACCTCCGATCTTATCGCATCAGCGTTACATTGGGCGCGGGTAGGTGTGGACGAGTGAGTGCCTCTGTGTTTGCGCGTACACTTGTGGCACTATAATATCTCCTGCGCAGTTGATGCCTCTCGATAGTATTCGGAAGTTGTCGCCGTGGTCGAAATCGGCTAGGAGAACATCACATCATCATCATCCCTTGTGACAATGCAGTTCGTTTGTCATTAAGACATCAGTTATTCAGTATCATATGCTCAGTAATTTCACTAGCTAGAATGGAATTCTTACTTGTAAACTACTTTTTGCCAGCACAGTAACTATAGTACAGTGATAGTACTTTCCTAGACAGGATCCTGAATAGAATTCCTGCAATCTGTACTAGTGCGTTGTACATACAGGATAATTGTATCCACAGACGGTTACTGCAGCTCATATCTAAGTTTTCTTCTTTCTCTTCTGTCGTCTGTAACAACGCCTACACTATGACATGAATTCCCTTTTGTCATTACTACACAAAAACCATCATTAAAATACATACAGTCACGCCTTTTTCCTATACAAACGAGACCCGACGAGTGGCGAACCACGTCGCCGCCATTTTGGTAAGAGACGAAAAAGTCTTACTCTCCCTTGCGTTCCCAGGGGCAATATAGAGACGGCATTGCATAAGGTATTATTCTGGATGAATAAAGGCTATCCGTACAATACCTTAGTGGCCTTTTACAACACCTCGGTAGGAAAGAGGTAGGAAAGAGGTAGGTACCTATTCTTCCGGACACTTATAGTCAAAGGTCAGTAACATAAAGAGGACAAATTGATCAGCAATTACTGCTCTAGAAAACCGATAGCTTACTTATCTGCTAGTTTCCAGAAAAAATCTTTTCCACAAAATGATAATAATACTAAATGTTACTTACAGAGTGGACCGACGTAGAACTTGTAGCACAAGCTGTGCTCTTCCTCATCGCTGGCTTTGAAACCGTATCCACAGTGATAGCATTTGCCTTATATGAGCTAGCGTTGAACCCGGACGTACAAGAACGTTTGGTTCAAGAAATCAAAGAAAACGAAACCAATAACAAAGAAAAGACCCCTATCGACTACAACTCTATACAGCATATGAAGTACTTGGATATGGTTGTTTCAGGTTTAAGAATTTTTTTAAGAAGTGAAAATGATAACATAATTGTGGTAGATTCAGTTCAACTCATGTTGGCATTCATTACGGCCAATAAAATACCTGCATATGACTGATGAATAATTACGTTATAGACGTTGCTACCATAAATAACTGTGATGGAATGCTTCGTGGCCAGTATTTTATTCCTTACTGTGCTACTTTGTGTTTTTTTGTTAAAGAATGTGACGAGACGAGCAAATCGTTCCCCTGGTAGTTGATGCAATATCTGCCTATAACGAATGCTGTGTCACTCAGATAATTTCTGTCGGGATTTTCATTAACAGTGCTTTTCAGACCCAAAGGCACTAAACCTTCATTTGCATACTACTGTTTTACGGTAGAATAACTGGTACTGCGGTGGTACACATCTTAACGAATTCCTGCATAGGAATCTTGTGAGTGTGTTCTCCTGCCCCGGACGAGTAAAGTATATAAGATATTAAATACCGTTTGATTATTATTTCTTTTCATATTATATTGTTGTTATTTTTTGATACAAATCGAAATTCGAGTCAAATTTAAAAAAAGCTGCGATACTTTTTATATTACAAAGAGAAGAGACGAGAAAAACCTTCACCTGATGGTAAGTGCAATATCCGCCCAAAATACATGCTGTGGCACCCTGAACGTATCTGTGTGGCCTCTAACTACGCACGTCCACCTGAGACATCAGTTCTTAAGTCATAGATAGTTAGTTAGATAGTTAGTGTAATCACTAGGCATATGATGCCCAGTGATTACACTAACTATCGGTGTCTATCAAGCCGAGCAGAATAACTAATCCTGCGGTGTTAGACGGAATGCCGGAATGTAAAATAAATACCCAGTAACATGTCACGTTGTGGAACTCTGTCATTAGCTTAGGAGTTTGTGAATGTCAGCAATATTCTACTTGTATAAAATAAGCTGTTAAGTTTCCTAATAAATAAATAAATAAAAAAAATGGGCATCGTACAATCAGTAAAATAGTTTCGTCTTGATCTACGTTTGAAATGGATTGCAGTACACAGTTGTGGAAATTCCAAAAGAGTATTTTAAGCTCAATTTTTTCTTGCAGAAGTTCTTCGTCTATGGCCACCGGCTCCGGTGGTAGATCGTTTATGCACTAAGGATTACAATTTAGGCAAACCAAACCGCAAAGCTACAGAAGATTATATTGTATGCAGTATTTTATTTATCTTGGTTATTTCTTTAAAGATGCCCAATACCATTGAGTTACAATGTACTACGTACTAGAAGTTGTTAAGGTGTCAGTCAACTTAATTATTTTTAATCTTTTGGAGTTAATAAAATTTCAATACTATTATCAGATACAATTGTGAAACAACGATTCACGATATCAATAGTCTGAATTATAAAAGAGTTTAGCTAAATTAAATTTTCCGATTTACAGATTCGCAGGGGTGAAGCGGTGCAAATTCCCATTTGGGCATTCCATCGTGATCAGAAATACTTCCCGGCCCCGGAGAAATTTGACCCGGAGCGATTTTCCGAGGAGAATAAACATAACATTAAGCCCTTTACTTATTTTCCTTTTGGCGTTGGTCCAAGAAACTGTATTGGTAAGCATTAAGCCACCAAATTTACTTACAAAAAGTTTTACATGCTTTTATTCTCAATTATCTAAAATGACAATATACTAAATTTTAAAAGTAACAGTGGTAGGATTTCTATGCAGGAATCCGTCTAGGTGGGCACCACCTCTCAGGAAGTCGTGGTAGCTTACACGTGTATCTGGGATCGTATCGATGCCGTTTTGTTGCTTATCTCAAAATACGAGTATGTCGATTTAATACTACAAAAAGTTGGTCTTAACGGGCTTGATTTTGGAATAAAAATATTTCGAGATCATGTTTTTTTATAGGATAAAGTGACGAGACGAGCAAACCGTTCACCTGGTCGTCAGTGCAACATAGGCCCATAACTAATGCGGTTACGCTGCGCTTTTCGCCCCGCGACATCTGTTCTTAAGTCTCGTATGCTTAGTAATAATCATTAGCTATCAGTGCCCTTCAAACCAAAATACAGCAATGTTTGCACACTTCTACTTCATGGCAGAGTAACTGGCCCTGCGGTGGTACTTACCTAGACGGATTTCTGCATAGGAATCCGCCAATCCGCATTGGAGCCGCGTGGCGGACTCTTCCCGGTTCCAAAAACATTCTCAGATATGAGAGGAGGCCTGTGCGCAGAATTGGGACATTTACAGGATGTTACTTGAAGTACCTCCGTAGTGCCAGTATTATATTCTGCCCTAAAGCAGTTGTGCAGAAATTACTGTATTTCGTTTTGAAAGGCATTGATAGTTGGTGTACTTACTGACCATATGAGACTTAAGAACTGATATCTCGGGATGATCATCCACACAAAGATGTTCATAGTTTATGTTATTGACAGAAGTTACACTTACCATCAGGTTAACAATGTCAAGATATTCACATTGTAATTTGTTTCAGGTTCTAGATTCGCATTGTGCGAATTAAAAGTTGCCCTATATCAATTACTCCAGCACATGGAAGTATCTCCTTGCGATAAAACTCCAATTCCAGCTAAACTACGCACAGATAGCTTTCAAGTAAGGCTGCAGGGAGGACACTGGGTCAGGATGAAAGTTCGACAATAACTGCTGAATTAAATAAAAAAAAATTCTTATTGTAGATTTGTGACTTGAAAAGTATTATTACTACGACTATGTGGTAGGTCTATAATGGTATTTCAATAAAATAAAAATATTTTAGAAAGTTTAAATAGCATTTCTCATTTTAAGAGTACTAGCGTAAACGCTTGTGCTTGTGTTCAAGGTAAATTCAAATGGCGGGCTCGAAAACTGTACCGATCCAGGAAATATCTAATATTTTAAATTACTAAAAAGAAAAATAATTGCCCACTTGGTTTCTTGTTAGTTCTTCCCAGGATATACATTATTTTTGCGAACCCGTGTAGTTCAAAACAATGATGTTCAATGAGTTTTATGTAAATAAACTAAACTATGGTAGCTCAAAGGCTAGGCGCTCGCTTCAAAATTTCATAATACGCGAGTGATTCCCGGTGCCGTCATCACTTAAATTGTTAATTGAAATTTAAAGCGTCGATTTACCACGTGCTTGGCGGTGAAGAAAAACATCGTGAGGAAACCTGCATGTCTGAGGAATAATAAATATTTCGAAGACAATGAAGTCCGCCAACCCGCATTGGAACAGCGTGGCGGACTCTTTTCGGCTCCAAAACCCTCTCAGAAATGAGAGGAGACCTGAGCTCAGCAGCGGGACATTTATAGGCTGTAACTTTCCTTTACTTTCCTATTCTAAAACATAAATAATGATTTCTAGTTCCTAGAATACGCAATAAAAATGCGCTGACAACGCTTCGACAAACATAATTTTTTACTGGTGGTAGGATTCCACGGTACGGTCCAGTGGTACCTATCAAGACAGATTCCAGGAGGAATCAGTCTTGATAGGTACCACTGCAGTGCTAGTTATTTTGACGACAAAATAATATATACAAGAAAATCAATATTATTATCGACTTCACCTGGGATCCGAATCTAGGAGATAGGACTCAATACGCAGGTGCGCTGTCCGTGCGTTTGGCAATGTAGAGTAGACTTTTTTAAATAGAAGAAAGTGACGAGACGAACAAAACGTTCACCTGATGGAAAGCGCAACGTCTGCTCATAACAAATGTTGTGTCAACCAGAACATTTGTGTGTGGTACCACATTGTGACCGTTCCTAGGAGATCGGTTCTTAAGTTTTATATGAGCATTAATAAAATTAGCCCCTTGTGCTCTTCAAACCAAAACACAGTAAAGTTTTCACACTATTTTTTTTACTGGTGGTAGGATCCCTGTGCGGGAATCCGTCTAGGTAGGTCCAGGGCCAGTTATTCTGCCGTGAAGCAGTAGTGTGCAAACATTACTGTTTTCCGGTCTGAATGCAACTGATAACAAGTATAATTTATGGACATATGAAACTTAAGAACCGATGTCTCAGGTTGAAGAATTCAGTATGGTGCCACACATAAATGTTTCCGGATGACACATCATTTCTTATGGGCGTTGACATTGTGTGTACTTACCATCAGGAGAACGTCGTCTCATCACTTTCTTTCAAAAAAAATCTTATTTTTTTTAAGTGAACATACATTTTTTAGTATTTAAAACTTTGCTATTATTTTTATGCAGGCGTTTTGTCGTAAATATGGAGACGTGAAATGTGTAAATAATCAAAAGATTAATGCATTTTTATTGTTATTTGTGCACACAATTGTTGACTCGATAGGCGCAGTGGCTAAGTGGTTGGCGTGTTCGCTACGGGTCGCGGGTCGATTTCGGTACAGGATAAATATTTGTATGAACAGATACGGTTTGTGTATGTTGAATTTATGTATGTACAACGCACCTACAGTACATGAGAAATTCTAAGATGGTTTCTAAGATTTCTAAGATAACGTGCGCGAATGTTCGCGCACGTTATTTTATTCTAAGCTGGAATTTCCTATATCTTGAGTAGTGATATGATACCTACCCATACAAACATAAATAAACATCCATGACACAGTTACACACACTAATATTCACCATACAAATGATATAAAAATAACTTATAGGATTGGAAGCTTTAAGAACAATGATTTGGTGACCCTTCGATTCATTACCAATCAAGCCGTCCAGTAAACTTATAGATTACTAGCTGATGCCCGCGACGCCGTCCGCGTAGATATCATCATCATCATCATCATTTCAGCCTATCACTAGTCCACTGCTGAACATAGGCCTCCCCCATAGATTGCCACAAAAAGTGGCTCTCATTTTGGGGGGATTTTGCCATAGTTGCCACGCTTGGCAGGCGGGTTGGCAAACGCAGATTATTTATTCAGATGTTCCAGGAGATGCTGCTGCCCATCTTCTGATTTATATTTTCCCTCTGTCGACTTTTACGACACCCACGGGATGAGATGGGGTGGTAGATTCTCTTAAGCCGCTACCACACGGCCACACGCGTAGATATAGGTTTTTTTTAATATCCCTTGGGAACTATTTTTACTGGTGGTAGGATTTCTATGCAGCAATCCGTCTAGGTAGGTAGTGACACAGCTTTTCTTAGACAGACATTGCACTTACCATATCAATTGAAAAAACAAACGATTAGTTCGTAGAAAGGGTCATGCAGTATCAAATACTGTATAACCATAATTTTAACGACACTGTGGTCATAGTAGCTGACTACTATGCAGGTTCTAAGTTCTGATCCCAGCCGGCATCAACATTTGTGTACAAATACAAATTGTTTGTTTTCGGGTGTGGTTGTGTTGTTATTCTTCTCTTGTCTCGGACACTGCATTCTAGTATGTCTGCGTTTGTGACACTGCAATATGTTTTGGGCAGTTGATAGTTTCCGGCAGTAGTGGTAATTGTTGTTGCGGTCAAAAACGGCCAGGAGGACATTAATTCCTGGACTCTGACAACAAATTTTTAGCTTTAGCTGAGATTTGAATCAAAACAAACGGGCTGGTACACTGTAAAGGTACAGTAAAGTTACAGCGTATAAATGACCCACTGCTGAGCACAGGCCTCCTCTAATTTCCGAGAGGGATTTGGACCTGGGAACAATCCGCCACGCTGCTTCATTGCGAGTTGCCGGACTTCACATGTCATCGAAATATTTTTTATTTCTCGGACATGCAGGTTTCCTCACAATGTTTTCCTTAACCGCCGAGCACGTGGTAAATAAGCACTTAAAATTGTAATTTAAAGGTTTTAGTGGTGTCGGCACCGCGAATCGAACCCAGGACACTCGCGTAGTATGAAATTTAAAGCGAGCGTCTAGGCTCTGAGCACGGCTCATTAATGCTGTGCTAAAGCTAGTACACTGATGCTGAGCCAATTTAATATGTAATAATCTATGCATAAGTTGTATTTTGGCTACATTTTTAGAAAATTGTCCTCGATTTAAGAAAAACATATTTGTTTACAATGACGAGTTTTGTATTGATCTTGCATTTTACGGACGAAAATTTCACACGCACAACAACTGCCGTGAAGGGCACTGAGAGCTAGTGTAATCACTGCGCACATATGAATAGAATATAATAGAAAAAAAAATTTTTTGGCACAAGAACACAAGACAGTTGTATACGAGACTTTAGAGCTGATGCCGCTCAGAAGTGTTCTGGGTGATACAGCATGTGTTAAAGGCAGAAGTTGCACTTTACGTAAGGTGAAACTTTTGCTCGTCTCGTCACTTTATCCAATAAAAAAAAACAATCAGACCTGATTTGATATGTGTTTTTGCACACATCTTTGTACGCGATGTAGTAGTAGGTGCTTTGACCACTACACAACGCCGTCGTTCACACAGCCGTCGAAAAAGTTAAAATTTTTATTGACAATAATCATTTAAAAAGTGTAATTTAAAAAAATCCTAATTTAATAGAATATTCGAACTGACGGAATTACACATAAACACAATAAAACAACGAAATAATAATGAAATCTTTTTCATATTATTACTAATTTTCAAAGATTCACTTCCACAATAGGTTTTCCTCCTTCTATAACCCATGCTGTACCACTGTCGGCAGTTTCAAATACATCCACTGCCGCTTTGCCGATCGCGTCTACCTTTTGCCAAAGCTGCTGTTTTGTGTAATTTTTATAATCATCATTCGCTTCAGGAAACCGCGTTTTTAGATCCGTACTGAGTTTTGTTTCAGTGAAACCAGGACAAATAGCAACCACACGAACTCCAAATCTAGAAAAATTGTAGTTATGTCCTATTGACTTTGTAAAACCCATTACGGCAGCCTTTGATGCTTGGTACACCGGCACGAATTGGTCGAATCTAAAGCCATAGATTGATGCTATATTAATTATTGTGCCTCCTTTTCCATTTCTCATATGCTCCCAAAACTTAAATGACCACTCTATCGTAGCGGTGACATTAATATCTATTGTTTTTCTCACATACGATTCGTTCAATATTCCAGCATTATTGACCAAAACATCTACCGTTTTGAAAGTGTCTATAACTTTTTTGTAAACAACTTCTAAGTCATTTGTGACATCGCATTTGTAAAATACAACTTTATCGTTTCCATATTTAGTTTTCAGTGCTTTAACAGCTTCTGCACCTTTTTCCTCGTCAATATCAAGGATGATTATTGCTTTCGCTTTTTTATTCAAAAAACTGTCGGCGATTTCGTATCCAATGCCTACGGCTCCACCGGTTATAACCACTGTTTTATTTTGTAAATTTCTTGACATTATTTCTGTTGTTCAGAAGACACAGAGAGAAAATGAACAACTAATATCACAAGCATATCTAACTGACTTTAAATACACTGAAGTTGAATAGCAAAGGTCATGGGCACATACCTACACAGATTTAACGTTTTATCTAAAAAATAAATGACACGCTTATCGTTATTTCAGTGATACCGTAGAAGTTTTATAGAAATTATATAACATATCCATTACAACTAAAGTGCTGATAAAATACGACCAAAATATCGTTGAGACTGATTCAAGGGTATAATTAAACATGATTCATGGTTTCAGGCTATTGATTTTCGGTAGAGTTAAATAGCACCGAGGTGTGGTAACAGGCAAGTAAGGTATTGTACGGATAGTCTTTACACAGTCGTACATAATAATACCATAATAATCAATGCTGTCACTATGCTGCTTGTGGGAACGCAATGGGGAGTCAGAATGTTTTGATTGGTACCAAAATGGCGTTGACTCGACTCTTTTCCCGCGGTGGCGAAAATTGGGTTACGGGTATGGTCTCTGCCTACCCTTTATATGGTAAAGAGGTGTAACTGTATGTATGTAAGTATGTTTATGGTTTTCTTTTCGTATGTCTTCTTTTCATGTCCGTGAACAATGCTGGTAGGATTTTCATGCAGGAATTCATCTAGGTAGGTATCACGCCAGTTATTCTGCCGTGAAGCAGTAGTGTGCAATTAATACTGTGTTTAGGTCTGAAGGGCACAAAGCGAGTGTTTTTTTTTATTTTCTGTGGAATGTAGTCACTGAGCATACGAGACTTATCAACTGATGTCTCAAGGTGCAAAGTGGCGCCACACAGAAATGTTCTCTGTGACACAGCATTTGTTATAAGCAGACTTTGCACTTGTCATTAGTTGAACGTTTTGCTCGCCTCATCACTTTATCAGATTAAAAAAAATCAATGACTAGTGACTTGTTAATATACCAGTATTATAAGTTCCAAAGTACCTGTCCCTTTTACCACCCAATTCACTTTGTATTATATATACCAGTTGATGCCCGCGACTTCGTCTTCGTGTATAAGGGTTATTCAAATATCCCGTGGGAACTGTCCGGTATGAAAAGTGTCCTTTATCCGTCTCCAGGATGCAAGCTGTCTACGTGCTAAATTTCGTCAAGATCTGTTTAACCGTTGCACCGCGAAAAGGTAACAAACAGACAGAGGGACAAAGGGAGTTAATTTCGCATTTGTAATATTAATAAAGATTTACATATATAACTAGATGTGCCCGCGGTTTCACCCGCTTAAAAAAGCTGACCCCGATCGATGATATTCATACATACTTCCCTATTTAAATCGGATTTTGGGGTTTTAATTTTTTTGCGCGGAACCCTAATTAGTTTTAAATTAGCTTAAGTTACCCGCTGTAATATCAGTTATCTGTCAGTGAAATCGGTCCAGCCGTTTCGGAGATTAGCCGGAACGAATATACAGACAGACAGACAAACATGTTTTCTTCTTATAAGTGCATGAGTCAAAAGCGGTTATTTTGGTATTACAAACAGACACTTCAATTTTATTTATTTGTGTAGATAATCAGTTATATATAATATTTTCTGGACCACGCTTCGCACACAAGTGATTGTTATGTTAAAGTTTAGAGAAAAACATCATTAGCCCGTATATACATTTAGGAGTAAATGATGGTAAAATCCGTTCTTAGTAGGTGACTGTCGGGTAAGGAATATGTATGCCAAATTTCGAGTCATTGTACATAGTCAACATAGGACTCCCCCATAGATGGCCACATAAGTTTGTAGCTCTCATTTTGGAGAGATTTTACCATAGTTGCCACGCTTTACTTGCGGTTTGGCAACCGAAGATTATTTATTCTCTGTCGACTTTTACGACGCCCACGGGACGAGATGGGGTGGTAGATTCTCTTAGGCCGCCACCACACCACGGTCTTGTAGTTTCGGAAATATTGTGAAGCGTCAGTCAGTGGTAAATCGCTTATATACATAGCTGAAGCCCGCGACTTCGTCCGCGTGAATATGGGTTTTTTAAATATCCCATGGGGGCAAATTGATATTCCGGGATAAAAAGTATCCTGTGTCCGACTCTAGGATGCAGGCTGTCTATGTCCCAAATTTTGTTTAGATCGGTTCAGCGGTTGAACCGTGCAAAGGTAACAAACAGACAGAGGTACAAAGAGTTACTTTCGAATTTCTCATTGCATATTCGGAGGGCGATGGCTGCCACATGCGTCATACTTGTGAACAGGTACTGTTGTTGAAGGCTGGTAAAACTGTAAACTTCACGTGTCTGTACGTTTAAAAATTTTGCGAAATAAATGATAGATGTTGGATAAAAAGTCTGTTTGTTAAGGCATCAAGTCTAAAGTACTATATTCATTCAAAAGACTCAGTAAGAAAATCATAAAGCGTATCTTCCATTATCATTTTTTTTTAATTAAAATCGGTTTATTCTATGAAAAGTTATGAGTATTTGAAGTCTAAGAATTTGTTCAATGGAGGCGATGAGTCAATTAAGTGTACATTTATATCTTATCTAAGAAATTGTAATAACATACAATCACGCCATTTCACCATATAAGGGCTAGGCAGAGACCACACAAGTAGCCCGTTGTTCGCACCTGTGGGAAACGAGACGTGACGAGTGGCGAATCGCATCGCCGCTATTTTGATAGAAGTCAAAAAATCTTACTCCTCATTGCGTTCCCACGAGCAATAAAGAGACAGTATTGCATATTATGGGGTTATTCTGCCCGAATAAAGGCAGTCCGTACAATACCTTAGTCACCTCTTACTGCACCTCGGTAGGAAAGAGATAGGTGCTATTCTACTCTAATGGTAATAAGAGATGTCAAATAAAGTTCTACAGTATTAAAATAATATCTGTAACACAGCAAATTAAACATTTTTTTTTACAAAGAATATAATTTATACTAAGTGCAATAGTTAAACACTATCGCCAAAAGATGGCGTTGTGCAAATGATGTAATTTTCTGAATTGTGTTCTCCGCCGTTGAATGACGTTGAGATTTTTTTGCCTAAAATATTGGCACTCGTTGAATATTGGTCATCATTGTTTTCGTTCATGGCAGTTTTAATATTTCTCTTAACGAAATAAGTGGTTTAGAATTTTCATAGTCATCTCCTTCACGTTTTCACCTTATCTATGCAAACAAATAAAATTTAAGTGTTTGTGTGTGATTTCGCAATAAGCATTTTTTCTTAATCTTATATGTTGATTTGCAGGATACCAAGACACGCGTTGTATTGGTCGGCGGTCAACACTCACGGAGGTGTTGTGTATCCGGGAGCCTTCTCCATATTTTTAAATAAAGTGAAGAGGAGCGAATACATCGAGTATTTAGATATATATTTTAAGACTGTTATAAGTGCGGAGAGCGAACCTCTTGTAACTGGCATTTTACGTATAAATTATTATTGTGAAGCCTATACAAGTGAGTCGGGATTAGTTATTAAGATAGTATTCGGGAACTGTCTACGGCTTGCGGCTTCTCTGGTGAGCATTCACGACAGCACACTTTCTAATAAACTTTTTATTTTATTTATTTATTTATTTATTTATTAGGAAAACCAACCACAATAATAATATACAACTTAAATTAACAGTTTGTAAAATTTTGCAGTGTATTACAGGTTTCCACAACCTTTTATGTAGACATAAATTACTTTACAAATCAAAGGAAAAAAAAATATTAATTTAATATTAAACTAAACATAAATAAAAGAAATAAAAAAAAAATTGTGTACAACTTACAAACTAATTGACTATTGTCAGCAAGCGACTAAGCACTTGTACAGTATTTAATCTGTTAATTTTAATAAGGTGCCTTCCTCCCGGAACTTTTTTTTAGATTCCAGAAACGGGTCCGCCTCGGAGAAAGTTTTGTTATACGTATTGACAAGTCGAGCTAACACAGAATTTTGGCCATTTTTAGTGGATGCACATGCAGTCAAAAAGTTTTGTCTGGCGCGTGCGTGTAATTGGGGTTCTAAAATGGCCTAACAAAATAAACCTTTAGAGAGACCAAATAAATTTCCTAGTCACAATATTTTATTTTATTACCATTTAAAGAGAACATTTACAATTGGAACATTTAATATTCTTGTGTTTGTGTAATCCTGTTTTCAGTATCTGCCATTTATGCAATTTGTCTGCTTCCCCGTCGACTTTAACAAAAGCTCCAGGCGGGCGTAAACGATAAAACAAACAAGCTCTACGTTATCCCGCCTTCTGCGATGGTTTTTGTAGCTACATAACTGCTTATGTGTTTTAAAAATTAGAAAGTATGCCCAACCATATTCTAATTTATACTAATATTATGAAGCTGAAGAGTTTGTTTGGTTAAACGCTCTAATCTCAGGAACTACTAGTTCGAATTGAGAAATTATTTTAGTGTTAGATAGCTCATTCATCGAGGAAGGCTAACTATATAACATCACGCTACGACCTTTTTTAATTTTTTTTTATTGGATAAAATGATAAAACGAGCAAAACGTTCACCTGATGGTAAGTGCAACGTCTGCCCATAACAAATGCTGTGCCACCCAGAAAATTTCTGTGTGACACTACACTACCCATCACCCTGAAACATAGGTTCTAAGTTTCATATGCCCAGTGATTACGCTAGCTCACAGTGCCCTTCAAACCAAAACACAGTAATGTTTGCACACTACTGCTTCACGGCAGAATAACTGGCCCTGGGGTGGTACCTACCTAGACGGATTCCTGCATAGGAATCCTACCACCAACATTTACACTACCATGTATAATTGACAAATATTAATATTATACTATTTGATTTTACATATTGTGATGTCAAGACAGATGTCAAGTGCCTCTAAAATGAAAAAAAAAATACGTAGGTCGCTGATAGGTGTCCAGTAGAGTAGAATACTCATTTCCTACCGAGGTGTCGTAAGAGACGACTAAGGTATTGTAGGGGCCTTTATTCGTGCAGTATAATACCTTAATATGCTTTGCTGATACTATACTGCTCGTGGGAACGCTATGGAGAGTAAGAATTGTTTGTACTCTTACCAAATGCGACGTTGTTCGCCACCCGTCACGTCTCGTCTCTCACTGGAGCAAAAAGTGGGCTACGTGTGTGGCCTCTGCCTACTCCTATGCGTGACTGTATGTTTTTTTCAATTAAAGCACATACCGATTAGATCACAGTATCTGATCTAGGGTACCGGTTCCATATACCAGCCGCAGCCGTTTGTACAAAAACATAAGTTGTTGGTTTCTTGGCCACTGATCCTTGCCGATTTTCGACCACGGCGACTACTTCCGAATATTGTAAAAAATCAACAGCGTAGGGGATATTGTAGTGCCACAAGTGTACGCGCGAACACAGGAGGCACTTTTTTGGTAAAATATTGACGTCGGCTGGGAATTGAACTCGGAACCCGCGGCGTAGAAGTCAGGTACTTTAACCACTAGGCCACATGGTCGTCTGGTCATAGCCATCGTTTAAAAAAACAGCTTAAACTTTTCGCAGTGGAACCAAAGTAACGGATGTAGCCGTAAACATCGGTAGTCAGAAATGGTTATGGCCGGCGCCAGATTGTAAAAACGATAACTGTTGTGTTAAGCAAAAATTTATAGTAACATATAAATGTCCCACTGCTGAACACAGGCTCATAAATGAGAGAGTTTTGGAGCCGAGAAGAGTCCGCGACGCTGCTCCAATGCTTACATCCAGAACAGTTCAGACTGCGTTCGTCACCTATTAACACCAGTTCATCATGTACCCAGGCTACCCGTGCCCGAACACAGTAATGGTAACCCACTTCTGCTTGACGTCAGAACCACTAGCACTGCCACCACCTAGACGAATTCCTTCATAGGAATCCTGCCACTAGTAAAGGTTTTTTTTTGAAATCTCTAAAAAATGGTATTGGCATACACAATAATTCTGGCCAAAGTTGTGCAGAGAGAGCTTAATTTGTTTTTTCATTTCACGCAAATAGGCAATAAATTTGATTGTTTAAGCTAGTGTCTAAAGAATTGCAGATACGAAAGATTTCAGGTTCCTTTTATTTATTATTTGTCTATACAACAATTCGCCTTGCATGTTGTTCTCCAGCAGAACATGCAGAACTACTTAGACATTGCCTTACATCTGGCTATCTATTGTGGAAAGAACAGTACTACAAGAAAGTAGATGGTGTGGCAATGGGCTCTCCAGTATATCCCATTGTCGCCGACATTTTCATGGAAGACTTTGAGGAGAAAGCCTTCCGTACTTCTCCTGTAAATCCAGGATTCTACAAGCGGTAGGTAGATGATACTTTCACAATTTAACCATCGCATAAAGTAACTGCATTTCTAGACCAAACTCTAAAATTCGGTTAACTCCCTAAACTCTAAAATTCAATTTACAATGGAGTTAGAGGCAAATAACTCTTTAGCTTTTCTGGATGTGTTAGTAATTCGGAATCCTAATAACACCTTGTGTCACACTGTGTATAGAAAAAGACCCATACAAATAGGTATTTAAATGGTGAATCTCACCACTATCCTTCACAGTTAGCTACCGTGGGTAAATCTTTGTTTCAGAGAGCACAAGGGATCTGTGACAGTAAACACCTGGCCGCCGAGCTTCAGCATGTCAAGCAAGTTTTGCAAGACAACAAGCTTCGGGTTCCGCGTCTTCGTCGTAGTTACCGAGTGAAGCCGGCCACAGTCGAGCGTGTCCCTGCTGTTCTTCCATATGTCAGAGGAGTCACGGACAAGATTGGCTATATCTTGAAGCGAGCTTCTATAAGAACATTTTTCAAGCCGCCGAAGAAGATAAGTCAGTTTTTACCATCTGTCAAGTGTAACATCCATCTACAAGATGCAGGAGTATACAAGCTGGATTGTGAATGTGGTCTCTCTTACATAGGGCAAACTAAAAGATCCATTAAAATCCGCGTTAAAGAACATATAGCTGATGTGAAGCATCGACGCTCTAGGAAGTCTGCAGTCTGTGACCATGTTCTGGATCATCCCAACCATTACATCAGATTTGATAGACCACAAATCCTTGCAAAAGAACACCGATTCCTACCAAGGATGATTCGCGAGGCTATTGAAATTAAAAAACATCCTAATTTCAATAGGGAAGATGGTTGGGTATTACCACCGGCTTGGGATCCTATTATTAATAAAATTAAATCAAAAACCAAGCATACCACTGCAAGGCTTCAAGACACAGTAAGCTCTTTCTGCGTAGATCGGACTAAAAATAATAATTAAAAGCTGAAGGTACTCCGGGTTAACTATGACATCGGGACAACTGTCACCTCAGTCCCCCCGTGACCATGGGTGCCATAAAGCGCCCGAAACGTCGGGTTAAAAAATAGTTCAAAATTAAACGCGATAAAATCCGTAAAAAGTAGTTTTATTTAAATGTGTAATATTCGCGTAAATAAAAGAAAACATTAAACAATTCACCTTGCTAGTAAACATAAAAAATATAAAAACGAATTAAAGTAAAGCCATCGAGAATCCAATACAGAGAAGTTATAGATAAATTTCAGAATGTATTTATAGATCATCGATTCGACGCGCTGCTGAAGTGCCGCAAAAGAGTTTTAAAAGGGAACGTATAATATTGCACTGGAAGCAGGGAGCACGTCCCGATAATAATAGCAGAGTTATTGCAGTCTTAATGTAGAAAAGTTTTATTCCAACTTTTAACTTGGGTCAAAAATTATAATATATCCAAAAGAAAATTATCGCCATGCGCTAAGCCGAAAACAGAAAAGAATTGAATAGATTATTTTTTATTTAATATAATTTGACTGTGTCAGCTCTAAAGCTGGGCTATGGGATCTTTTGGTACCACTTAAACTGTAGTCTTCAATTTTAAGAGATCATTTACTATTTGTGAAACACCGCGAGGAATGCATGTCTCAGAAAATATTTCTACAAAGTTTGAAGTACGCGACCAGCGTCTCGAACACTTCCAAATTCCACGGTTCTTTCTAAATGATAGAAAGCACACCAGTAGGCATTTACAGGCTTTTATTTTACTTTTTGTAAGATTGTTTGCATAAAAATAACTGAAAGTATTTTTTTTATTTACCCCTGTTTCGAAATGTGAGGCTCTTTCCTAAGAAGAACTAACAAGAGACCCAGCGGCCTTTTCTTTCTTTTTTATATTGAAAACGTTCTTAAACCTGAACTTATCTATAATATTATTCATGATAATTTCATGAAAATATGAAATTTCTCCCTCAACTTACTGACGAAAAATAAGTTAAACTCTTAAAATTAATGTTTAAGTTAAAAAATTATAAAATGTTTATTTTTATTAATTCAATTGCAGAAAGCGCCATCTGTTGAAAATCTCTTCAATTAACATGCATGTTAGCTGTCTGTTGGTGTTGTTAACATTATTTAATAAACGTAGATAACGCCATCATTGATGATGACGATACTGTGCGAAATATTCGTACTGGTTAGCTAGCAATATATATTCAAAGTAGTCACTATAATATTGCATCCATCACATACCGCTGATGACGATCTTATCACAAATTGTTACTGTAATGTATAGAGTAGATCATAGTTATGAATACTGTGTATATCGATTTGACGTGCGGTCAGTCGGTCCGGTTGTTTAATTTATCTCAGTGACACTGGACGCGGATAGATTAGGAATAAATGCCTTTCTGTTAGCGCATACACTGGGGGAGCTATAATATTTCCTACGCAGTCGATAGCTTTCGGCAGTATTCGGAAGTTGTCGCAGAGTTGGGGCGGCCAAGAGGAGAAGATAATATGATAAATTTCTAAAAAGAAGATGCCTACGGAAGTTCGTTCCCGTTTCTTCTACCCAAATGGTTTTTTAGGTAACTGTGGTAGGCTTCCTATGCAAAAATCCGACTAGGCAGTTATTCTGTAATAGTCTCCGTAGGAGATTTAAAAATTGATGTCTCACCGTATAAATATTTTCATATTATATACAAATTAAATGAATTAATAAAATTTAAATTCTTTATTCTTTAAAGTAAGAAATATACATTTCGTTTCTGAAAAGTCATTTTAGTTTTTTCAACAATCTACCTCGGTTTCGTAAAGAGATTGAGATTCCTCTGGCAGAGAAGGAACGGGCGAAAGAAACTCTGCACGTATCTTCTTTTCAGTAATTCTTTTTTTTGTCATGGACAAAACCATTATGAATATACGAGGGTGGATTGAAAAGTACTCGGCCTAACCAAGAAAATAAACACATACTAAATCAGTTATATTTTTATTTTTCTACATAATCACCATCAAGTTCAATACACTTTTGCCACCTCCCCTTTCAAGAATTTAGACCGTTAAAAAAAATGATTCTTCCTTAGAGTCAAAATATGCGTCTACAGCTGCTTTGACCTCGTCGTTTGTCGAAAATCTTTGACCTCCCAAGTGCTTTTTTAGGTTAGGGAACTGAAAGAAGTCTGATGGTGCCAGATCAGGTGAATACGGCGGATGCGGTAACAGTTCAAAGCCACAGTTGTGAATTCCAGCCATTGACTGTACTGACGTGTGAACACGGGCGTTATCTTGATGAAACAGGACTTTTCTTCTGAGCATTCCTCGACGTTTTTCTTTTAGTTCCTCTCGTAAACGACGTAGTAAGGTGCAGTAGTAATCAGAGTTTATAGTCTGACCCCTTTCAAGATAATCAATCATAATCACACCTTTCGAGTCCCAGAATACTGAAGCCATCACCTTATTTGCCGACAAAATCGACTTAGCCTTTTTAGGGGGTGGTGAACCAGGTCTTCTCCACTGTTTTGATTGTTGTTTTGTTTCCGGTGTACATTAATGAACCCATGTTTCGTCCATAGTAACAAAACGATTTAAAAAAATCATCTGCATCGGCTTCAAATAACTCCAAACAGTCGCGTGAAATAGTCAATCGCGTCCTTTTTTGTTCAACTGAAAGCAGTCGCGGAACCCACCTCGCAGACACCTTGTGGAAACCCAACTCGTTGACAATGATATTTTGAGTTCGTTCTTATGAGATGCCTATAATCTCGGCTATCTCTCTAATTTTTAATCTGCGGTCTCCCATTATTAAATCAAGTACTTTTTTAATATTTTCGTCAGTAGTTGACGTCGAAGGCCTTCCAGAGCGGGGTTCATCTTTCACACTCTCTCTACCACGCTTAAATTCTGCTATCCATTTTTTGACGGATGAATATGACAGAGCACAATCGCCTAATGTACTGACCATGTCATCATGGATGGCTATTGATGATAGCCCCTTCTTATGGAGGTACTTAATGACGGCACGCTGCTCGATTTGCTCCATTCGCGGAAATTATGACCGATTACTTTGTTAATAAATTTATAAAATCACAACTAATTATCGCACACGTTTCGAACTTCACACAATGAACTAGTCTGAACTGAACTAAATAATGTGGGTAGATTTGATTTTTAGAATTGAATGGATCTGTGTTAGGCCGAGTACTTTTCAATCCACCTAGTATTTACAAAAACGGTCTCATGGACAATCGAAGCATACTCCATGACACAATTTTAGACAAAATTCAATAATACTTTAATAATACTTATATTTGGCGATACTATGGTCCAATTTAAAACCGAAATTTACCGACAGTTGACGCATCTCTAATCTGTGGAGTAACAGTATTTCGCTCTAGCCTGTTGTATTTGTTGTATTGCGTGGTTGATTTTATCTTTGTAATGCGATCATGTTGAAAACATTTTTGTGTATTTGGAATTTCTATTGTTGTATGCAATTGTTGAAATTTTACTGTAGTGATTATTATGTTCTTTATTTAATTTAATTTAACTGCATCGATACAATGAAGAAGAATTCTAATGTTAAGCAAAATGTAAATGCAATGAATTTTAATGTAATTTAAGCCAATTTTATTTACCATTGCTTTTTTTCCTAAAAATATAGTTCTTTTAATGTCTTGTAGTTTACCATTTAGCTATATTGTAGTTATTTATTATAAATATAATATTATATATATAATAAATAACTACAATAAGGTAGGATTACTGTGCAGGAATTAGTCTAGGTAGGCACCACCCCAGAGCCAGTTATTCTGCCGTGAAGCAGTAGTGTGCAAACATTATTGTGTTTCGGTTCGAAGGGCACTGAGAGCTAGCGAAATCACTGGGCGTATGAGACTTAAGAACTGATGACTCACAGCATTTGTTATGGGCTTACGTTGTACTTACCATCAGGTGAACGTTTTGCTCGTTTCGTCACTTTATCTAATAAAAAAAAAACATTCTTTGCACTATGCCACGAGGAGTAGACCAAGAAAATTTACCAACCTGTCAGATATGTCTGGTTTCGGAAGAATATGTCATCGTATCAGCGTCTTTAGAATTGTTAGCGCGATGCAGGACGTATAATCAATTTCTTGAGCTTCTTATATTACGTACATGTCGCTACAAGATTATGATTGATATTATAAAATGTAATTTGTGTTTTATTTGCATATTCATGCAATGCAATTTATGTTTCGTAAAAAAGTAATCCACTGTATCCAGTACGGTGATATACGAGTATTGCTGTTAGGTACATTAAATAAGGGGAAAGTGAAAAATAAAGCGCGAGACACGGTAGAGATTACTCTTGGGTTACCAACGCGTTGTTTGTCAACATCATCTTGGAATGTAACACGGGGGTGTTTTGTTACAACACAAGCAATAAGAGACGGCGTTTTAAAACGGAACTCAGTATGGAATTCTATAGTTGACTATAGAATGCCATACTGGAATGCCCCCTGGCTACTACATTTATGATGTAATTTTTAAATAATTTATAAATGACATTATATAATAATTATGGCATTGAAAAAAAGAAAGAGCCCAGAGTTTCTTACCGGTTCTTCTCTGAAAAGGTCTTATTTTCGAACCGGTGTAGATTTTGGGATTCATAAGAGCTTTATACAAGCTTTATAAATTATATTCAGCTTATTACTAGTCCACTGCTGAACATAGGCCAGCGTCGATTGCGACAAAATTTTGTAGGCCTCATTTTGAGGGGATTTTGCCATAGTTGCGACGCTTGGCAGGTGGATTTTTCCAATTTATTCAGATGTTTCCAGAAAGATGCTGCTGCTCATCTCCTGGTTTTCATTTTCCCTCTGTCCACTTTTTCGACACCCACGGGATGAGATGGGGTGGGATCCCCTTAAGCCGCCACCACACGGCGCAAATCAGTCATCGGCAGTCATGATTGTTTCACTTAAAATATAATTATTTTCGGAAATATTATAATTTAAATGATCAGTATTCGTCTTTTACTGGTCTTATGTTTACTATTTAACGATTAAAAAAGTAACAGATACACAAAAGCGCTTATTATTTTTGCACCCGGTTGGGCCTAAAGCATCTGCGACCGAAAAATTACTCTGTATTTTCAGTAAGTACTCGGAATGTGTGGAAGTGTTGTCATATTAAAAATATTTTCGTTAATCTGATTCCAAAACATATTACTCTAAATTATAGAACAAGTGTTTGTAATAAACTCTTACGGTTCTAGGAATTGTAATAATTTGAGAAACAAAAAAGTTACGAAAATTACATCTTTTTCAAAGTCGATTAATAGTTGTAAACTAGACAATTAGTTACTCGCTTAAAAAAAAACATTATTACATTACAATGTCCCCCGTCGAGCAAATGGTTGATCTGATGGTAAGTGCAACGTCCGCCCATAACAAATGCTGTTAAAGTCTTCGGACTAACAGGGACCATCAGTCATAAAAAATGGCACCGCTCACTCGACGGCTCTCTGCCGTAGAGTCAATACGTGATAATGCCTCGTTTTGAGATGACTCAATCTAGACTTCATTTGTGTATATAGCCTAGTGGTAGTGTTGTAGTGGTGGAGGGTATCTGGTGGCGGTATTAACGGGCGGTTTAAAAACTAGGCAATATACAACACTTTATATTTTGCATGCGGATCTTAGCAAATTAACTTCCTTTCCTTCATTTATTTCATACATTAATATGTTTCAAAAACGATGCCCTACAGGATTAGGGACAGATTTATTGCCTATTCATTCCTCAAAGGCCGGCAACGCATCTGCTATTCCTCTGGTATTGTAGATGTTCATGGGCGGCGGTGATCACTGCCGCTTGCTCGTTTGCCTCCTCTAACAAAATAGCATTGCAGTTTACTACAATTAAATTAACAACCAAATCCCAAAATAACATTTTCTTTTTCAGTCTGACTTTAGAGGTCAGGTCAAAGTCATGTATGACTCGCCCATACTCCAATTTAAAGTATGGGTCCGTCATAGTTAGCAGGCAAAGCCTAGCTGATAAAGTTATAATGTACAAAGTAGTACGTTATAAGTTAACGGTAGACACTAGTAGCGCTGTACCGCGTTCCAAGCAACACGATGGCAACTTTTTTGCATTCAATTGAATTAAAGTTTCGGTTTGAAGGGCAGTGAGAGCTAGCGTATTCACTGGGCATATGAGACTTTAGAACTGATGTCTAAGGGTGACGGGCGCATTGTGGTGTCACATTGTTCTGGGTGACACAGCATTTGTTATGGGCAGACGTTACATTTTACATCTGGTGAAAATTTTCACTTTAGCACATTACACATTAATCATCATAAAACAGTTCGGCTCATTCATTATTATCCATTAATAATCTTAAAAAAAAAGAAAACGGATAGTATTACAACAGTTTAATCACATAGCATCGCAGGTTCGCTGATTTTCTTTGGTAGGCGACTACCGTTGGCCACCTTCAGGACACGGTCTGTCGTCTCATTGGTGTGGTCAAATACCGTTTGCCTCTATCGGGGGACACGGTCTGTTGCCAGATTGGGTTAGTCAACTACCGTTTACTTCCATTGGGACACGGCCTGTTGCTTAATTAGTGTAGGCAACTACCATTTGCCTCCATTGGGACAAGGCCTGTATTCTTTTCATTTCATTCATTGTTGACAAAGTTTGTGCTTGCTGTTCTTTTTACTAGGACTAGCGTAGGCGGAATTATTCATTTTATCAAATTATTCACTTATAATGTCCTTTGCAAGCAATTCTCCCACCCTTCGCCTTAAAACCGCTCGTTCCCTAAATGGATACCGGTACGGCTTAAAGGTGACCGGGGTGTCATCGTTCAAGCGAATAGTCATCACTGCAACTTGAGTCAGACCAAGTTCTTGCATGTGAAATGCAATCAACTTCGATAGCGATAGAGAAGTTCGAATAATTTTTCTTTTTGTGCTTTAGATACATTAGGGCCTACGTTTAGCGTGTCCTCAGTAATTGTTAACTCAGTGCTATGTGACGTTTCGTACGGACCACTTAACGTATCAGGTAATGCTGTAGCACGAGCAAAGATCTTATTTTTCTAGAATTTCAATGGTTTACAAGAGAATTTAACTAGGACAATGCGTCCCTCCCCATTAGTAAACTTATATGTCCCTTGTAAAATACAATACTCATTATGTTCCTTTAAGCACATATACTCAGGTATAAATAAGATATCTGTATAATTTATATTCTTAACAGATACAAGAACACCCTTTAAGCTTTCTATAGACAAATCTGACGAGTTGAGCACATCTACCCAATTAAGTTTAAGTTGAGTACCATCACAGCGTAAACTCAGCTGTGAGCCTGTTTTATACACTGTAACTGATGTCAGCTCCATAAGTGACTGCCCTATCAGAACGTCTGTATTCGATAAAACGTTCGGACCACATATGCGTCAACATCCGTTGTCACTGCGTCTACTTCTATAGTCACCACTACCCATCCAAGGGGTAAAACTACCTAATCCAAACCCCTTAATAACGGGAAGCCCTGTCTTGTCCAAAGCTAAATTAGATTTCTCCACGACCTTATAGTATCCGATGAAGCTGTAAAAACCAAAAAAGGCTAACAGCAATTACATCACCGAAATTATATACCACGACCTTACGCCACGGCTCCCCGGCCGTACTGTAGTTTGGAATGACATTGCAACTGAGTACGCAATGATTATTCTTAAAATTAATCAGTTTATTAATATGGAATTTGCTTATGGTAATGATGTGATGGTCATTCGTTTAGTCTTTGTCTTGTCTGTGTATTTCAAATAACTTTCATGTGTAACTTTAATTCCAATGCCAAGCTTACAACATTGCGGACTCAGCTCGCTTTGAGTAAAAATGATTTGAACGATCTTTTGGTGAATTTATTTTCATATAGCTTTCTTTTCAAACTTCATATATTTCCTTCAGTAAAAAAATGGTTCATCATCATCATCATCATCAATAGTCTACAAATAGTCCACTTCTTGACATGGGCCTATTCTTAGCAAAATGACTTTACCATCGCCACTCTTGGCAGGCGGATCGGTGATCGAAGTATCAGGCGCTATTCATCTTGGTCATACATATTTTGTATTATTGTTATAATGATAATAGTAAATTTTTTAAACTACTTCAACACAAACATTTAAATTTAATGTTTGTGTTGAAGTAGTTTAAAATTACTGAAACTAAAAATATTTTTTTTTCATAAAACCTGTTTAATAACCAGTATTGTAAAACATATAACGGATTACTCATAGGAACTGATCACAGTCAATTTTAACGACACAGTGACGTCAGTATCAGTGTCTGTCATGTCACTCGCATACGCCACAAGGGACCGTTCAGGAAAATTATTTTGGAAACCTTTCTTCCAATTTCCGCTCCTTTCAGAAATGTGAGCGCTCCCACAGGAACGTCTAATGCTTGATAACTAGAAGCGGCGGCGTTTTTGTTCCTAAGACATAAATAGCATTTTTATTACATTTGGGGTATAAGCTTTTGATATGAGCTTTTACATTATATTGTGAGTTAAATAAAAATGTTCTCAGAAATAAATACTAGTAAAAACATTTTTAGGGTAGTTTGTTTTTTCTTTGAGCTACTGTCACTCAAAACTTTTGACAAGCGTCACTATATCTAATCGTGCTACCCTTTAATAAATTACTTTGCAAAACGAGATGTCAAATCAACTATGTTTTTTTTTATTGTATAAAGTGATGTAACGAGCAAAACAATCACCTGATGGTAAGTGCAACGTCTGCCCATAACAAATGCTATGTCACCCAGAACATTTCTGTGTGACACCTCACTGTGCCCATCACCCTGATACATCAGTTCTTAAGTCTCATATGCCCAGTGATTACGCTAGCTCACAGTGCCATCGAAACACAGTAGTGTTTGCACACTACTGCTTCACAGCAGAATAACTGGCCCTGGAGTGCTACCTACCTAGACGGATTCCTGCATAGGAATCCTACCACTAGTATGTAATAATAATAATAATAACCTTTATTTGCCGATCATATGTGATACATGTAAATATGTTAACATTTGATTATGTCCTATATGATCTACCATCAGTTGGCATACAAATTTTTAAGAACGGGTTTAGTCTTAGACACATCAATTTAACATACAAATTAAAATAAAAATAAAAATTGTATGGTCAAACTTATAACTCTTAATTTACATCACAATTGTCATTTATTTTCTAATTAATGTCCATAAAATAAATAAAATATTATCTAGTAGTATATTTATATCTATATTTATGTAGTAGTTTTAAGTATATGTAGATATGTATGTATATATATATATATATATATATATATATGTATGTATATTTGAATGTGTATGTATTGATATAATTACGTATATTGTATTGCTATCTATGTATATATGTTTTTTTCTCATGTTGTTTTTTTTTCTTTTTAATATTTGCTGCACCGCCTATCATATGTTTATCTCTGCTTAGCCTTATGGTTGACTGGGAGAGAATGCCTTCACGCATTAAGTCCGCAATATGTACAACTTAAGTGCATAAAAGTTTAAATAAAAAAAAAAAAAAAAAAAAATTAAAAATAATAAATTAGCAAAATCTTATGCAACATGTCAAATCTTATCACAAAGAAATTCCTGTACTGTGTAATATGTGTAAAGAATGTCCACGGGGGATTTCTTTTGAATATTTATCACATATTAGGAGCATTACCCTGTTTTAGTCTCTTACTGGGCTGCTGAATTAATTTAAGAGAGAATAGATAGAGCAGCGAAGATAATCCACACACTGGTCAGTCTTCCTGATCTGTGGACTACGGGACCTCTGGAGTAACGGAAGAGAGCGTTACATAAGATAAAAAAAATGGTTTTGGAAGACAGAAGAATAACTATAAAACAAACTCTTAACCCTAATGATATCATTTGGTAATATTAAATCATTTTTAATGTACACTTTGGGACTCAAAAATTACCAGTAATATCGATTAATGTTAACTGAAGAAAACAAAACCGGTCCATTTTAAGTTTTAAAGATGAAAGATTTGCTTACAGACTAAAAGACCTATGATATCGTATCGTAATGAAAATATAGGGATAATAATGATATAAGGATTTTGGATTTTGCTATTATTTTGCAAAATTATTAAAATCGTACGAAAATTACTCAATTCACAGAATTGCCGTTGGTGGCGGTTTAAGAATCTACCACCTCATCTCATCCAGTGGGTGTCGTAAAAGTCGACAGAGGGAGAATAAACACCAGGAGATGGGCAGCAGCTTCTTCCTGGGACATCTGAATAAATAAACCGGTTGCCAACCCGCCTGCCAAGCGTGGCAACTATGGCGAAATCTCCCCAAAATAGGAGCTACAAACTTTTGTGACCACCGATGGGGGAGGCCTATGTTCAGTACTAGTGATAGGCTGTAACGATGATGATGATGATGATGAATTCAAAGAAAAGTAAAAAAATCACGAACATTATTTTATTCTGTGAGTGAGTGGTGAATGTTAGCCATATCCGTGATTGAGAAAATCCAACGTAAGATAATTTACGAAAGCGTAACATACTCTTTTGTAACATACTCGTATATTTATCTTCATTGAGAATAGTTCTGAGTACTCGATGTAATGAAGCGTTAGTTGAGGTGAATTGATATAAGTTGGGTGGAGAATAGAGTGCGGGGCTAAAAGCTTTGTAACATTAGTACTTATCACAGTTGGAAGTTTCACATTAAAGTAATGCAAACCACTGTGGACGTGGGTATGTGTGATATATGAACGTAGCAAACGTTTGTTTTATATCTTCACAACAATAAGGTTCAAAAATCCCAGAACTAAAGTAGGGGTCGGTAGTTTTTGCCACATATTAAGTATTTTACACGGAGGTGTGAATGTTAATGTATCAGTGGAGCGCTGGACTTGGCGCAACCGGCATTAAATATGAAAAAGTGCTAATTTGTTTCATAGAATGGTGTGCAAGATGTAACTTTGTAAGTATTTGTATTAGTATACTGGAAGAAGACTCTTAAACTAATACTGCAAAATTGAATTTTTTTTTTTTATTTCATAAAAGTGACGGAACGAGCAAAACGTTCACCTGATAGTAAGTGCAACGTGTGCCCATAACAAATGCTGTGTCACCCAGAACAGTGTGACACCACAATGCGCCCGTCACCCTGAGACATCAGTTCTTAAGTCTCATATGCCCAGTGATTACGCTAGCTCTCAGTGCCCTTCAAACCGAAACACAGTAATGTTTGCACACTACTGCTTCACGGCAGAATAACTGGCCCTGGGGTGGTACCTACCTAGACGGATTCCTGCATAGGAATCCTACCACCAGTATTATTAAATTTCTAACTTTTCGTACTTTGCTACTGAAATTTAATACTCGATGCCTTTTGAAATGGCCCAGAGAATATAGATATTTACTTCTAGTTTGTAACAGACGAAAACGATAGATCAACAAAATTTATATATTTCGGATAGTTTGTTCTGAACTTTACTTTGTTACAATGATCTTGTACTTTAAAATGTTGTGCAAAATATTTCTTTTGTATAATAATCAATTTATATAATTTTTTCATTTAAGAAATGATATATGTTAGCGATATATTGCCTAAGGATATAGAACAAGCTAAAACAACGTTAACTTCATAAAACAACCACACAAAATGTATATCAGATATGCAGGAATCCGACTAGGTAGATACCACCCTAGGGCCAACACGAGACAGCACACAGCAACATTTGCACGATATTGTTTCACGAAAGAATAACTGGCTTTACGTTGGTACCCACCTGAAAGGATTGCTGCATAGAAATCCTACCGCCAGGCATGGCAAATTTACTGACTGCTGCCGTCAGCGGTGTTACATGGTGCTCATCGTCACGGGCTTTAATCTGGTGGTATTGGTGCCCTGCGTATCCAAAGTGAAGATCACTTATAAAAGTGTTGAACGAATATCTTTCAAATAATTGTTTTCATACTGGTTATGGTTATAAAAATGACGATTACTTTTCATAGGACGTCTTTTTTGTTAATAATAACCAATATGCAGACACTTATTTAGCAGATATTCGTTCAACACTTTTATAAGTGATCATCACTTTGGATACGCAATAGCCCTGCTGGAGTACAGTGACGATTAAACATCACGTGTTTCGTGTACGAGTAGTAAAAAAACCTATTCATATACGTTAAATTTGAATAGATAACGCTTTCAATAGTTTTGCCGGCTTTTGCAGGTATTTGCAATTTTTATTTAAACTTATGTCACAGCTTCAGATGAACTCTGACGTTAGTTGATTTTATAATTAATGCTTTGTAATTTAACACATATGTAAAATGAATATTCATTCCAATTAAAATGTTTGTATTGAGAAAATATACGTATACTCGTATTAATCCATGCGGTGCCAGTATCAATGTGATTAATGATACCGATAATTGTTTTTGGTATGATAACTATTCAGTGCAATACGGGTTACAAATCGGAACATATAGACTGGAATACATTACTTGTATTTACCACTAAACTTATTATATAAGTTTCAGTATAATTTTGTCAGGTGCTTCAGGATGCAGAAAACGAAAATACGCGATGAAAAATCTGCATGGATGAGAATTTTAGAATTAAATAATCTATTGACGGATAGAAGTTTTTTTTTATTTCCTATAAGTGACGATACGAGTAAAACGTTCACCTGATGGTAAGTGCAACGTTCGCCCATAACAAATGCTGTGTTACCCAGAATAGTGTGACACCACAATGCGGCCGTCACCCTGCCTGCCGTAAAAATTATGAAATCAAGGGCTTTTTTTCTATGGAAGTAAATGACGCAAAACGCAAATCTTTTAACTTATGGTTAGTGCAACATCTGCCCATGGCAAATGCCTTGGCACCCAGAATATTTATGTGTGACACCACACTGCAGTCATTACCCCGAAACATCAGTTCTTAAGTCTCATATATCCAGTGGTTACGTTTTAACTGTAACAGCATTTCATGTTATTATACAACGCTAAGAAATTTATTCTGTGAATAACTGATAATATACTTACATACATAAAGTCACACCTTTTTAAATATAAAGGGAAGGCAGAGGCCACTCACGTAGCCCACTTTACGGCCTCGCGAGAAACGTGACTTCACGGGAGGCAAACCACGTCGCCGCCTTTTGGTAAGAGTCAAAACCTTTTTACTCCCCATTGTGTTCCCACGAGCAGTATAGTGACAGCATTGCATCATCAGCATCATTTCAGCCTATCACTAGTCCACTGCAGTGCATAGGCCTCTCCCGTAGATGGCCACAAGATTGTAGTTCTAATTTGGGGGGGGGGGGGGGTATTTTTGCCATAGTTGCCAGGCTTGGCAGGCGGGTTTGCAACCGCAGTTTATTTATTCAGTCGTTTCAGGAATCCGTCTAGGTAGGTACCACCCCAGGGCCAGTTATTCTGCCGTGAAGCAGTAGTGTGGAAACATTACTGTGTTTCGGTTTTAAGGGCACTGTGAGCTTGCGTAATCACTGGGCATATGAGACTTAAGAACTGATGTCTCAGGGTGACGAGCGCAGTGGGGTGTCACACAGTACTCAGTTTCTGGGTAACACAGCATTTGTTATAGGCAGACGTTACACTGACCATCAGGTGAACGTTTTGCTCGTTTTATGAAATATAAAAAAAAATGGTGTAATTCTGCACGAATAGAGGCTTTCCGTACATTACCTTAGTCGCCTCTTACGAAACCTCGGTAGAAAAGGTGCTATTCTACTCTGCCGGACACCTATCGGCTATCAGCCACGTGTGACATGTGATTACTCACTAAATCAGTTTCAAATAGATTACATACGAATTATGAACTATAACTAGTGAACTTACAACGAGTTATTTAGCATGGAATATTATCTTATCTAAAATCTGTATTCACAGAGTAATTGGAGGCTGGTTTTATCTATACAGACAAATAGTTTAAAGCTCTGACTGACTTTGCTGTGTCTGTCACATTCACATTTTTGTATTACGGGAAAGATCTTCCATAGGAATGTTGTAACGAGGAATGCAAAAATACCATCTTTTCAAAAATAAAATTTTCAATTATGATTATTTGTAATTTGTGTTTTTTTTATTGGATAAAGTGATGAAACGAGCAAAACGTTCACCTGATGGTAAGTGTAACGTCTGCCCATAACAGTTGCTGTGTCACCCAGAAAATTTCTGTGTGACACCACACTGTGTCCATCATGGTGGTAGGATTCCTATGCAGGAATCCGTCTAGGTCCACCCCAGGGCCAGTTATTCTGCCGTGAAGCAGTAGAGTGCAAAAATTACTGTGTTTCGGTTTGAAGGGCACTGAGAGCTAGCGTAATCACTGGGCTTATGAGACTTAAGAACTGATGTCTCAGGATGACGGGCGCAGTGTGGTGTCACACAGTACACAGTTTCTGGGTGACACAGCATTTGTTATGGGCAGACGTTACACTTACCATCAGGTGAATGTTTTGCTCGTTCCGTCACTTTTATGAAATATAAAAAAAAATAGTTCCATACACGCGAGTATGTCATGCTCGCTTAAATGCCCCTGCTTGCGGCGGCGTCGTGTGGCGGGTCGTCCACTTCCCTAGAATATGGTTGAGGAGGGCGATGGCTGCCACATGCGCCATACTTGTGAACAGGTGCTGTTGGTGGAGGCTGGTCTGCTCGAGTTTGCAATACATTTATTCATCTTGTCTAACATTTTGTCATGGAGAGTGCTTTGGTTTTCTATGAAACTGTTTCTGTGTAAATTTATTTATAATGTACTTTTGAATAAGATTAAAAAACAACAAAAAAGAGGACACCTACGGAGTTTTTTTCGCCTGTATTTTCACCGTCAGAGGACCTTCATTACGAAACGGTGATAGATTGTTAGACAAATTCTTGGTTTTCGGGTCTGGTTGTGTTGTGATTGTCCCCGTGTTTCTGACATTGCATCCTCGCCTACCTCCGATCTTATCGCATTAGCGTTACATCGGGCGGGTAGGTTCGGACGAGTGAGTGCCTCTGTGTTTGCGCGGACACTTGTGGCACTATAATATCTCCTGCGCAATTGATAGCTCTCGACAATATTCGGAACTTGTCGCCGTGGTCGAAATCGATCAGGAGAAAATCATCATGATCAATTATGATTTCATTTCATATGAGAATTAAGAACTGATGTGTCAAGGTGACAGGCGCAGTATGGTGCTACCCAGAAATATTCTGAGTAACGTTAAGTGCAACGTCTGCCCATAACATATGCTGTGTCACCCAGAATTTTTCTGAGTTACACCAAACTGCGCCCGCTAGCGTAATCACTGGGCATTTGAGACTTAAGAACTGATGTCTCAGGTTGACGGACGCAGTGCGGTGTCACACAGATATATTCTGGGAGACACAGCATTTGTTGGGGGCGGACGTTGCACTTACCATCAGGTGAATGTTTTGCTCGTTTCGTCACTTTGTACATTAAAAAAAAAATAAAAAAATTATAGTCATATTATATTTATTCTCTGTTTTGCCTCATGGTTGACTGGGAGAGAATGCCTTTAGGCATTAAGTCCGCCATGTGTACCACTAGTGCATTAAAGTTTAAATAAATAAAAATAAATAAATGTTAATAAATGAAAGAAAAAGTTTAAAAAACTGAAATTAATGAGTAAGAAACAAGTTAGGTGCTGATTGCTGTCGTCGTCTTGCCGAGTAAGAGAAGTCTTTTGATGTGTTAGATGTTCCTTTTCATTTAGTTGTATTGAAATTTTCTGGCAGTTTTACATTAATAACGTAATAATTAAATTTAATGTAAGATTATTTAGATGAGGTCTTTACAACCCGTTTGCTGAAAAGAGAAAGCCTATACCATAAGTGTCAGATGTTAATTTAACCATTAACTAACTGTGCCCCACTGTTTCACCAGCGTAAAAAAGCCGACACCGATCGATGATATACATATATACTTCCCTATTTCAATCGGATTTTGGACCCTAATTATTTTTCTAAAATTAAAGTAGCCTAAGTTACCCGCTATAACATCAGCTCGAAATTGGTATAGCCGTTTCGGAGATAAGCCGGAACGAACAGACAGACAGAAAAGACAGATAATTGTTTATTGTAATCAGTACCGCATATACTTAATAAGCATTGAGTAACAAGCTGCTATTTTGTTATTACAAACAGACACATTAAGTTTATCTATTTGAAAAGATAGCAGACACTGAATTATGTGAGCTGTTTCAAGGTACTTTTAAATAACATACTTGGTTTAGACGGAAAATAGCTCGCATAACCAAAAATCGTCAAGGAAAAAATACGTTGTATCTACTAACAAACACAGTGTAGGACGACTCTCCACATGGTGGAGTGACGACCTGTCCAATTTTGTGGGACGTTGATGGAGGCAAGTGGCCCAGATTGTGGAAACCTATTCTGTTTGTATGCGTGTGCTAATATGTATGTATGTGTTTAAGTGTGTGCGTAGTATAGGTATTTGTATTCCTTTCAATATGGTGACTGGGTGATTGATTCACGTGTTCATTGCCACGACACAACTCTTTAAAATTGTTTACAATATTTAAATATTTTTACAAGTTTTACGGACTATAAATCTCCCACTGCTGAGCACAGGGCTCATTTTTAATCCTCCTGTCATTTCTGAGTGTGTTATGGAGCCATGAGGACTCCGCCACGCTGCTCCAAAGCGACTTGGTGAATATTTTTAATAATTTTACCAACCCGCACAATATCTTTTTTCTCAGACATGCAGTTTTACTCATGATGTTTTCCTTCATCGCACGTGGTAAATCAGCAAAAAAAAATTCAGAATAATTTTAGAAGTGTGAAACCGGGAATCGAACTCGCGAACTTTGAAATCAAATAACTACCACGGATACGCATATAAACATTTTTTTATTGTATAAAGTGACCAAACGAGCAAAACGTTCACCTGATGGTAAGTGCAACGTCCACCCACAACAAATCCACACTGCGCCCGTCACCCTGAGAAATCAGTTCTTAAGTCTCAAATGCCCAGTGATTACGCTAGCTCACAGAGCCCCTCACTACGAAACACAGTAATGCTTGCACACTACTGCTTCACGGCAGAATAACTGGCCCTGGTGTGGTACGTAGACGGATTCCTGCATAGGAATCTTACCACCAGTCGAAATTAGTACATTCGTATGCCCGTGCATACCAAAGTACTAAGATAAAATAGGCTGAGATTTATGGTATATGCCAATGTTGTTTTAACCTATAGTCGGTTTTAAGCGATTTCTTAGTCTTGAAATACTCAATGAACTACGCAATAAAATTTAAATTCTCTAATTATTGATGCAAATCTTCGAATAGTGATAAAGTGATTCGATTTATAACAGAAGTCTCGCGTGATAAATTGTGCAGTTCGAAAATTGTTCTTAAATTTCAGTCGAAGTCGTTATCGAACCTTCATTTTGTCAAACGTGACTGAGGGCTGCAGTAAAGTGAGATTGGACGATTCACTGAAGGCGAATGAATTAGTAAAGACGTTTCTAATAAAATTTATTTACAAAGGGATGAAAACAATATGTATATATAAAATGTTGTGGAATAGTATGCCAGGGTGCGAAACAACTATAAAAATGGCATCAATTGATTCTTATCTGATAAGATTAATGTGAATTAAGAAATTTCTATGCGTTTGATACATATTCTTATTCAATAAAATACTTTTTTTTTTATAAAAGTGACGGAACGAGCAAAAAAACCACCTTATGGTAAGTGCAACGGCTGCCTTAAACAAATGCTTTGCTAAGATCCGCATGCAAAATATAAAAATGGTGTATATTACCTAGTTTTTTGAAGTGCACCACCCGCCCTCCCTCAGTAGCGTGCACAAGCAAACTAACACCGCCACCAGGAACCGCCACCAGGTACCCTCCACCAACCACTACAATACCACCACTAGATAATATACACCACTGAAGTCGAGAACACGACACGTGTTTCGCCCCAAAACGAGGCATTATCAAGCGTAATAGACTCTACGACAGACGGCCGCCGAGTCAGCAGTTTTATATTTTGCATGCGGATCTTAGCAAAGTAACTTACTTTTCTTCATTATAATGGATTTCCGCAAAGTAACGCCTGATTCTATTAACTATATTAAACAAATGCAGTAACCCAGAATGTTTCTGTGTGACACCACGCTGCGCCCGTCACCCTGAGACATCAGTTCTAAAGACTTATATACTGCTACTTTCATAGTATCAAACTAGACTCATATATTAGCAAAATACTACTATAATTAGTGGGGTTACTAACTATAAGGTACTAGCGAAAATATTCTCTGATGATGATGATGTTCTCCTAGCCGAATTCGACCACGGCGACAACTTCCGAATACTGTCGGGAGCCAACAACTGCGCCGGAGATATTATAGTGTCACAAGTGTACTAGCAAACACAGAGGCACTCACTCGTCCTAACCTACCCGCGCCCGATGTAACGCTGATGCGATAAGATCGGAGGTAGGCTAGGGTTCAGTGTCAGAAACACGGGACAATCACAACACAACCAGACCCGAAAACCAACAATTTATGTTTCAGCACAAATGTTGGATCCGGCTGAGATTCGAACCCAGGACCCGCGGCGTAGAAGTCGGGTACTCTGAGCACTATGTATACCAAATTACATGGCAACAAAGTGGATGAAAACCCTGTCCATGACAAATACATATATGTGCCGATTTTCATCTTGATCGATCAAACAGTATTGATTGTCTAATAATCTCAAACAGACATGCCGTGTGGTAGCGGCCTAAGAGAATCTACCACCCCATCTCATCCCGTGGGTGTCGTAAAAGTCGACAGAGGGAAAATGAAAACCAGGAGATGGGCAGCAGCATCTTGCTCGAACATCTGAATAAATAAACTGCGGTTGCCAACCCGTCTGCCAAGCGTGGCAACTATGGCAAAATCCCCCCAAAATGTGAGCTACAAACTTTTGTGGCTATCTATGGGGGAGGTCTATGTTCAGCAGTGGACTATTGATAGGCTGAAACGACGAGACATGCCAACATTCTGTTTTATGAATGTTAATAGAATAGAATGAAATAGAATATTTTTCATTCGTAGCTGCAAAATTAATTAGCAATTAAAAGTATAGCAATAGCATTTTAACCTAAATAACTTCATAATAAAAGACGAAAAAAGAAAATAAAATACAGAAATTTATATACGAGTATAATACACACACGTGCATCCTCATACATAAATACACGCACATATATGAGATGTAGCTGTAAGTATCACAAAGTATAGAAGGCCACTGAATTGCAGCAACGAAAAACCAACCGACTCAGCATATTGCTGCAGCAACAATGTATTCGCAGCGCTGATATTCTGTCGGAGCTAGAATAAATAATATAAGTCAAAATAGAGACTATCAAAACAGCGCAAGCGATTACTTTTACATTTACATAAGATCACGACTGTATCCCATAAGGGGTAGTCAGAGACTGGGCACTCACTGCAAAAACAGATGACTGCCTCAATCCACGTTTCACCAAAACAATATAATGCACTTGGTGTGATAGGTGGTGAGCCCATCGCCACCGTGCGCTGTTGGGTGCACAGTGCAGTTAAATTCCCTTACTCGCCTTTTACGAGATCCATTGGATGAGATGGAGTGGTAGTATTCTTTTAACGAGCCGTCACCACACGGCTCGCGATTACTGGGCATAATATATATTTGTTTTAATTACTTTTAAATTACTTAAAATAAGAACTAGTTTTAAATACTTACTTTAGATAAGACAGCAAATAAAAATAAGATAAGTAATATTGTATATAAATATTTTAGGGTTAATTTTTTAATGATAAGTTTTTAGTTTGATATTATTGTGTTAATATTGTTTCTTTGTGTATTTAATAAAGATTTAATCACGGAAAGATAAGTAATAATAAAATTATTATTATGAAATATGACGTTAAAGTGACCTTTGTTGTCTGTACTCTACTCAGTTCTTAATACCTGGTGAGTTTTTTTTTATTGTATGAAGTGACGAAACAAGCAAAACGTGAACCTGATGGCAAGTGCAACGTCCGCCCACAACAAATGCTGTGTCACCCAGAATATTTCTGTGTGACACCACACTGCGCCCGTAACCCTGAGACATCAGTTCTTATGTCTCAAATGCCCAGTGATTACGCTAGCTCACAGTGCCCTTCAAACCGAAACACAGTAAAGCTTGCACACTACTGCTTCACGGCAGAATAACTGGCCCTGGGGTGGTACCTACCTAGACGGATTCCTGTATAGGAATCCTACCACCATTCTAAACGTCACATATACAAGTCATCAATTTCTCTAACAACTAGACCGGCAACCACTATACATACATATTTAATAGTTATACAAAAACACGCAAGTATTCGAATGAAACGTAGTGTCAAAATTTCAAAGCAATCGGTGAAGAACTTTCTGAGATTTAAGATTTTAAAAAACCAAATTTTTACATTTTTATTTATATGGATTGCGGTGATAATGGCTTTGATCGGTTTCTGGTGATGATACTATTTAGTACATAAACATGTTTGCACCTACGTATATTAGGCACGCGATGTATTACGGAATACTCCAACTTGTACAAAATACATACATACATACATAAGATCACGACTGTATCCTATAAGGGGTAGTCAGAA
Organism: Luehdorfia chinensis; assembly: GCA_019845155.1. Classification (NCBI taxonomy): domain Eukaryota; kingdom Metazoa; phylum Arthropoda; class Insecta; order Lepidoptera; family Papilionidae; genus Luehdorfia; species Luehdorfia chinensis. Next base: position 7,624,390 of record JAHVAK010000024.1, on the reverse strand, counting down.
ACTCCACATTATAATATAACAAAACAATATAATGCACTTGGTGTGATAGGTGGTGGGCCCATCGCCACCGTGCGCTGTTGGGTGCACAGTGCAGTTAAATTGCCTTACTCGCCTTTTACGAGATCCATTGGATGAGATGGAGTGGTAGTATTCTTTTAACGAACCGCCACCACACGGCAAAATACTTTATTTATTTATATATTTAGATTGCTTGGCCTAGTGGTCAGAGTACCTGACTTCTACGCCGCGGGTCCTGGAGGCGGTATTAGTTTGCTTGTGCACGCTGTTGTCGCAGGGTGGCCAATGCTCTTCAAAAAACTGAAGTCTTAGCAAATTAACTTCATTCCTTATTATAATGGATTTACGCAAAGTAACGCCTGATTCTATTAACTTCATTAAATTTAAAGGAGTTGCAGAGGAGATGCAGATGGTATATAAGGAAGATGAGGGACGTCTAGGTAGGGTCCATCTGTCCAATGCGAAGCAGTAGGATGCAAGCATCACCGCGTTCCTAAGGGCTCTGCAGCTGGTGAAATTACTAGGTATAGGAGACTTAATAACTGATGACTCAAAATAACAATTGCAATGTAGTGTACACAGGATTGCAATTCAATGTATTGGGTTACACTGCAACTTTTATGAGCAGGAGTGACACTGCTACACCATTAGATTAACTACCTTGCCTCGACACTCAATATAATACATGAAATAATACAAAAATAATCATACAACAATTTCTGCAAACAGATATTAATTAACCATAAGAATTTGTAGGTAAGTTATTGAGATTGTTTGCTTTCTGTTTTGCAAAGGATGAAAATCGCAAATGATTAACATTTCTGAGGCTTTAATTAAATGGTAAACAAATTTTAATACTTTCCCGTCAGTTTTGTGTTAGGTTATTTGAAACTTCATAGCTTTCATTTGGAATTAATTTGAATCTATGGTTATTAGTATATTACGGTAATAAATTACCATACATACAGAGGCCCATAGACATTTCAAGGTTTGCTAAAGCACTAAGTGATTAGACACGAGACCTTACAAATACATCTCAGTCCTCATTGATAGCTTTTTTATCACATTATATGAAACATTTTTATAAATATTAGAATTTCGCCTGAATCGTGACAGCAATTTCTGAAATGAAAAATATCTATTATTTTTATGAAGCTTATCGCCTTGTAAACAGTTAACTGGTTGCAAGAATCCGTCTAGGTAAGTAACACTGCAGTGCCAGTTGTTCTGCCGTAAAGCGTAGGATAAAATGACATCACGAGTAAAACGTTCATGCAATGGTCTGCCCATAACAAATGAACCAGAACATTTGTGTGTAGCACCGCGATGCGCTTGTCTCCCTGAGACATCAGTTCTTAAGTCCATATGCCCAGCGCATATGTCACTAGCACTCAGTGCCCTTCGGATCGAAAAACAGCAATGTTTGTACACTACTGCTTAACGGCAGAATAACTACTGCCCAGGCGGTAGTACGCAGCTAGACAGATGCCTGTGTAGGAATCCTACGACCAGTAAAAGTGATGTCTCTGTTTTGGTCTGTAGGACTCTGATAGCATGTATACAGGGCAAATGAGACTTAACAACTGGTCTCAAATAGACGACGGTGGTAGGATTCCTATGCAGGAGGATTCCTGCATAGGACGGATGTCTAGGTGAAGCATATCCGTGAAGACACCACACTGCGCCCGTCACCCTCAGACATCAGTTCTTAAGTCTCCAATGCCCAGTGATTACGCTAGATCACAGTGGCCTTCAAACCGAAATACAGTAATGCTTGCAAACTACTGCTTCATGGCAGTATAACTGGCCCTGGGGTGGTACCTACCTAGACGGATTCCTGCATGGGAATCCTACAATACCTGGGAGATTCTCACGACTGTTTCTCCGTTCTTCGGATAATTTCAAGTTGCCCACGTCCTTACACCATTCTGGTTACATATCTCACTCATTCACCTTAACGGCTATGACTCTGGAGCGATATACCTCTTGACATTCAAAAATCTCCTAACAAGTTTGCTTTGAAAAATAAAGTCCGGGAATACTTTAAAAATTCATTGCATGTTTGATTTTTCTTTCCTGTTTCGTGTGTATGTTTATGTACGAGTATATTATTATATAAATACGTTTGTTTGTGTATATGTATGTAGGTATGGATATACATATATACGTAGTGTTATACCTACATGTAAATTTTTACTGTTTATGTATTTATAATCATATTATGTTTATTCTCTGTTTTGCCTCATGGTTGACTGGGAGAGAATGCCTTTAGGCATTAAGTCCGCCATGTGTACCACTAGTGCATTAAAGTTTAAATAAATAAAAATAAATAAATGTTAATAAATGAAAGAAAAAGTTTAAAAAACTGAAATTAATGAGTAAGAAACAAGTTAGGTGCTGATTGCTGTCGTCGTCTTGCCGAGTAAGAGAAGTCTTTTGATGTGTTAGATGTTCCTTTTCATTTAGTTGTATTGAAATTTTCTGGCAGTTTTACATTAATAACGTAATAATTAAATTTAATGTAAGATTATTTAGATGAGGTCTTTACAACCCGTTTGCTGAAAAGAGAAAGCCTATACCATAAGTGTCAGATGTTAATTTAACCATTAACTAGGTATGCCCCACTGTTTCACCAGCGTAAAAAAGCCGACACCGATCGATGATATACATATATACTTCCCTATTTCAATCGGATTTTGGACCCTAATTATTTTTCTAAAATTAAAGTAGCCTAAGTTACCCGCTATAACATCAGCTATCTGTCAGTGAAAGTCCTGTCGAAATTGGTATAGCCGTTTCGGAGATAAGCCGGAACGAACAGACAGACAGAAAAGACAGATAATTGTTTATTGTAATCAGTACCGCATATACTTAATAAGCATTGAGTTACAAGCTGCTATTTTGTTATTACAAACAGACACATTAAGTTTATCTATTTGAAAAGATAGCAGACACTGAATTATGTGAGCTGTATAAAGGTACTTTTAAATAACATACTTGGTTAAGACGGAAAATAGCTCGTATAACCAAAAATCGTCAAGGAAAAATACGTTGTACCTACTGACAAATACAGTGTAGGACGACTCTCCACATGGTGGAGTGACGACCTGTCCAATTTTGTGGGACGTTGATGGAGGCAAGTGGCCCAGATTGTGGAAACCTATTCTGTTTGTATGCGTGTGCTAATATGTATGTATGTGTTTTTCTGTGTGTGTAGTATAGGTATTTGTATTCCTTTCAATATGGTGACTGGGTGATTAATTCACGTGTTCATTGCCACGACACAACTCTTTAAAATTGTTTATAATATTTAAATTATATGTTTTACGGATTATAAATCTCCCACTGCTGAGCACAGGGCTCATTTTCAATCCTCCTGTCATTTCTGAGAGGGTTATGGAGCCATGAGAATAGCCATTGGTGAATATTTTTAATATTTTCACCATCCTGCGCAATATTTTTTTCCTCAGACATGCAGTTTTCCTCATGATGTTTTCCTTCATCGCACGTGGTAAATCAGCAAAAACATTGCAGAATAATTTTAGCAGTGTGGGGAACCGGGAATCGAACTCGCGAACTTTGAAATCAAATAACTACCACGGATACGCATATAAACATTTTTTTTATTGTATAAAGTGATCAAACGAGCAAAACGTTCACCTGATGGTAAGTGCAACGTCCACCCACAACAAATCCACACTGCGCCCGTCACCCTGAGAAATCAGTTCCCCTCACAACGAAACACAGTAATGCTTGCACACTACTGCTTCACGGCAGAATAACTGGCCCTGGTGTGGTACGTACCTAGACGGATTCCTGCATAGGAATCCTACCACCAGTCAAAATGAGTACATTGGTATGCACGTAAATGCATGCGGTAAAATAAGCTGAGAGTTATGGTATATGCCAATGTTGTTTTAACCTATAGTCGGTTTTAAGCGATTTATTAGTGTTGAAATACTCAATGAACTACGCAATAAAATTTAAATTCTCTAATTATTGATGCAAATCTTCGAATAGTGATAAAGTGATTCGATTTATAACAGAAGTCTCGCGTGATAAATTGTGCAGTTCGAAAATTGTTCTTAAATTTCAGTCGAAGTCGTTATCGAACCTTCATTTTGTCAAACGTGACTGAGGGCTGCAGTAAAGTGAGATTGGACGATTCACTGAAGGCGAATGAATTAGTAAAGACGTTTCTAATAAAATTTATTTACAAAGTCATGAAAACAATATAAGTATATATAAAATGTTGTGGAATAGTATGCCAGGGTGCGAAACAACTATAAAAATGGCATCAATTGATTCTTATCTGATAAGATTTATGTGAATTAAGAAATTTCTATGCGTTTGATACATATTCTTATTCAATAAAATACTTTTTTTTTATAAAAGTGACGGAACGAGCAAAAAAACCACCTTATGGTAAGTGCAACGGCTGCCTTAAACAAATGCAGTAACCCAGAATGTTTCTGTGTGACACTACGCTGCGCCCGTCACCCTGAGACATCAGTTCTAAAGTCTTATATACTGCTACTTTCATAGTATCAAACTAGACTCATATATTAGCAAAATACTACTATAATTAGTGGGGTTACTAACTATAAGGTACTAGCGAAAATATTCTCTGATGATGATGATGTTCTCCTAGCCGAATTCGACCACGGCGACAACTTCCGAATACTGTCGGGAGCCAACAACTGCGCCGGAGATATTATAGTGTCACAAGTGTACTAGCAAACACAGAGGCACTCACTCGTCCCAACCTACCCGCGCCCGATTTAACGCTGATTCGATAAGATCGGAGGTAGGCTAGGGTGCAGTGTCAGAAACACGGACAATACACACAGGACAATCACAACACAACCAGACCCGAAAACCAACAATTTGTGTTTCAGCACAAATGTTGGATCCGGCTGGGATTCGAACCCAGGACCCGCGGCGTAGAAGTCAGGTACTCTGAGCACTATGTATACCAAATTACATGGCAACAAAGTGGATGAAAACCCTGTCCATGACAAATACAGTATGTGCCGATTTTCATCTTGATCGATCAAACAGTGTTGATTGTCTAATAATCTCAAACAGACATGCCAACATCCTGTTTTATGAATGTAAATAGAATAGAATGAAATAGAATATTTTTCATTCGTAGCTGCAAAATTAATTAGCAATTAAAAGTATAGCAATAGCATTTTAACCTAAATAACTTCATAATAAAAGACGAAAAAAGAAAAACAAAATACAGAAATATATATATAATACACACACGTGCATCGTCATACATAAATACACGCACATATATGAGATGTAGCTGAAAGTATCACAAAGTATAGAAGGCCACTGGATTGCAGCAACGAAAAACCAACCGACTCAGCATATTGCTGCAGCGCTGATATTCTGTCGGAGCTAGAATAAATAATATAAGTTAAAATAGAGACTATCAAAACAGCGCAAGCGGTTACTTTTACATTTACATAAGATCACGACTGTATCCCATAAGGGGTAGTCAGAGACTGGGCACTCACTGCAAAAACAGATGACTGCCTCAATCCATGTTTCACCAAAACAATATAATGCACTTGGTGTGATAGGTGGTGGGCCCATCGCCACCGTGCGCTGTTGGGTGCACAGTGCAGTTAAATTGCCTTACTCGCCTTTTACGAGATCCATTGGATGAGATGGAGTGGTAGTACACACGGCAAAATACTTTATTTATTTATATATTTAGATTGCTTGGCCTAGTGGTCAGAGTACCTGACTTCTACGCCGCGGGTCCTGGAGGCGGTATTAGTTTGCTCGTGCACGCTGTTGTCGCAGGGTGGCCAATGCTCTTCAAAAGTCTTAGCAAATTAACTTCATTCCTTATTATAATGGATTTACGCAAAGTAACGCCTGATTCTATTAACTTCATTAAATTTAAAGGAGTTGCAGAGGAGATGCAGATGGTATATAAGGAAGATGAGGGACGTCTAGGTAGGGTCCATCTGTCCAATGCGAAGCAGTAGGATGCAAGCATCACCGCGTTCCTAAGGGCTCTGCAGCTGGTGAAATTACTAGGTATAGGAGACTTAATAACTGATGACTCAAAATAACAATTGCAATGTAGTGTACACAGGATTGCAATTCAATGTATTGGGTTACACTGCAACTTTTATGAGCAGGAGTGACACTGCTACACCATTAGATTAACTACCTTGCCTCGACACTCAATATAATACATGAAATAATACAAAAATAATCATACAACAATTTCTGCAAACAGATATTAATTAACCATAAGAATTTGTAGGTAAGTTATTGAGATTGTTTGCTTTCTGTTTTGCAAAGGATGAAAATCGCAAATGATTAACATTTCTGAGGCTTTAATTAAATGGTAAACAAATTTTAATACTTTCCCGTCAGTTTTGTGTTAGGTTATTTGAAACTTCATAGCTTTCATTTGGAATTAATTTGAATCTATGGTTATTAGTATATTACGGTAATAAATTACCATACATACAGAGGCCCATAGACATTTCAAGGTTTGCTAAAGCACTAAGTGATTAGACACGAGACCTTACAAATACATCTCAGTCCTCATTGATAGCTTTTTTATCACATTATATGAAACATTTTTATAAATATTAGAATTTCGCCTGAATCGTGACAGCAATTTCTGAAATGAAAAATATCTATTATTTTAATGAAGCTTATCGCCTTGTAAACAGTTAACTGGTTGCAAGAATCCGTCTAGGTAAGTAACACTGCAGTGCCAGTTGTTCTGCCGTAAAGCGTAGGATAAAATGACATCACGAGTAAAACGTTCATGCAATGGTCTGCCCATAACAAACGAACCAGAACATTTGTGTGTAGCACCGCGATGCGCTTGTCTCCCTGAGACATCAGTTCTTAAGTCCATATGCCCAGCGCATATGTCACTAGCACTCAGTGCCCTTTGGATCGAAAAACAGCAATGTTTGTACACTACTGCTTAACGGCAGAATAACTACTGCCCAGGCGGTAGTACGCAGCTAGACAGATGCCTGAGAAGGAATCCTACCACTAGTAAAAGTGATGTCTCTGTTTTGGTCTGTAGGACTCTGATAGCAGGAGGATTCCTGCATAGGACGGATGTCTAGGTGAAGCATATCCGTGAAGCAGTACTGTGCAAACATAACTGTGTTTCGGTCTGAAGGGCACTGAGAGCCGGCGTAATAACTGGGCATATGAGAATTAAGAATTGATGTCTCAAGGTGACAGGCGCAGTATGGTGCTACCCAGAAATATTCTGAGTAACGTTAAGTGCAACGTCTGCCCATAACATATGCTGTGTCACCCAGAATTTTTCTGTGTTACACCAAACTGCGCCCGTCACCCTCATACATCAGTTCTTAGGTCTCCAATGCCCAGTGATTACGCTAGATCACAGTGCCCTTCAAACAGAAATACAGTAATGCTTGCAAACTACTGCTTCATGGCAGTATAACTGGCCCTGGGGTGGTACCTACCTAGACGGATTCCTGCATAGGAATCCTACAATACCTGGGAGATTCTCATGACTGTCTCGGTTCTTCGGATAATTTCAAGTTGCCAACGTCCTTACACCATTCTGGTTACATATCTCACTCATTCACCTAAACGGCTATAAGACTCTGGAGCGATATACCTCTTGACATTAAAAAATCTCCTAACAAGTCTGCTTTGAAAAATAAAGTCCGGGAATACTTTTTTTTTTTTTTTTTTTTTTTTTTTTTTTTTTTTTTTTTTTTTTTTTTTTTTTTTTTAGGACTGATGGTCACTGTTAGCCCGAAGGCTTTTACAGCTTCGCCGGATTGAAAGGTGGCATAGCGCTGAGGGCGCTTAGCCGAAACCTTTATTTATGGATGACTGGCGCAAGGGCCCCCGAGAGGGGACCTCGGCTTGGACCGTCATCCTGTTCGCGAGAGTAACAGACTCGAGGGTGCCCAAGGGGGCCGGTCTCGGCTCGGTCAGTTACTGCAATCGGGAGGGCAATATTACTACTACTATAATTATTAATACCATGATTATTATTAGATAAGTTTACCACCAATTCGGAATGCGTTTCCGCTGGAGAAGAAATGGCGCAAGAAACTCCAGCGACGCTTCTGTTTATGACACTACTGCTAGGGGAAAACCGGCCTGAGATGCGGCGGTATCGCGAATAACTTTGTCTGATACGCCCACGCCGACGGCGGGGGCGGTATGATGGTGATAATGGGTGTTTGTGTAGTGTTGAGTAGAGCGCTTGGGCCCTAGTGGTCGCGTCGTCAGGGTCCTCGAGGACGTGCCTCGGTCTCCTTTTTCCGCGGGTCGAGTTTTGGTGTATCGCGAGGGGGTTGTAAGTGGCGGCACTGACAACCAGTGGGTTGGGGTGCGTGGCGGCAGAGTCGAAGTATCGGCGAGAGGCCAACTTTAGATATTGGGCTATGGTAGGAAGCCCTAAATCGATATGAAGGTTAGCATTACGCACGAACCACGGTGCTCCCGTGGCTTTACGCATGAATCGATTTTGTATTACCTGAAGTCGGTGAATTTGACGCGGGGAGGCATGCGCAAATACGGGGCTTGCGTATGTCATAATTGGCCGAATACAGGCTTTGTAAAGTGTAATTTTATTACGTAGGGACATTTTGCTATTTTTATTTAGTAACGGATGTAATCGACCGAGTACGAACGCCGCTCGGTTCCTTACTCGGTTAATATGTGGACCGAAGCTGAGTCTCGAGTCTAATAGGACGCCTAAGTATTTGACTGTCTTTTCCCAGGGGATTGGACGATCGAATAACTCTATTGTGGGGAGATGCTGCGTTATGCGCCGCGAGAAGTACATGGCTGCACTTTTGATTGGGTTGACCTCGATCCTCCATTTCCGAAACCAGTTCCCGAGGGTTCGGGCTGCGGATTGGAGGCGTTTAGAGATAGTGTCTGGATTACGTCCAGACACATATAGGCAGGTATCATCTGCGAAGAGGGCGAGTTCGACGCCGCTGGTGTGCGGTATGTCGTTCGTGAAAAGGGTGTAGAGCACGGGACCTAGGACTGAGCCTTGTGGTACGCCGGCTAGGATGGGATGTGATTCGGATCGCACCCCCTCGACGCGGTAGCGGAAGGTTCGACTGCGTAAGAAATCTCGTATGATGAGTACGAGGCGATCTGGCACACCGAGTCCATATAACTTGTATATGAGCCCGTTGTGCCAGACCTTGTCGAACGCTTTCGCCACGTCGAAGAAGAGCGCTCCGGTATGAAGCCCGCGTATGAAGCGGGATTGAATGTGCTCCGTTATGCGGTGCACCTGCTGGGTACATGAGTGTTTGGCACGGAATCCAAACTGCTCGTGGATGGGGATCCCTCGAGACTGCATGAAGTCTCTTAAGCGGGCGAGAAGTAGGCGTTCGTATATCTTGCCTAAGGCCTTGAGGAGGCTTATAGGCCGATATGCGGTGGGATCGGACGGGTCGGGAATACTTTAAAAATTCATTGCATGTTTGATTTTTCTTTCCTGTTTCGTGGATGTTTATTTATATAAATACGTATGTTTGTGTATATGTATGTAGGTATATGTAGGTATATATACACATATATATGTATGTATACGTGTTATACATATAACTTTTTACTGTTTATGTATTTATTACTGGTGGTAGGATTCCTATGCAGGAATCCGTCTAGGTAGGTACCACCCCAGGGCCAGTTATTCTGCCGTGAAGCAGTAGTGTGCAAACACTACTGTGTTTTGGTTTGAAGGGCACTGTGAGCTAGCGTAATCACTGGGCATTTGAGACTTAAGAACTGATGTCTCAGGTTGACGGACGCAGTGCGGTGTCACACAGATATATTCTGGGAGACACAGCATTTGTTGGGGGCGGACGTTGCACTTACCATCAGGTGAATGTTTTGCTCGTTTCGTCGCTTTGTACATTAAAAAAAAATAAAAAAATTATAGTCATATTATATTTATTCTCTGTTTTGCCTCATGGTTGACTGGGAGAGAATGCCTTTAGGCATTAAGTCCGCCATGTGTACCACTAGTGCATTAAAGTTTAAATAAATAAATGTTAATAAATGAAAGAAAAAGTTTAAAACACTGATATTAATGAGTAAGAAACAAGTTAGGTGCTGATTGCTGTCATCGTCTTGCCGAGTAAGAGAAGTCTTTTGATGTGTTAGATGTTCCTTTTTATTTAGTTGTATTGAAATTTTCTGGCAGTTTTACATTAATAACGTAATAATTTAATTTAATGTAAGATTATTTAGATGAGGTATTTACAACCCGTTTGTTGAAAAGAGAAAGCCTATACCATAAGTTGATAAGATGTTAATTTATCCATTAACTAGGTATGCCCCACTGTTTCACCAGCGTAAAAAAGCCGACACCGATCGATGATATACATATATACTTCCCTATTTCAATCGGATTTTGGACCCTAATTATTTTTCTAAAATTAAAGTAGCCTAAGTTACCCGCTATAACATCAGCTATCTGTCAGTGAAAGTCCTGTCGAAATTGGTATAGCCGTTTCGGAGATAAGCCGGAACGAACAGACAGACAGAAAAGACAGATAATTGTTTATTGTAATCAGTACCGCATATACTTAATAAGCATTGAGTTACAAGCTGCTATTTTGTTATTACAAACAGACACATTAAGTTTATCTATTTGAAAAGATAGCAGACACTGAATTATGTGAGCTGTATAAAGGTACTTTTAAATAACATACTTGGTTAAGACGGAAAATAGCTCGTATAACCAAAAATCGTCAAGGAAAAATACGTTGTACCTACTGACAAATACAGTGTAGGACGACTCTCCACATGGTGGAGTGACGACCTGTCCAATTTTGTGGGACGTTGATGGAGGCAAGTGGCCCAGATTGTGGAAACCTATTCTGTTTGTATGCGTGTGCTAATATGTATGTATGTGTTTTTCTGTGTGTGTAGTATAGGTATTTGTATTCCTTTCAATATGGTGACTGGGTGATTAATTCACGTGTTCATTGCCACGACACAACTCTTTAAAATTGTTTATAATATTTAAATTATATGTTTTACGGATTATAAATCTCCCACTGCTGAGCACAGGGCTCATTTTCAATCCTCCTGTCATTTCTGAGAGGGTTATGGAGCCATGAGAATAGCCATTGGTGAATATTTTTAATATTTTCACCATCCTGCGCAATATTTTTTTCCTCAGACATGCAGTTTTCCTCATGATGTTTTCCTTCATCGCACGTGGTAAATCAGCAAAAACATTGCAGAATAATTTTAGCAGTGTGGGGAACCGGGAATCGAACTCGCGAACTTTGAAATCAAATAACTACCACGGATACGCATATAAACATTTTTTTTATTGTATAAAGTGATCAAACGAGCAAAACGTTCACCTGATGGTAAGTGCAACGTCCACCCACAACAAATCCACACTGCGCCCGTCACCCTGAGAAATCAGTTCCCCTCACAACGAAACACAGTAATGCTTGCACACTACTGCTTCACGGCAGAATAACTGGCCCTGGTGTGGTACGTACCTAGACGGATTCCTGCATAGGAATCCTACCACCAGTCAAAATGAGTACATTGGTATGCACGTAAATGCATGCGGTAAAATAAGCTGAGAGTTATGGTATATGCCAATGTTGTTTTAACCTATAGTCGGTTTTAAGCGATTTATTAGTGTTGAAATACTCAATGAACTACGCAATAAAATTTAAATTCTCTAATTATTGATGCAAATCTTCGAATAGTGATAAAGTGATTCGATTTATAACAGAAGTCTCGCGTGATAAATTGTGCAGTTCGAAAATTGTTCTTAAATTTCAGTCGAAGTCGTTATCGAACCTTCATTTTGTCAAACGTGACTGAGGGCTGCAGTAAAGTGAGATTGGACGATTCACTGAAGGCGAATGAATTAGTAAAGACGTTTCTAATAAAATTTATTTACAAAGTCATGAAAACAATATAAGTATATATAAAATGTTGTGGAATAGTATGCCAGGGTGCGAAACAACTATAAAAATGGCATCAATTGATTCTTATCTGATAAGATTTATGTGAATTAAGAAATTTCTATGCATTTGATACATATTCATATTCAATAAAATACTTTTTTTTTATAAAAGTGACGGAACGAGCAAAAAAACCACCTTATGGTAAGTGCAACGGCTGCCTTAAACAAATGCAGTAACCCAGAATGTTTCTGTGTGACACTACGCTGCGCCCGTCACCCTGAGACATCAGTTCTAAAGTCTTATATACTGCTACTTTCATAGTATCAAACTAGACTCATATATTAGCAAAATACTACTATAATTAGTGGGGTTACTAACTATAAGGTACTAGCGAAAATATTCTCTGATGATGATGATGTTCTCCTAGCCGAATTCGACCACGGCGACAACTTCCGAATACTGTCGGGAGCCAACAACTGCGCCGGAGATATTATAGTGTCACAAGTGTACTAGCAAACACAGAGGCACTCACTCGTCCCAACCTACCCGCGCCCGATTTAACGCTGATTCGATAAGATCGGAGGTAGGCTAGGGTGCAGTGTCAGAAACACGGACAATACACACAGGACAATCACAACACAACCAGACCCGAAAACCAACAATTTGTGTTTCAGCACAAATGTTGGATCCGGCTGGGATTCGAACCCAGGACCCGCGGCGTAGAAGTCGGGTACTCTGAGCACTATGTATACCAAATTACATGGCAACAAAGTGGATGAAAACCCTGTCCATGACAAATACAGTATGTGCCGATTTTCATCTTGATCGATCAAACAGTGTTGATTGTCTAATAATCTCAAACAGACATGCCAACATCCTGTTTTATGAATGTAAATAGAATAGAATGAAATAGAATATTTTTCATTCGTAGCTGCAAAATTAATTAGCAATTAAAAGTATAGCAATAGCATTTTAACCTAAATAACTTCATAATAAAAGACGAAAAAAGAAAAACAAAATACAGAAATATATATATAATACACACACGTGCATCGTCATACATAAATACACGCACATATATGAGATGTAGCTGAAAGTATCACAAAGTATAGAAGGCCACTGGATTGCAGCAACGAAAAACCAACCGACTCAGCATATTGCTGCAGCGCTGATATTCTGTCGGAGCTAGAATAAATAATATAAGTTAAAATAGAGACTATCAAAACAGCGCAAGCGGTTACTTTTACATTTACATAAGATCACGACTGTATCCCATAAGGGGTAGTCAGAGACTGGGCACTCACTGCAAAAACAGATGACTGCCTCAATCCATGTTTCACCAAAACAATATAATGCACTTGGTGTGATAGGTGGTGAGCCCATCGCCACCGTGCGCTGTTGGGTGCACAGTGCAGTTAAATTCCCTTACTCGCCTTTTACGAGATCCATTGGATGAGATGGAGTGGTAGTATTCTTTTAACGAGCCGTCACCACACGGCTCGCGATTACTGGGCATAATATATATTTGTTATAATTACTTTTAAATTACTTAAAATAAGAACTAGTTTTAAATACTTACTTTAGATAAGACAGCAAATAAAAATAAGATAAGTAATATGTATATAAATATTTTAGGGTTAATTTTTTAATGATAAGTTTTTAGTTTGATATTATTGTGTTAATATTGTTTCTTTGTGTATTTAATAAAGATTTAATTACGGAAAGATAAGTAATAATAAAATTATTATTATGAAATATGACGTTAAAGTGACCTTTGTTGTCTGTACTCTACTCAGTTCTTAATACCTGGTAAGTTTTTTTTTATTGTATGAAGTGACGAAACAAGCAAAACGTGAACCTGATGGCAAGTGCAACGTCCGCCCACAACAAATGCTGTGTCACCCAGCATATTTCTGTGTGACACCACACTGCGCCCGTAACCCTGAGACATCAGTTCTTATGTCTCAAATGCCCAGTGATTACGCTAGCTCACAGTGCCCTTCAAACCGAAACACAGTAAAGCTTGCACACTACTGCTTCACGGCAGAATAACTGGCCCTGGGGTGGTACCTACCTAGACGGATTCCTGTATAGGAATCCTACCACCATTCTAAACGTCACATAGACATGTCATCAATTTCTCTAACAACTAGACCGGCAACCACTATACATACATATTTAATAGTTATACAAAAACACGCAAGTATTCGAATGAAACGTAGTGTCAAAATTTCAAAGCAATCGGTGAAGAACTTTCTGAGATTTAAGATTTTAAAAAACCAAATTTTTACATTTTTATTTATATGGATTGCGGTGATAATTAATGGCTTTGATCGGTTTCTGGTGATGATACTATTTAGTACATAAACATCTTTGCACGTACGTATATTAGGCACGCGATGTATTACGGAATACTCCAACTTGTACAAAATACATACATACATACATAAGATCACGACTGTATCCCATAAGGGGTAGTCAGAAACTCCACATTATAATATAACAAAACAATATAATGCACTTGGTGTGATAGGTGGTGGGCCCATCGCCACCGTGCGCTGTTGGGTGCACAGTGCAGTTAAATTGCCTTACTCGCCTTTTACGAGATCCATTGGATGAGATGGAGTGGTAGTACACACGGCAAAATACTTTATTTATTTATATATTTAGATTGCTTGGCCTAGTGGTCAGAGTACCTGACTTCTACGCCGCGGGTCCTGGAGGCGGTATTAGTTTGCTCGTGCACGCTGTTGTCGCAGGGTGGCCAATGCTCTTCAAAAAACTGAAGTTTTAGCAAATTAACTTCATTCCTTATTATAATGGATTTACGCAAAGTAACGCCTGATTCTATTAACTTCATTAAATTTAAAGGAGTTGCAGAGGAGATGCAGATGGTATATAAGGAAGATGAGGGACGTCTAGGTAGGGTCCATCTGTCCAATGCGAAGCAGTAGGATGCAAGCATCACCGCGTTCCTAAGGGCTCTGCAGCTGGTGAAATTACTAGGTATAGGAGACTTAATAACTGATGACTCAAAATAACAATTGCAATGTAGTGTACACAGGATTGCAATTCAATGTATTGGGTTACACTGCAACTTTTATGAGCAGGAGTGACACTGCTACACCATTAGATTAACTACCTTGCCTCGACACTCAATATAATACATGAAATAATACAAAAATAATCATACAACAATTTCTGCAAACAGATATTAATTAACCATAAGAATTTGTAGGTAAGTTATTGAGATTGTTTGCTTTCTGTTTTGCAAAGGATGAAAATCGCAAATGATTAACATTTCTGAGGCTTTAATTAAATGGTAAACAAATTTTAATACTTTCCCGTCAGTTTTGTGTTAGGTTATTTGAAACTTCATAGCTTTCATTTGGAATTAATTTGAATCTATGGTTATTAGTATATTACGGTAATAAATTACCATACATACAGAGGCCCATAGACATTTCAAGGTTTGCTAAAGCACTAAGTGATTAGACACGAGACCTTACAAATACATCTCAGTCCTCATTGATAGCTTTTTTATCACATTATATGAAACATTTTTATAAATATTAGAATTTCGCCTGAATCGTGACAGCAATTTCTGAAATGAAAAATATCTATTATTTTAATGAAGCTTATCGCCTTGTAAACAGTTAACTGGTTGCAAGAATCCGTCTAGGTAAGTAACACTGCAGTGCCAGTTGTTCTGCCGTAAAGCGTAGGATAAAATGACATCACGAGTAAAACGTTCATGCAATGGTCTGCCCATAACAAACGAACCAGAACATTTGTGTGTAGCACCGCGATGCGCTTGTCTCCCTGAGACATCAGTTCTTAAGTCCATATGCCCAGCGCATATGTCACTAGCACTCAGTGCCCTTTGGATCGAAAAACAGCAATGTTTGTACACTACTGCTTAACGGCAGAATAACTACTGCCCAGGCGGTAGTACGCAGCTAGACAGATGCCTGAGAAGGAATCCTACCACTAGTAAAAGTGATGTCTCTGTTTTGGTCTGTAGGACTCTGATAGCAGGAGGATTCCTGCATAGGACGGATGTCTAGGTGAAGCATATCCGTGAAGCAGTACTGTGCAAACATAACTGTGTTTCGGTCTGAAGGGCACTGAGAGCCGGCGTAATAACTGGGCATATGAGAATTAAGAATTGATGTCTCAAGGTGACAGGCGCAGTATGGTGCTACCCAGAAATATTCTGAGTAACGTTAAGTGCAACGTCTGCCCATAACATATGCTGTGTCACCCAGAATTTTTCTGTGTTACACCAAACTGCGCCCGTCACCCTCATACATCAGTTCTTAGGTCTCCAATGCCCAGTGATTACGCTAGATCACAGTGCCCTTCAAACAGAAATACAGTAATGCTTGCAAACTACTGCTTCATGGCAGTATAACTGGCCCTGGGGTGGTACCTACCTAGACGGATTCCTGCATAGGAATCCTACAATACCTGGGAGATTCTCATGACTGTCTCGGTTCTTCGGATAATTTCAAGTTGCCAACGTCCTTACACCATTCTGGTTACATATCTCACTCATTCACCTAAACGGCTATAAGACTCTGGAGCGATATACCTCTTGACATTAAAAAATCTCCTAACAAGTCTGCTTTGAAAAATAAAGTCCGGGAATACTTTAAAAATTCATTGCATGTTTGATTTTTCTTTCCTGTTTCGTGGATGTTTATTTATATAAATACGTATGTTTGTGTATATGTATGTAGGTATATGTAGGTATATATACACATATATATGTATGTATACGTGTTATACATATAACTTTTTACTGTTTATGTATTTATTACTGGTGGTAGGATTCCTATGCAGGAATCCGTCTAGGTAGGTACCACCCCAGGGCCAGTTATTCTGCCGTGAAGCAGTAGTGTGCAAACACTACTGTGTTTTGGTTTGAAGGGCACTGTGAGCTAGCGTAATCACTGGGCATTTGAGACTTAAGAACTGATGTCTCAGGTTGACGGACGCAGTGCGGTGTCACACAGATATATTCTGGGAGACACAGCATTTGTTGGGGGCGGACGTTGCACTTACCATCAGGTGAATGTTTTGCTCGTTTCGTCGCTTTGTACATTAAAAAAAAATAAAAAAATTATAGTCATATTATATTTATTCTCTGTTTTGCCTCATGGTTGACTGGGAGAGAATGCCTTTAGGCATTAAGTCCGCCATGTGTACCACTAGTGCATTAAAGTTTAAATAAATAAATGTTAATAAATGAAAGAAAAAGTTTAAAACACTGATATTAATGAGTAAGAAACAAGTTAGGTGCTGATTGCTGTCATCGTCTTGCCGAGTAAGAGAAGTCTTTTGATGTGTTAGATGTTCCTTTTTATTTAGTTGTATTGAAATTTTCTGGCAGTTTTACATTAATAACGTAATAATTTAATTTAATGTAAGATTATTTAGATGAGGTATTTACAACCCGTTTGTTGAAAAGAGAAAGCCTATACCATAAGTGTCAGATGTTAATTTAACCATTAACTAGGTATGCCCCACTGTTTCACCAGCGTAAAAAAGGTGACACCGATCGATGATATATATATATACTTCCCTATTTCAATCGGATTTTGGACCCTAATTATTTTTCTAAAATTAAAGTAGCCTAAGTTACCCGCTATAACATCAGCTATCTGTCAGTGAAAGTCCTGTCGAAATCGGTATAGCCGTTTCGGAGATTAACCGGAACGAACAGACAGACAGAAAAGACAGATAATTGTTTATTGTAATCAGTACCGCATATACTTAATAAGCATTGAGTAACCAGCTGCTATTTTGTTATTACAAACAGACACATTAAGTTTATCTATTTGAAAAGATAAGACACTGAATTATGTGAGCTGTTTCAAGGTACTTTTAAATAACATACTTGGTTTAGACGGAAAATAGCTCGCATAACCAAAAATCGTCAAGGAAAAAATACGTTGTATCTACTAACAAACACAGTGTAGGACGACTCTCCACATGGTGGAGTGACGACCTGTCCAATTTTGTGGGACGTTGATGGAGGCAAGTGGCCCAGATTGTGGAAACCTATTCTGTCTGTATGCGTGTGCTAATATGTATGTATGTGTTTTTGTGTGTGCGTAGTATAGGTATTTGTATTCCTTTCAATATGGTGACTGGGTGATTGATTCACGTGTTCATTGCCACGACACAACTCTTTAAAATTGTTTACAATATTTAAATATTTTTACAAGTTTTACGGACTATAAATCTCCCACTTCTGAGCACAGGGCTCATTTTTAATCCTCCTGTCATTTCTGAGAGTGTTATGGAGCCATGAGGACTCCGCCACGCTGCTCCAAAGCGACTTGGTGAATATTTTTAATAATTTTACCAACCCGCACAATATCTTTTTTCTCAGACATGCAGTTTTACTCATGATGTTTTCCTTCATCGCACGTGGTAAATCAGCAAAAAAATAGCTGAATAATTTTAGCAGTGTGGAACCGGGAATCGAACTCAGGTCACTCGCGTACTTTGAAATTAAGTAACTACCACGCATACGCATATAAACCTAATGCAAATAAACCTTATGTTCTTTCTCTTTTTTTATTGTATAAAGTGACGAAACGAGCAAAACGTTCACCTGATGATAAGTGCAACGTCCACCCACAACAAATCCACATTGCGCCCGTCACCCTGAGAAATCAGTTCTTAAGTCTCAAATGCCCAGTGATTACGCTAGCTCACAGTGCCCCTCACAACGAAACACAGTAATGCTTGCACACTACTGCTTCACGGCAGAATAACTGGCCCTGGTGTGGTACGTAGACGGATTCCTGCATAGGAATCCTACCACCAGTCGAAATTAGTACATTCGTATGCCCGTGCATACCAATGTACTAAGATAAAATAGGCTGAGATTTATGGTATATGCCAATGTTGTTTTAACCTATAGTCGGTTTTAAGCGATTTATTAGTCTTGAAATACTCAATGAACTACGCAATAAAATTTAAATTCTCTAATTATTGATGCAAATCTTCGAATAGTGATAAAGTGATTCGATTTATAACAGAAGTCTCGCGTGATAAATTGTGCAGTTCGAAAATTGTTCTTAAATTTCAGTCGAAGTCGTTATCGAACCTTCATTTTGTCAAACGTGACTGAGGGCTGCAGTAAAGTGAGATTGGACGATTCACTGAAGGCGAATGAATTAGTAAAGACGTTTCTAATAAAATTTATTTACAAAGGGATGAAAACAATATAAGTAAATATAAAATGTTGTGGAATAGTATGCCAGGGTGCGAAACAACTATAAAAATGGCATCAATCGATTCTTATCTGATAAGATTTATGTGAATTAAGAAATTTCTATGCGTTTGATACATATTCTTATTCAATAAAATACTTTTTTTTTTATAAAAGTGACGGAACGAGCAAAAAAAACCACCTGATGGTAAGTGCAACGGCTGCCTTAAACAAATGCAGTAACCCAGAATGTTTCTGTGTGACACCACGCTGCGCCCGTCACCCTGAGACATCAGTTGTAAAGACTTATATACTGCTACTTTCATAGTATCAAACTAGACTCATATATTAGCAAAATACTGCTATAATTAGTGGGGTTACTAACTATAAGATACTAGCGAAAATATTCTCTGATGATGATGATGTTCTCCTAGCCGAATTCGACCACGGCGACAACTTCCGAATACTGTCGGGAGCCAACAACTGCGCCGGAGATATTATATTGTCACAAGTGTACTAGCAAACACAGAGGCACTCACTCGTCCCAACCTACCCGCGCCCGATGTAACGCTGATGCGATAAGATCGGAGGTAGGCTAGGGTTCAGTGTCAGAAACACGGGACAATCACAACACAACCAGACCCGAAAACCAACAATTTGTGTTTCAGCACAAATGTTGGATCCGGCTGGGATTCGAACCCAGGACCCGCGGCGTAGAAGTCAGGTACTCTGAGCACTATGTATACCAAATTACATGGCAACAAAGTGGATGAAAACCCTGTCCATGACAAATACATATATGTGCCGATTTTCATCTTGATCGATCAAACAGTGTTGATTGTCTAATAATCTCAAACAGACATGCCAACATCCTGTTTTATGAATGTAAATAGAATAGAATGAAATAGAATATTTTTCATTCGTAGCTGCAAAATTAATTAGCAATTAAAAGTATAGCAATAGCATTTTAACCTAAATAACTTCATAATAAAAGACGAAAAAAGAAAATAAAATACAGAAATATATATATATAATACACACGTGCATCCTCATACATAAATACACGCACATATATGAGATGTAGCTGAAAGTATCACAAAGTATAGAAGGCCACTGGATTGCAGCAACGAAAAACCAACCGACTCAGCATATTGCTGCAGCGCTGATATTCTGTCGGAGCTAGAATAAATAATATAAGTTAAAATAGAGACTATCAAAACAGCGCAAGCGATTACTTTTACATTTACATAAGATCACGACTGTATCCCATAAGGGGTAGTCAGAGACTGGGCACTCACTGCAAAAACAGATGACTGCCTCAATCCACGTTTCACCAAAACAATATAATGCACTTGGTGTGATAGGTGGTGAGCCCATCGCCACCGTGCGCTGTTGGGTGCACAGTGCAGTTAAATTCCCTTACTCGCCTTTTACGAGATCCATTGGATGAGATGGAGTGGTAGTATTCTTTTAACGAGCCGTCACCACACGGCTCGCGATTACTGGGCATAATATATATTTGTTTTAATTACTTTTAAATTACTTAAAATAAGAACTAGTTTTAAATACTTACTTTAGATAAGACAGCAAATAAAAATAAGATAAGTAATATGTATATAAATATTTTAGGGTTAATTTTTTAATGATAACTTTTTAGTTTGATATTATTGTGTTAATATTGTTTCTTTGTGTATTTAATAAAGATTTAATCACGGAAAGATAAGTAATAATAAAATTATTATTATGAAATATGACGTTAAAGTGACCTTTGTTGTCTGTACTCTACTCAGTTCTTAATACCGGGTGAGTTTTTTTTTATTGTATGAAGTGATGAAACAAGCAAAACGTGAACCTGATGGCAAGTGCAACGTCCGCCCACAACAAATGCTGTGTCACCCAGAATATTTCTGTGTGACACCACACTGCGCCCGTAACCCTGAGACATCAGTTCTTAAGTCTCAAATGCCCAGTGATTACGCTAGCTCACAGTGCCCTTCAAACCGAAACACAGTAAAGCTTGCACACTACTACTTCACGGCAGAATAACTGGCCCTGGGGTGGTACCTACCCAGACGGATTCCTGTATAGGAATCCTACCACCATTCTAAACGTCACATAGACACGTCATCAATTTCTCTAACAACTAGACCGGCAACCACTATACATACATATTTAATAGATATACAAATACACGCAAGTATTCGAATGAAACGTAGTGTCAAAATTTCAAAGCAATCGGTGAAGAACTTTCTGAGATTTAAGATTTTAAAAAAACCAAACTTGTACATTTTTATTTATATGGATTGCGGTGATAATGGCTTAGATCGGTTTCTGATGATGATACTATTTAGTACATAAACATGTTTGCACGTACGTATATTAGGCACGCAATGTATTACGGAATACTCCAACTTGTACAATATACATACATACATAAGATCACGACTGTATCCCATAAGGGGTAGTCAGAGACTGGGCACTCACTGCAAAAGCAGATGACTGCCACAATCCACGTTTCACCAAAACAATATAATGCACTTGGTGTGATAGGTGGTGAGCCCATCGCCACCATGCGCTGTTGGGTGCACAGTGCAGTTTTATTCCTTACTCGCCTTTTACGAGATCCATTGGATGAGATGGAGTGGTAGTATTCTTTTAACGAGCCGCCACCACACGGCTATGTATGTACTCGTCCATATTACAGCAAGTCTGCCGCGGCTTCCAATAGTATTTTTTAAAAAGCTTATATTACTCGTACATGAAAAAAATATGTTTCCAATCCAATGGGACATGGTCTAGTTTCAAAAAATGAGTGCCAATTTTAATTTTTAACTTAGTGAATAATCTTGACCCACTTTTATCCCTCATCGGAATGCAAACTTTTACGGCGTTATTAAAATTGCATAAGATTTTACTTGAAAAAACATTTTAAACATTAACATTCGAAAACATTTTCAAATGAACAAATGCACTTTCAACAGCTGACATTAATATGAAGTACTAACGAATGCCTGCGACTTCGCACGTGTAATATATATTTAACTAGAAATTAATGAATAAGTTCAATTAAGTATTATTTAATAATTTACTGGTGGTAGGATTCCTATGCAGGAATCCGTCTAGGTAGGTACCACCCCAGGGCCAAAATACTGCCGTAAAGCAGTAGTGTGCAAACATTACTGTGTTTCGGTTTGAAGGGCACTATGAGCTAGCGTAATCACTGGGCATATGTGACTAAAGAACTTATGTCTCAGGGTGATGGACACAGTGTGGTGTTACACAGAAATTTTCTGGGTGACACAGCGACTGTTATGGGCAGACGTTACACTTCCCATCAGGTGAACGTTTTGCTCGTTTCATCACTTTATCCAATAAAAAAAAAATTCAAGCCTTTATCCAATATAGGGGGTTGGCAAAGACCACATCTATAGTCCACTTTTCGGCCCACGTCGCCGTATTTACTTTGCTTTAGCTTTTTCACTATTCTGTTATTACCCTTAATTGGGAATTTGAAAGAAAGAGAACATTTACCGCGGAAATACGCCACAGACACAAATACATAAAATTAGGCACTAGACTTACAAGTAAACAATGTATAGGAATATGTCTGTAAATATGATTTACACACAAACAGAAAGAAACATTAAACAACATCACAAAACTGAACATTTAACAAAACTCGAGTACAAAAATATTGTCACGTGGCGCATTGAGCAAACGGGTCTCACTCAGCTTAATGCCGCAGTCGAGACTACAGCGCTGGTTTTCAGTGAACCCGACCGGCGAAAGACATACGGACGTTCACGCTTGATGATAATAAATACATATTGTACATACACAACAAAAAACTAGCTAACTTAGTAAAATAAAAATACGTCCATAAAGTGGTAGTGCGTGGCAGAAAATTCCGCGAAAAACGCACTGTGGTGGAATGCCAACTATCCAGGTGGTGACGATGGAATTTTGTGTTCTGCCGCAAAGTGCGATGGTGAAAACCAGCGGCTGGAATTATTCCGAACAATTCCTCGGAACACTCCCCGTTGTAAATCCTGTAAAAAATGCGAAGAGATGCAACATCTCTTCGCAAGGCCAGTGTATCAAGCCGATCGGAAAGAACTTGGTCGTCGACGATTCGAGCCGCTCTTCGTTGAATACGGTCAAAAGGAAGAAGCTGGCACTGGGGTGCCCCCGCCCAAAGATGAGAACAGTACTCCATGTGAGGCCGAACCTGCGCCTTGTAAAGTTGCAAGTGGTGGACCGGCATGAAGTACTGTCCCGCTCTACTGAGCACGCCAAGCTTTTTAGAAGCCAATTTGGCCTTCCCTTCCAAGTGACCGCGAAACTGAACGTCATTCGATATGTCTACGCCAAGGATTCCGATACTGGCTGAGGCAACGAGGGGAATGCTTCCAAAACGAGGTGCTACGACGAAGGGTTTCTTTTTAGCGGTAAACGCGCAAACCTGTGTTTTATTTGGGTTAAACTGGACTAAGTTTAGTCGGCCCCAGTCTGAGATTTTGTCTAACAAAATCTCGACTTCAGACACAAGTTTGTTCCGGCACTCGTCGACGTGTTCCCGAGAAATATTAGCACGGCCGGTGTACAAGGCATCACCAGGCTGGGATTCGAATCCAGGACCCGCGGCTTAGAAGTCAGGTACTCCGACCACCAGGCCACGCCGTCGTTTTAATATATTACCTTTGTGACATTCATTGGCGCGAAGCGGCGTGAGATAGTGCTTTACACCAGACATGGCAAGGTCAAGCGATTCGGCGGGCTTCAAACGCCTCTATTATAATTATATTGCACTTATATGCTAATTTGAATACTTACCGGGTTTTTTTTATCGAGTAAAGAATTTTATCTACTGGTTTCCTAAAAGTCTTGCACTTGTAGTTATTAAGGAAACTAATTTTTTCTTATTGTGTTAATCTGAAATGGAAATGACTCGAAATATTTGAACCTAAATACGATTTTTCTTTCTTAAGAGTTAAATGAACGTCATGAGACGTGTACTTTTGGATTTTCCAAACTTTTTAAATCTAGCCTTAAGGTAGCTCATAACTACGTACGCGTGAGTATCTACATAGATCGTATTAACCAGAAATTCATGACCCTGCTTTATATAGCACAGTACAGGGAGCTAACGTTATCTATTCAACGAATTGAGATAAAGCTTGGCTATGTTTTTAAATAAGACTATAAGCTTTACGATAAAAATAAGTTCATTTAAATTGACCCAGTAGTTTCATGTGATGAGCGCGTTGACAGGCAGACAGACAAACAGAGAAAATTATAAAAACTGTTATATTGGTTACTCCGTCATCTCTTCAACACGTATTCTTCCAACTCAATCCCTTTTACTGCTTAGTGGCCTCAGAAACCAGACATTTATCGGAACAAGAAACTTAAGTAACTCCTTAAGAAACAGCAGTAAAGTTTGTAGAAAAACAAGAAGAAGAAGTAGAAACTCATTAGGAAGAAAAGGTCTATGGAGTTGCGCATATTAATACTATTGAATAATAATACTAATAAAAGAAATGCAATAATTTGTAGAATAATACAGAGGTGAACAGAGCCGTGGTAGCTCAGGGGCTAGGCGCTCGCTTTAAATTTCATAGTACGCGAGTGACCTGGGTTCGATTCCCGGTGCCGGCACCACTAAAATTGTTAATTGCAATTTTACCTTAGTCGCCTCTTACTCTCTCTGAGAGTATTGTACGGACAGTTATATATATATATATATATATATATATTGGTTATTTATATTATAATATAATTATTACGAGTATTTTATAGTATTTATATTTTTACACCAGACTCCACATTTTTTATATATTTGCACCTGTCATCACTTTTCTAGTCTCCCAGGGTTGACTGGCAGAGAATGCCTCTAGGCATTAAGTCCGCCCATTGTATTCCTTAGATTAAGGTGTTACAATTAAGATTAAATAAATAAATGTATGTATGTGGATTATAAATTGAGACATTGGGATTCAATTTCTTTAAATTTATTTTAACATTGTACTTTACAGTTGGTGGTATTACTTCGCCAAACTGTAGGACAGTTTGTTGGCCAATATATCACCGACTCACAAATACTGTATACTTTACGTACATAATCTAAAAGTTTAAATTAGTTACACTATCACCTGAAAGCCAGCCAGCTACGCCTGCTTTAAAGACCTGTGTTTTTGGATAGTCCGATGCATTACACACATGTACAGACTTGTTAAGTACATTTTGCAAAAAACGTCGTTACTGATTAATTCGCCTTTAGCGAGTCGTCCAATCGCGCTTCACAGCAAAATCCTCTGTCACATTTGACAAAAGGAATGTTCGATAAGAACCTCGACTGGAATTTTAGACAATTTTCGAACTGCACAATTTATCACTCCAGACTTTTGTTATAAATCGAATCGCTTTATCACCATTAGACGATTTAAATAAAAATAGCGACCTTCACATTTACTACCTTTTACATTTTTTCAAAACCGTGACTGTTTAAAAGATAATTAAAGGCAAAAGTAGTTTTCTATGTTACACATTACCGACCTGCGTAATGTTTCCTTAGTTATGAGAAACAACAATCTATACAAATAAATAAAATTGAAGTATCTGTTTGTAATAATAAAATAACAGCTTTTTACTCAATGCTTATGAAAGTATATACGGTACTTATAAGTAAAATACAATTTTTAAATTTTTTGTCTGTCAGTCTGTCTGTTTGTTCCGGCTAATCTCCGAAACGGCTAAACCGATTTGGACGGGACTTTCATTGGTAGATGCTGATGTAACAGCAGGTAACTTAGGTTACTTTTATTTAAGAAAAATAATAAAGGCTTCGCGCAAAAAATTAAAACCCAAAAATCCTATTCAAATACGGAAGTATATATGTAATGATTTCTTATATTTACGCGAACACTACACATTTAAATGAAACTAATTTTACGGATTTTATCGCGTTTATTTTTGTTATTTATAACCCGACGTTTCGAGTGCTTTACAGCACCCATGGTCACGGGGGGACTGAGGTGACAGATGTCCTGATGTCATAGTTAACCCGGAGTACCTTCAGCTTTTAATTATTATTTCTGGTCCGATCTACGCAGAAAGAGCTAACTGTGTCTTGAAGTCTTGCAGTGGTATGCTTGGTTTTTGACTTAATTTTATTAATTATAGGATCCCAAGCTGGTGGTAATACCCAACCATCTTCTCTATTAAAATTAGGATGTTTTTTAATTTCAATAGCCTCGCGAATCATCCTTGGTAGGAATCGGTGTTCTTTTGCGAGGATTCGTGGTTTATCAAATCTGATGTAATGGTTGGGATGATCCAGAACATGGTCACAGACTGCAGACTTCCTGGGGCGGCGATGCTTCACATCAGCTATATGTTCTTTTACGCGGGTTTTTATGGATCTTTTTGTTTGCCCTATGTCACATACATGTCTACCTGTTGAAGACTGCATCTTAATTGTAACTAGGAAGCTAACAGAGAACAATATGCCATTAGAACATGCAGAATTACTGAGACATTGCCTAACATCTGGCTATCTATTGTGGAAGGAACAATACTACCGGCAAGTAGATGGTGTGGCGATGGGCACCCCGGTATCTCCCATTGATGCTGACATTTTCATGGAAGACTTTGAGGAGAAAGCCCTCCGTACTTCTCCAGTAAAACCAAGGTTCTACAAGCGGTATGTAGATGATACTTTCACAATTCTACCTTCTAATAAAGTCCCTGCATTTTTAGACCACCTTAACTCCATTAATTCTAAAATACAATTTACAATGGAGTTAGAGACAAATAACTCTTTAGCTTTTCTAGATGTTTTAGTAATTAGAAATCCTAATAACACCTTGAGTCACACTGTGTATAAGAAAAAGACCCATACCAACAGGTATTTAAACGGTGAATCTCACCACCATCCTTCACAGTTAGCTACCGTGGGCAAATCTTTGTTTCAGAGAGCACAAGGGATCTGTGACAGTAAACACCTGGCCGCCGAGCTTCAGCATGTCAAGCAAGTTTTGCAAGACAACAAGCTTCGTGTTCCGCGCCTTCGTCGCAGTGACCGAGTGAAGCCGGCCACAGTCGAGCGTGTACCTGCCATATGTCAGAGGAGTCACGGACAAGATTGACTTTATCTTGAAGCGGGCTTCCATAAAAACATTTTTCAAGCCGCCGAAGAAGATAAGTCAATTTTTACCATCTGTCAAGTGTAACATCCCTCTACAAGATGCAGGAGTATACAAGCTGGATTGTGAATGTGGTCTCTCTTACATAGGGCAAACAAAAAGATCCATAAAAACCCGCGTAAAAGAACATATAGCTGATGTGAAGCATCGCCGCCCCAGGAAGTCTGCAGTCTGTGACCATGTTCTGGATCATCCCAACCATTACATCAGATTTGATAAACCACAAATCCTCGCAAAAGAACACCGATTCCTACCAAGGATGATTCGCGAGGCTATTGAAATTAAAAAACATCCTAATTTTAATAGAGAAGATGGTTGGTACCACCAGCTTGGGATCCTATAATTAATAAAATTAAGTCAAAAACCAAGCATACCACTGCAAGACTTCAAGACACAGTTAGCTCTTTCTGCGTAGATCGGACCACAAATAATAATTAAAAGCTGAAGGTACTCCGGGTTAACTATGACATCAGGACATCTGTCACCTCAGGTCCCCCGTGACCATGGGTGCTGTAAAGCACTCGAAACGTCGGGTTATAAATAACAAAAATAAACGCGATAAAATATGTAAAATTAGTTTCATTTAAAAGTATATATGTATATCAAAGATACGGGATACATTGGGTCGGCTCTTTTACGCGGGTGAAATAATGCGGGTAGTATACATTAAGACACAGAATGATCTAAAAATTAAAAATCTTTTATCGATAAATTTTGTTTAGACGGGTCGACTCTCCACCTAATCGGGACAGAAATAAATAAACTAGCATAAGACGATTATATAAATATAAAATAAATTTGTTACTGACACTTACTAACTAAAATTGCAATACACGATAAAAAATGATACATACTATGAATATTTAGCAGTTTCTAAAAATGTCCTGCTGTACAATATACTCGTATAATAACAAGGAGATAAGCCTATGCCAACGCTGCTGCTACGTCATCGGTCTGGTTGGTTTAAAGACTGCATGGCCTAGTGGTCAGTATTAAGGTAGTTCTAAATCGCTGGTCCTCGGTCACATTTATGCAAATATGCTGATTGTTGGTTTTCGGGTCTGATTGATATGTGGTTGTGAAATTTATATATGTGCAACGCGCTTACGATACAGGAGAAGTCATAGTGTGCGGCATTGTTTAAACAATTCAGTTACTGGACATTTGGGACGATTATATTGCCTTCAGTCAATAATTTATTTTAATATGTTTATTCTCTTTCGCCACCATCAGACGGCGAACACATTCGACAATTAAAACATGGCAATTAGGTATTTTCTTTGCACTGAATTTACTCTTTAATAATACTGCCTTCCTCTAAGAACCGACGACTTATTTCAATTCTAAAATTAATTAAAATAAAGTAAACTACAGCAGTAAATTTTCCCTATGCTTTAATTCGCTGCATTTTAGACGTATTTAACTTTAAGCGAACATTTCCGGAACTGCTTATGTGAAGGAGTAATATAAAAGCTAGTTTTAAAACTGTTTTGTGTGTTAATACTAATTTAATACGACCCACTTTCCTATGCTTTAAGGTGGAAATAGAATGAACATTTACTACGATATCCTTACAAATGTAGATAAATATATTGACATTCTGCGAAATTAAAATAAATGAAAATACCAAACCTATTTTTTAATAAAATATAGTTTATTTAATAGTTTAATTTTTTTTTAATTTATTCTTTATTGCTGACACCTTAAGCTAAGGGCTGCAATGGACGGACTGAATGCCTGGTGGTATTCTCTACCAGTCGACTCTTGTTATGGTGAAAAGTAGACGGCAGGTGCTAACCAAAGCATAAAAAAAATAGAAGGAAAATAAATTAATGGTTATTTTTATATGTAATATACAATTTAGATATATAATAAATAAATTATACGTAAATAAACAGATATGCAATTACTATATAATGGAAAGTATTCTTAATATATGTCCGACGATTTGAATTAGTTAATACAGTATACAATAATCATAGAATTCTGGAGCAACGCCTCTGACGAATAGAAAGCCACCTGCTTAGAACGGCAAGAAGAGACGAGTTCATATTTAAGTAAACCGAAAATGAATCTAATGCGATTGTTGAGAAGGCGCTCCAACTTATCAAGACGAGATTGAGATAGGTCCGAGTAACACACATCTGCATACTCAATGATGGATAAAACTAAGGACTGGATAAGCAACAGCTTTGCTTTAAAGGGCAGGAAATTTTTAAGACGGTAGAGTATATATAGGGTAAGGTGGCAATAACTTTCCGGCCAACTTCAGAAACGTGTGATTCTCAACTCAATGACTGGTCCAAATGCAAGCCAAGACTTTCCACAGTATTAGAGATTGGAATTAACGTTCCATTGTAATAAACAGGACTAAGGTTACCGAAATCAATCCTGGCCAGAATCCTTTATGACCATTATGACCCAATCGCACATACATATACATAAGATCACGACTGTATCCCATAAGGGGTACTCAGAGACTGGGCACTCACAGCAAAACCAGATGACTGCCACAATCCACATTTCACCAAAACAATATAATGCACTTGGTGTGATAGGCGGTGAGCCCATCGCCACCATGCGCTGTTGGGTGCACAGTGCAGTTAAATTCCTTACTCGCCTTTTACAAGATCCATTGGATGAGATGGAGTGGTAGTATTCTTTTAACGAGCCGCCACCACACGGCCCACGGCCCAATCAACCGTAAAAATTAAGAAAAATGTAAATATGTTATTATAAAAATATATTTCTTCAGAAGAAAATAATGAATAAGCAAATCATAAATATCTTTTTTAATCCACACCAACCGTATATTTTTATTATTTGATACTTTTTAGATAAGTATGTTTTATAATTTTTTTGTTATATAATGTTAAAATTTGCGTAAATAAATAAAACAAATGGTTACATTAAAAACGGAGCTGCATCCATCTGCAAACACGATATTGTTGATTGTAAAGTCGAAGCGTCCTTAAACCTCCAGTGACCTAGTGAACCAAATATTTGTACTTATTTATTTATAAAAGGTTTCATCTTCTTATAAGATAAAAGGTATGCGTAAATAGATTGGTATTTTATCTAATTATTTATTGGTGGTAGGATTCTTTATAGTGGGGTTCCCATAGTACACAGTGACCACTCTAAATATCTTGGTATTTTCCTCGACAGGTCACTCACATTCCGTAAAAACTGCGAAAACACCAAGCAGAAAGTCCACGCTCGAAACAGTCTACTACGCAAATTTGTTTCTACAAGGTGGGGTGCTTCGCCTGGCGTTATGTGCACCTCTGGGTTGGCGCACAGTTTCTCCGCAGGCGAATATGCGTGCCCCGTATGGAGCCGCTCAACTCATGCAAAGTTGGTGAATACAGCTTTAAACGAAACATGCCGGATAACTGGCTGTTTAAAGCCGACCCCGGTGCCAAAGCTGTATCCCCTGGCAGGAATAGCTCTACCAGAGGTCCGCAGAGCGGTAGCATGCTCCAGTGAAAGAGCCAAAATGGAGAAGGATTCGCGGCATCCCATGTACAACCACACCCCGGTGCCGCAAGGGCTAATAAGTCGGAACCGTTTCGCCGAACGCGTCCTCCCTCTCTCCTATAAAAAAACTCTTCTAAAACAGAGTGCATATACGGTGCCGTTCCACAAACAATGGACCACCTCATGTCGTGTCCTGCGCGTCCTTCCATCTGCACGTTACAGTAATTAATGGAGGCTACTGAGAACGCAATACTCGTAGCTGAGTTCTGGGCGGACAAAATTTAGGCAGCCAACGACACGCTAAGAAGAAGAATGATGTCAACAAAGAAATAAATTTAATACTTCATCAGATCGAATTCGTTTTAAGGAAAGGTCACATCAATTGCATCCGTAATCGATGAGCTTGTATGAAAACACTCATGAAAGTAGATGAAGCGAAAGATATGTTTCAGAATCGTAGTAAGTGGAAATATGTGGTCTCTGCCTATGGGAAAAAGTCGTGACTCTGTCGATGTATATATGTATATAGAATGACATATGAAACTTAAACTTGACCATGATCTTAGACTTATTCAACTTGAAACCAGCCCGCTGAGATGATTTATTAAACTTTTGCAGTTAAAGTTGGACAGAAACAGGCTAAAATGTATTGAATACACTAGTGTACACACTAATACACTATAATACACTAGTGTATTCAATTCATTTCTCGCCTGTGTTCATGTATTACATAGATTAATTTGTTTACCGCCGATTCATTGAAAACAATTAGCGGGAACATTGATCACGTATAAATACTGTCACGAATATTAATTTCAAATTTACGTTTTTATAAACGCATTCATATTACAATTCTCATTAAAGTTTCATATGAGTTAATTTACAACGTAAATTATAATTTACGTTTTATAAACGCATTCATATTACAATTCTCATTACAGTTTCATATGAGTTAATTTACAACGTAAATTATAATTTACGTTTTATAAACGCATTCATATTACAATTCTCATTACAGTTTCATATGAGTTAATTTACAACGTAAATTATAATTTACGTTTTATAAACGCATTCATATTACAATTCTCATTACAGTTTCATATGAGTTAATTTACAACGTAAATTATAATTTACGTTTTATAAACGCATTCATATTACAATTCTCATTACAGTTTCATATGAATTAATTTACAACGTAAATTATAATTTACGTTTTATAAACGCATTCATATTACAATTCTCATTACAGTTTCATATGAGTTAATTTACAACGTAAATTATAATTTCAACATTTAGTAAATCTGTGTTAAATTTTAAAGTAATATGAGTTTAGTTATCGATATTAGTTTGCTTGTGCACACTATTGGGGAAGTACAAGTGTTGCTCTTTAAAAACTGAGTATTACTCAGAATTTGCACACAGATATTGTGTTTCATGCGGATATTAGCAAATAAATTTCACTGGTGATAGGATTCCCATGTATGAATCCGTCTAGGTAGGTACCACCTCAGGGCCAGTTATTCTGCCGTGAAGTAGTAGTGTGCAAACATTGCTGTGTTTCGGTTTGAAGGGCACTGAGAGCTAGCGTAATCACTGGGCATATGAGACTTAAGAACTGATGTCTCAGGGTGACGGGCGCAGTGTGGTGTCACACAGTAATTTTCTGGGTGACACAGCATTTGTTATGGGCAGACGTTACACTTACCATCAGGTCAACGTTTTGCTCGTTCCGTCACTTTTATGAAATAAAAAAACGAAACTTCGTTTCTCTACTGTAAAATATCAACGTAAATTAAAATAATAACGTTGCTTTGTTTAATATGGTTCTTTTCAGTGTACCTGGTTTTTTCAGAGATCAGTGTACCTGGTTTCTACACCACGGGTCCTCATTTTGAATGCCAGCTAGCCACCCACCATTTGTGCAAAATCATAAAATTTTGATTTTCGGGTCTGGTTGTCTTGTGCATGAGAAAATTATGTCTGTAAAACGAACTCACGAGACATATTTTTCTCATGCACAAGACGTAAGAGTAAAACGAACTCATAATAATCATGATAAGGGCGATAATTTGATGCTTCATCGATAATATATGTAAATGATTGGGCACATTGACCATTTACCATCGGTGAACTGTGTGCCCGTTTCGTCACCTTACTGATGGCAGGGTTCCTATGCAGGAATCAGTCTAGGTTGGTAACACCCCAGTCCGGTTATTCTGCTTTGAAGCAGTAGTGTGAGAATATTACTGTGGTTCGATTTAAGAGCTAGTGTAATCACAGGGCACATGAGACTTTAGGACTGTTGCCTCAGAGTGACAAATGTTGCACTTACCACCAGGTGAATGTTTTGCTCGTCTCGTCACTTTATCTAAATAAAAAAAAGCACTATTATAATAAAAAAATACAAAGTAATCTTTTCGTGACGATTCGCAAACGTCGTTTACGGAAAGCCTTTCCTCGGCTTTATCCCTTATGATATATGCTTGAAGGTGATGTATGCTGATATTATGCGTACATTGTTCTTTCTTACTATATCATCTACGCCACAGATATACCAATGGAATTCATTTAAATTGATAGTATTAGAAAATGATTTTAACCAAAAGCCAGTTTGAATTTGAAAAAATGATATCAAGTAGTTGGCGAAAAATATTAGAAAATGATTTTAACCAAAAGAAAGTCATTTTGAATTTGGAAATAAAATATAAAGTGGTTGGAGCCACTATATTTCTATTTTTCCGGGGAATTGGATAGATACAGGTGGCCGAGGTGGGCTTGCATTGCAGCAGCACGGTTGCTTTTTGAATATAGAGTTGAGTATGAAGAAGATCAGAATATATAGAGCAGTGTACTGACGTGGCGTGAAAATGGCTGCAATGATTATGGATTATGTTGATGTACAGTCTCCATCAGTATCGAGTGAACGTTTCAACATAATCTTACTACTATAATAAAGGGGGCTCAGCAACGTGTTTTGTGGTAATATATGGGGGAGGCTTATTTACAGCAGTGGATTAGTGATAGGCTGAAATGATTATGATGATGAATTAATAAAGCTAGAGTGTATATAAGTATGAACGCACTAGTCTCAGGAAATTCACTGGTGGTAGGATTACTGTGCAGGAATCCGTCAAGGTAGGTTCACCATCTCAAGGCCAGTTATTCTGCCGTGAAGCAGAAGTGTGCAAACATTACTGTGTTTCGGTTTGAAGGGCACTGTGAGATAGAGTAATCACTGGGCATATGAGACTTAGAACTTTGTCTCAGGGTGATGGGCACATTGCGATGTCACACAGAAATTTTCTGGGTGACAGCATTTGTTATGGGTAGACGTTGCACTTACCATCAGGTGAACGTTTTCCTCGTTCCATCACTTAACCCAATAAAAATTCGATTTGAAAAATTATTTTTGCAGTAGTACTCCGTTTATTAATGTGTGGTGTAGGTGGTGTGATGATGACGAATATATAGTTTATTAAATAAGAGTTTAGTCAAAAACACTTACACACTTTATTGTCCACAAGACACAGACAGAAGGAGAACACAGAACAAAGATAACAGCTTTAAAGCAGAGGGCAGAAACAGAGCAAATTAGAGATTACGATAAAATATAAAATAAGTCTTTAGCGAAAGCGTAATGCAACGATAGCAAGCGACATGCACCTGGCGTCGTAAGCGCTAAACGACTGGCGGGCGGAATGTGCTCTCGCGCAACCGGCCGGCAGCTACTACGTCGTCGAGGTAAAACAATTATTAATCGTCCGGTCGCGCGCTGTCTGATGCAGCCGCTACGGCCGGGGTTCGATGCCGGACGTTAAACATTCGATGACTCGGCCAACTGGTGTGTATGTGTTAGTGTATAAGGTAGTCCACAAATGTAATATTATCAGCTATAAAACTTTTTCAGTCATGTGGTCGGCTTATTTTAGGCGTGTGAACCCGCTGGGCACAGCTAGTCGTTTATAAAGGTTTTCTTAAGGGATTTTTTTTTCTTCAGCTTATCTTTATTGCTTCACCTCTTCAAAATCTCACCACTCCATGGGTTGTCTGGTATAAAATGTCTAAAGGCATTAAGTCCGCCCTTTGTATCCTTTCTTTGTAAAGGAAGCAATAAGAGATTAAAATAAAAATAAATAAAAAAGTCTAAGTACCGCAGTTAGTTATTACAGATAATAAATGCCAAAATTGTGGTCAGAGTCCTAAAGCATGTTACGTTTGACAACGAAATAATAATCACTGAGCAAAACATGATTAATATCAATTCAAGTATTATTTATCAGTAGTTCACCAAGTGGAACTACTGGGGGAAATAGTCTCAATAGTTTAACGATTCAACTAATCAGTTGAACTACTTTTGGTTTACTGGTGGTAGGATTCCTATGCAGGAATTCGTCTAGGTAGGTACCACCCCAGGGCCAGTTATTCTGCCGAGAAGCAGTAGTGTTCAAACATTACTTTGTTTCGGTTTGAAGGGCACTGTGAGCTGGGCATTTGAGACTTAAAAACTGATGTCTCTGGGTGACGGGCGTAGTGTGGTCTCACACAGAAATATTCTGGGTGACACAGCATTTGTTGTGGGCCGACGTTGCACTTACCATCAGGTGAACGTTTTGCTCGTTTCGTCACTTTATAAAATAAAAAAAAACAAACTAGTGGGAATTAACCCTTCTTTCTTGTTCCTTCTTATAAATGTCACAATCGTCCACGTTAAAATATACTGCTTCACAAACATACACTACAAACGTATACATAAATATACGAAGTAATATAGGAAAGCCTCGGT
This sequence comes from Luehdorfia chinensis, assembly GCA_019845155.1. Classification (NCBI taxonomy): domain Eukaryota; kingdom Metazoa; phylum Arthropoda; class Insecta; order Lepidoptera; family Papilionidae; genus Luehdorfia; species Luehdorfia chinensis. The sequence goes on along the minus strand of JAHVAK010000024.1, from coordinate 7,588,726 downwards.
TCTGGGAAAACCATGTAAGTTGGTAGTTTCTTTTTATAATTTACTCCTTTTTCTTTTCAGTCTATCATTAGTCCATTGCTGAACACAAGCCTCCCCCATAGATTTCCACAAAAGTTTGTAGCTCTCATTTTGGGGGGATTATGCCATATTTGCCACGCTTGGCAGACGGGTTGGCAACCGCGTTCATTTATTCAGATGTTCCAGGAAGATACTGCTGCCTATCTCCCGGTTTTTATTTTCCCTCTGGCGACTTTTACGACACCCACGGGATGAGATGGGGTGGTAGATTCTCTTAAGGCGCTACCATAGTAGAAATATAAAGGTAATGAAATAGTTTGGCAGCGATCATATCGGAATGGTATACATCCATGCAATTTTTTAAATTATACTAAACCTTTTATAAAGTGCAGCAACTATGAATTTCCGCTTTCCATGATCCTGACACATCTCTTTCGCTTCGTCTACTTCCAGTAAATTTCTCATTCATTCTCGTCGATTTAGAACACTGTTAACCTGGCGACTTGCCAGGAAAATCTGCATTAAAAATATGATCGACAAAGAATAACAAAATAAGAAGGCATATTTAAATGAAACTAATTTTACGGATTTTATCTCGTTTAATTTTGTTATTTATAATCTGATTTAGAACCTGAAATTATTATTTTTGGTCCGATCTACGCAGAAAGAGCTAACTGTGTCTTGAAGTTTTGCAATGGTATGCCTGGTTTTGACTTAATTTTATTAATTAGAGGATCAAATCAAAATCGATTCTTGCGAACTGCCACCGAAGCCGGTTGGTATCAACGCAACGTAGACCTTCACAGTGACTGTGAAATGCCCTTAATCTCTGAACACTTCAGAGCATTATCACGGCGATTTTTCGAAAAAGCCGCGGTTCATCCAAACCCGCTGGTGGTTAAAGCAGCAAATTACCGACCAGATAAAAACGCGACCGAACGCAAACGTCGCCCGCGAAATGTGCTAGACGACACGGACGTCTCAGCACTCCCTGACCACGACACGGTCAGTCACGATCCAGGCTACTCTGTACACACAGTTAATAGCTTTAATATAACACGCACCACGACGCGCGACCGCCGTAGAGAGCGGCGCGCAGCAGTCGACAATCACACCGCGTACACACGATAAACCCGTGTTCCAGGGCGGTTCTCACCGCCCAGAGTTACCGACACACAAGTCGACAGTCCGAATAGAGGCCCGCAGCCTCCCTCGGATGGTCATTAGACGACTTAAAATCATTTGAGATATTCGAAATCGCGAACGCGACACAGTCCGAATTTCGATTTGTTTGTAGGAGTTTATTTAAGTATTTATGTTTAGGTCAAAATAAACCTGGCACGCGGGCTCCTGGCCCGTGAGCACAGTATCCGATGAAGCTGTAAAAGCCAAAAAGGCTAAAAGCAATTACATCACCGAAATAATATCAAAATTATTATATAATATAGTTACAGTCCGCTTGCTACTTTCATTTCCTGCCCTAGGATCCAACAGAGGAGTTTGGATACTAATGTTACATTACTAATGTTACATAACTAATTTTGTATAACTTTTCCTTTTCATGAATTTCTGTTTCTAGAATAGTTTGATAAGAACTATTGAAAACATAAGAAAGCTAACAAAGTTTATTTTGCGGCGAACTATGTTATCGAATTCATGAACTTCGCATTCTGATTATCGAACAAATTTTCCAACGTAATGTTACTCTACATTCGCTGCTTGTCGGAAAACGAAGTGGGAAAATATTTTATTACTGTGCGGACCAGTTATTTTATATTCCAAGAGAGTTTTGACTGGCGCAGTGTTTTTCGTACAAACGCTTGGGAATTTATATTATTTATTATATTTCGTAACAGCGATAAAATTATAAGTTTTTTGTCTAAAGGAGAAAGTGTGAACTAGCTTGCTTTAATATCTTTTTCACTTTTTTCTATTTTAATATAAATCTAAGTGAGAGCTAACTTGCGACACTAGTAAAACTTTTACCTAATGGTGCAACGTCTGCCAATAACAAGTGCCGTGTCTCTCAGAATGTTTTTTTTTATTTTAGGCTTGTATAAATGTATAAAGCTCTTATGAATGTCAAAATCTACACCGGTTCAAAAAATAAGACCTCAGAAAAGAAGCGACAAGAAACTCTGAGGTATTTTCTTTTTCTCAATATCATGTTCCATAACGTCAAGTATAAAATACATTATTTAGGTACAATATCACATATTTTGTAGCCAGAGGATTTGCAAGTGCAGAGTTTTCTACACATCTTTGTCCTCTATTTTATAATACGCTTTTTCTAATATTGTCTTCTTGACAAGTTTGTTGAATTCTGTCAGGTTTTGCATCACATTTTTACGAATTTTGTTATAATTTATTTTGGATCTTCTAAGAAAAGATTTTCTAGTTTTGGCCAACATAAACACAGGAACCTCTTCGTGCCGCCTCGGCCCATTCTAATGTGATGCCACCAAATTGCTCCCGTCCCCAGAGATATCAGTGCTTAAGTCTCACCTGCCCAGTGATTACACTAACTCTCAGTGCCATTCCGGCAGAAACACAGCAATGTTTGCACACTACGGCTTCACCGTAGACTTACTGGTCCCACGATAGGACGTACCTAGGCGGATTACTCCATAGAAATCTTTTGAAAAACTAAACAAATAAATAAAATTAAAGTGTCTGTTTGAACTACGAGTATATACGGTACATAAAAGAAAAATACAATTTTTATAATGTTTGTCTGTCTGTCTGTCTGTTTGTTCCGCTAATCTCCAAAACGGCAGGACCGTTTTTGAGGGAATTTTCACTGACAAATAGCTGATATTACAGCGGGTAACGTAGGCTACATTAATTTTAGAAAAATAATTAGTGTTTCGCGCAAATAAAAACCCCCAAATACCCATTCAAATAGAGGAGTCTATGTGCATATCATCGATCGGGGTCGACTTTGTTACGCTGTGAAACCGCGGGGCACAGCTAGTAAACAAAATAAAAAAAACACAGTATACCATTAGCCAGGATTATCTTACAGTGCCACAAGGCATGTCCGCCTCTTGCAGCACATACGATAAAGGATAAATAAATAAAACGGAAATTTGATGGAAACATGTTAATAAAAGTAACAATAAAGAGTTAAATAAAATTTTATAATTTAATTTCATGTAAAGCAATCTAAAAAAATAAATAAATAAAGGAGCCATAAATAAGTTGTCGCACATTAACGGAAAACTTACGGTATGTACACCTTAGGTAAATTCACCTAAAATGAGGTGTTCATTACATGAACTACTCTCAATTGTACTAAATTAAGTTAAATACATATAAGGTGTGCGCTACTCGAGTGCTTGTTAGGCACTTGCTTGTTAGGTGTAACTACTACAGATATTCATCGATTCGGATGATTCTTTTTATTGTTAATAGAATCAGGCGTTAATTTGCAAATGAATTTGCTAAGAACCGCGTGCAAAATTTTCAAATGGTGTGTATTACCTAGTTTTAGCTCTGGTGTGTATTACCCCATCTCATCCCGTAGGTTTCGTGAAAGTCGACAGAAGTAAAATTAAAACCCGATGATGGGCAGCAGCATCGCCCCGGAACACCTGAATATATAAACTGCGGTTTCCAACTTGCCTGCCAAGCGTGGCAACTAAGGTAAAATCCCTTCAAACCTACAAATTTTTCTGGCGATCTATGGGGGAGGTCTGTGTTCAGCAAAAAAGGTAAATGTCTTGGTGCTCTTGTCACTTGCCACAAAACAATATCAGGTCGCGGGTTCCGTAGGCCATACAAATTTTGGTAGATAGCTGCTTCGGGTCTTGGTGTTTGTTCAAGTGGAATTTGTGTGTGTATAACGCACCCAAGGATTAGCAAGCTGAAGTGGCAATGGGCCGGCCATATAGCTCGGAGAACCGATAACCGTTGGGGAGGAAAGGTTCTCGAGTGGCAACCTCGTACTAGCAAACGCAGTGTAGGGCGACCCCCCACTAGATGGAGCGACGACCTACATGGTTTTGCAGGAAGTCGATGGATGCAGGTTGCTCAGGACTGTGTTTTGTGGCAATCTATGGGGGAGGCCTATGTTCAACAGTGGACTATGGTAGGCTGAAATGATGATGATGATGAAAACGCACCCATACACACGACGCGGGAGAAATAATAAGTTTTTTAAATTAAAAAAATTTGGTCTGTTTTAAGTGATAATCAAATATTTATTTAATGCACTGGTATTTTTACCATCAGCCAGGATTATCTTACAGTGCCACAAGGCATGTCCGTCCCTTGTAGCACATACTAGTTATGCCAGATGATGCCACCTAGACGGATTCCTGCATATGAATCCTACCACCATTTAAAATATATGTAATAATAACGTATGACAAATACACATTATATCCATGTTGTCAGCGGTTTGTCATTAATGTATAACTTCTAAAAGTGATAAGGATTAATGTTACAAAGCTTTTAGCACAGCTGTCTACTCCTTTCCACTTATATAAATTCACCTAAAATGAGGTGTTTATTACATGAAATACTCTGAAATATACTAAATTAAGTTACATATAAGTTGTGCGCTACTCGAGTGCTTGTTTGGGTATAACTCCTACATCATCATCATCATTTCAGCCTGTCATAGTCCACTGTTGAACATAGGCCTCCCCCATAGATTGCCATAAAACACGGTCCTGAGCCACCTGCATCCATCGACTTCCCGCAAACCCGCAAACCAGGTCGTCGCTCCAACTAGTGGGGGGTTGCCCTACACTGCGTTTGCCGGTATGAGGTTGCCACTCAAGAAGCTTTCTTCCCAAACGGTTATCGGTTCCACGAGCTATATGATCCTACAGATATTCACCGATTTGGATGATTATTATTAAAGTCAATAGAATCAGGCGTTACTTTGCAAATAAATAGAATCAGCATGCAAATGGTTTGTATTACCTAGTTTTAGCTCGCCATGTGGTGGCGGCTTAAGAAAATCTACCAGCCCATCTCATCCCGTGGGTGTCGTAAAAGTGGTCAGAAGTAAAATTAACACCAGATGATGGGCACCAGCATCGCCCTGGAACACCGGAATAATTAAACCGTGGTTGCCAACCTGCCTGCGAAGTGAATGTCTTGCTTCTCATGTTACTTGCCACAAAACAATATCAGGTCGCGGGTTCTGTAGTCCATACAAATATTTGTAGATAGCTGCTTCGGGTCTTGGAGTTTGTGCATGTGGAATTTATGTGTGTAAAACGCACCCATGTTGTTGTTGTTGTTGTTTCAGCCTATCACAAGTCCACTGCTGAGCATAGGCCTCCCCGATAGATAGCCACAAAAGTTTGCAGCTCTCATATTGGAGGGATTTTGCCATAGTTGCCACGCTAGGCAGGCGGGTTGGCAGCCGCAGTTTATTTATTCAGATGTTACAGGAAGATGCTGCTGCCATCTCCTGGTTTTAATTCCCCTCTGTCGACTTTTACGACACCCACGGGATGGGATGGGGTGGTAGATTCTCTTAGGCCGCTACCACACTGCGTAAACGCACCCATACGTAAATAAAAAAGGAAACCTGTTTTAAGTGATTTGGAATGTTTACCAGGGTCATTTCAATTAGAATAAAATAGTTATTGGCCGATATAGAAAATTAAAATTTGATCATTCCAACACTAAGTTTAAATTTAAATAAAATATGAAAGAATATGTAAATTAAGAAAGTTTGTGCCTCGAAAGAAAATTATAAAATAAATGAACTTTGTTCTCATAGACAAGTTCTTCCTGTGGAACTTAATTATAAACCAAGTTAAAATTTCTTAGGATCCTTTAAAAACTTTTTATTATTGGCAACTCGTTTTGGTTTTAGGATTTAGTTTTCGGATTGGTTCAAAAATGATTATTAATATTCTGTATTGACTCCTATAATTTAATCTGTAGATGTAATGTATGGTATGATACATTCAGTTATGTTATAGTTGTCTGTTTCACTGGTGGTAAGATCCCTAGATTTAGAAACTGATGTCTCAGGGGTGACGGGCGCAGTGTGGTGCCACATAGAAATGTTCTGGGAGACACGGCATTTGTTATGGGCAGACGTTTCTCTTGCCATCAGATGAACGTTTTGCTCGTCTCGTCATTTTCTTGTTTAAAAAAATGGATTATTGCAAATTAACGTTCTTTCCTTCATTATATTTAATAGCAATTTAAAGTACATATTTATTAATTCACGTGCTCGGCGGCCATGAAGAAAATACTGAGAAAACCTGCGAGTGTGAGAAATAACAATTTTTTTTAGCATCTAATGTAAGTCAATCCGCACTACAGAAACGTGGCGGACTCTTCCCGCTTTCTAAACCCGTTCAGAAATGAGAGGGGGCCTGTGCCCAGCAGTGTGACATTAATAGTTATTGTCATAGTCATTTTTTTTTATTGTATAAAGTGACGAAACGAGCAACACGTTCACCTGATGGTAAGTGCAACGTCCGCCCACAACAGATGCTGTGAGACTTCAGTTGTTAAGTCTTAAATGCCCAGTGATTACGCTAGTTCACAGTGCCCTTCCAACCGAAACACAGTAATGCTTGCACACTACTGCTTCACGGCAGAATAACTGGCCCTGGGGTGGTACCTACCTAGACGGATTCCTGCATAGGAATCCTACCACCAGTATTTCAGCCCACAACTAGTCTACTGCTGAACATAGGCCTCCCCAATCGATTGTAGCTCTCAATTTGGGAGGATTTGGCATAGTTTCCACGCTCGGCAGGCGGGTTGGCAACCGCAGTTTATTTATTCAGATTTCGAGGAATGTGCTGCTGCCCGTCTCCTGATTTTTATTATCCCCGTGTCGACTTTTACGACACCCGCGGGATGAGGTGGGGTGGTAGATTCTCTTAAGCTACCACACGGTAGACATTAATAGGCTGTTACTTTATTATAAAACAGTAAAGATTCTAATCTTCTTATGATTCCGTATTGATCGAACGTCTTCAGCTTAATAACAGAACCTTCAACTCAGTTAGTAAAGCAACATGATCTGAGCGCGGGAGGAGACATGCGGGCGGCGGGACCACCGACGTCATCGAGAGGCAGCGACGATCGGACACTCGCTTTGGAAGACCCACCGTCACCGGTTGCCTATCGTGTATTAACCAGTTTTTTTTTTATAAAAGGGGGCGAGAATACAGCACCCATTTTTCAGTCCACTAAGTATCATTTTATTCCATCGCAAAGACTCAAGCAAACTCCGTATTTTTATAACTAGTATCTTTCATTACCAAGCTTTCAACTCCCTTAATGTCCATCTGGCCGATTTTCGACCACGGTGACCACTGCCCAATACTGTCGGAAGCTATTACCTGCACAGGAGACATTATAGTGCCACAAGTGTACGCGCAAACACAGGCACTCACCAGTCCCCATCTATCCGAGCCCGATGTAACGATAAGAACACAATCGGACCTACCAACGATTACTACGGACGACCGACGAACGGAAAACCAACGATTTTGTGTTTTTGCACAAATGTGGGAGCCAACATACACACTGGGATTCGAACCCAGGACCCGCGGCGAGGGAGTGCGGTACTCTGACCAACAGGCCACGCGGTCGCCATCTCTAATAGAGACTAATGTTATAAAGCTTTTACTTACTTGTATGTTCCTTTTCCCCACTTATCTCAATTGGCTCGCACGATATCGCATATACATTTATAACTGCAGAATAAAAATAGGAGTATCGTCGCTACACTGAATTCAGTTATGGTTTACTGGTGGTAAGTATTTCTAAGCAGGAATCCCTCTATGTGAGTACTACCTCAGGGATAGTTATTCTACCGTGAAGCAGTAGTGTGTAGACATTACTGTGTTTCGGTTTATATATGCCCAGTGATTACGCTAGCTCTCAGTGCCCTTCAGACAGAAACACAGCAATGTTTGCACACTAATTAGCTACTTTACTAGCCCTTCACTGCGTTTTTTGGTACAAGTTGTCACACAAGAACCTTTCTTATCAGTGCAACACTCACTGGTTGAAGACTTTTTAATTTGGTTTTGAGACATTGATGTATACTCGATGAAAAGATGTGACGTAGAATTTATATTACAATATAAGTAAAACTCTTCTAAACAAGTATCTAAGGAAGACTTCTTAGGCGCAACGACCCCGAAGTGCGTCTTGGTCTCCGACACGAGAACACGCCCCTTGTCAATGTCCTGCGCTATCTCCCGCCAGTTTTCTCGGACTTTAAGTTCGCGCAGGTCAGCCTCTACTTGGCAACTCCAGCGATATTTGGGACGACCGACTGGTCGACCCATATACGCTCTCTTTACACTGTGATCCTCTTCTCCCATCAGTTCTACATAACCAAGCCACCGGGGACAGTGTGCTTTGATTTGCCTAATGATTTTAAGCTGCCATGAGATCTTCTATCCTAGCCTTCAGTCTAATCACATGCGTTACATCGGTACGGGTAGATTTTTTTTGGACAAGTCAGTGCCCCTGTGTTTGCGCGTACACTTATGGCACTATTATATTTTCTGTATTGTTGATCACTTGACAGTATTCGGCAGTTGTCGCCGTGGTCGAAAAGCGGCCAGCAGGACAACAATACACTAAAAAAAATCAGTAATCACTTAAGCCAGTCAAAGTTCTCTGAAGCAACATGTTTATTAGTACCAATTTCGCGTGTAAATAGTATCTCCAAGATGCTTCTTGGTCTGAACAAGCCCCAAATCAGAACGGTTAATAGCGCCGTAACAGGACATCGATCTTTTAACATACATAGTTTGCTTTAGCTGCCCTCCAGACAGAACAGCGGCCCACGATCTGCTGGATGGCGTATGGTCGCGGAATACCGTATTAAATAACTCGGCTTAGATCGCTCTCCGATGTAGCCGGCAACATTAAGGGTTTGTTGTGATTCGTGGAGAAGCATGATTGGCTCCAATTAACCAAAGTGGCAGAACAGGGGCCGGGCGCTCTCCTTATTTAGCAATTTTAAGTGCTGATATACCGCTTATGCAACGGTAAAAGATGAATGAGGAATAGAAAAAAATCGGGGAACTCGCATTGGAGCGGCTTGGCGGGCTCGTCCTGGCTCCAATCCTCTCATTAATGAAAGGAGGCCTGTGCTCAGCAGTAGGACATTTATAGGCTACTTTACTTCTTTTACACGCGAAATATGCGCTTAGTGGAGGTGGAGTCTAGTACCAGTGTTATCACGTACCATCTTTTTGATTTTATTTCTTTCCTTTTCAGATTCTATAAAATTAAAATGAGGCAATTAATATAGTCGAGTACCGAACACCTTCAATTAAAATAAATTACATTTTGAAACGTTATCTCTTGTTGCTTGTACCGTGGAAATACACAGTCGCGCTACATTCCAAGGTGGTGTTGAGAAATAACGTGTAGGTAATCTAAGAGTAATCTCTATGTCACGCGCTTTATTTTTCTTTTTTCCTCTTATTTAATGTACTTTGTAACATCTTATACGTAATATGTAACAGTCTGGATACAGAGTTACCAAATTACATTCGCGAGGCAAAGCCTGTAAATTATTTAGCACAATAGGATATATTTTGTTTTTTTTTTTTTGGAGAATTAAACATGTCAACTTTGTGGTAGGAATTATACCACAAGTAAGAGTAACTACGTCCTGGGTTCGAATCCCAACTAGAGCAAATATTTGTGCGAAAACACAAATATTTGGTTTTCGGATCTGGTTGTGTTGTGATCGCCTTTGTGTCTCTGACATTGCATCCTAGCCTATCTCCAATCTTATTGCGTTAGCTTTGCAACGGACGCGGGTAGGGCCTCCACTTGCCCTCATTAATCCTTCGCGCAAGCACTCGCTGCCAACGGGCATCTCAAAATTATTATATAGTATAGTTCGCTTGCTACTTTCATTTCCTGCCCTGGGATCCAACACTAGTAATTGCAGAGCTTTAAATTTCATAGTATAGTATAGTACGCGAGTGTCCTGGGTTCGATTCCCGGTGCCGGAACCGCTAAAGTTGTTAATTGCAATTTTAAGTGCTGATTTACCACGTTCTCGGCGGTGAAGGAAAACATCGTGAGGAAACCTGCATGTCTGAGAAATAAAAAATATTTCGATGACATGTGAAGTCCAACCCGCATTGGAGCAGCGTGGCGGATTCTTCCTAGCTCCAAAACCCTCTCAGAAATGAGAGGAGGCCTGTGCTCAGCAGTGGGACATTTATAGGCTGAAACCTTATTTTTTTATAGCGTTGAGCACATGTTTTGGATATGAAGAACTTTTCAATAAAAACTTGTGTTTGTTATGGGCATGCGTTACACGTGTACGACCCGCTCGTCTTCACACTTATTGTTATAAGATAAAATTAACAAACATGTGTATGAGTTGAACAGATTTTTTTTATTTCTTTCATATTTTGTTGAGATGAGCAAAACGTTCACCTGATGGTAAGTGAAATGTCTGCCCATAACAAATGCTGTGTCACCCAGAACATTTCTGTGTGGCACCGTACTACGCCTATCTCACGTAGACATCAGTTCTTAAGTCTCATATGCCCTCAGTGCCCTTCAACACGATACAATAATGTTTCCACACTACTGCTTTATGGCAGAATAACTGGCTCTTCGGCGGTACCTATCTAGACGGATTCCTGAATAGGGGTCCTACCACCAGTAAAACATGTATCTATCTGTCTGTTTTAACTACCAAAGTGTCCGCTTCAAATATTATTATGAAGTACGTAAAAGAGCAAACTCTGATTCTGTTTTTTTAAATCTTCGCAATTGTTTATAGATGTAAAGCTTTTATAGATGTAAAGCTTTTGCAAAACGATCAGAGAAAGTGTTAGGTCAACACGAAACAATCTTAATCCATCCAGAGTAGCTGGACAAAGTTACTTGGTAATTGGCAAAAATATTGTTTCTGACAACAGTTCAATACGATTGACAAATGCATTTAATAAGATATTTGTAGAGACAAGAAAACTATTCGGTGCGGGTACCAAGTGGTCGCAGTGTTTGTTTGTTTTTTTTTCTTTTTTTTTTATTGGATAAAGTGATGAAACGAGCAAAACGTTCACCTGATGGTAAGTGCAACGTCTGCCCGTAACAAATGCTGTGTCACCCAGGAAATTTCTGTGTGACACCACACTGTGCCCATCACCCTGAGACGTAAGTTCTTAAGTCTCATATGCCCAGTGATTACGCTAGCTCACAGCGCCCTTCAAACCGAAACACAGTAATGTTTGCATGCTACTGCTTCACGGCAGAATAACTGGCCCTGGGATGGTACCCACCTAGACGGAATCCTGCATGGGAATCCTTCCACCAGTAAATTGTTTGTTGAATGAAAGAATGTAATAAATGGGATTTTGTTGTAAAAAGGTATACGTTGCCCACGCCAAAAGGAGGTTTTACTGAAATGAATTTTAAATTGAATAGATGGTTGTAATTTCGTAATTTTGATATTTTAATTATTCAGAGTTCGTATTACCAAAATATGCTTAGCTATACTTGGAGAACCGTGCAGTAAGCAACAACAACTTCATCATATTAACACGTCACTCTCAGACTGTAATGTATCACTGCAGATGACGTGTTAAATTGTGTGCCTCAGATTGTAAATGCAAAACAATCAAACACGGTGAGTCACACATACGTTTCATGTTTTTGACAGGAATCGGTAATCTTTTGCTAGGAAGAAGAAACATTACTATATCTTAGAATTTATTGGTTGGTATATGTTATTTGTTTATTTAAAGTAAAGGAAGTTTATTCGCCAAGATCAGCATGCAAAATATAATTATAATTTGATATCCGTGAAGTAACGCCTGATTAACTATGCTTGTTTATATGTTGTAATGAACTATTTCTTACTTGATAACTTGTATTCTATATGGATATTCCAATTAAATATATATTTCGTTCTATGAGAATAGTAATGACTAAAGCATAATTTACTAAATAATTATAAGCACAAGCGACACGGTACAGTGACAAAGCCAGCGATCAACTGTAGGGCGGCCGGTGAGTTACGCGCAAGTACCTGATGTTCATTTTGTTTATAAATCTTTCTAAGGCGAGACATTTTCACGTAACGATTTATAGGTCGCCGGCCTGCCGACATGTCAACGATGTTATCTTGTACATATTTTATTTATAATATTTGTGTTTTATATTATATTAGTAAAATATACATATTCAATATTTTATATATATCTTCTAAATACTGTTTATACATATGTATGTAGTTATTATGATATTAAACAATGTATATAAGAGTCCACCACACGTACTCACATGTAGCAGAAAAAGATGACGGGATCGTTTGTTTTGCAGGTTATGTGGTACTGGCAGTCCTTGATTGAATTCTTCCATTGGTTGTATTTAAATAAAAGTAATGCAATTTGGAAAGCTCGTTATTTATTTCATAGTCCTATTAATCCAGGGAGTACTTGACCTAGTTGCCTTCTCCGGCAAACACGGTAGAGTACCGTGTTTTCCTGCCCCTTCCAAGATCCTATACCGTATAGTTTATTTTCCAACCTCTGCATTGCCTACGCCAAGTTCATTTCCTACCCAATCCTTTTCCCTTCCTCTCCGCCAAGCCAGTGAATGTCGTGCGGATGGCTGCGTGGCTAGAGGCGAGCCTAGTCGTTGGCGTGCCGATCTGCTCTGGGACCGGGCGACCCCTGATTAAGGCTAGCCTAACCCAAGCATACATAGTTCTGTTTGGGTGAACAACATCTTCCCCAGCTACTCGTGGGAACGCAATGGAGGGCAACGGGAAACTAGACGTAACATGTTCTCAATACGTTCTCACTTCTCGTTTCCCGAGGGGGCCAGAAGTGGGCTACAGATGTGATATCTGCATCCTGCAATGGAAAAGGGACATGACTGTACTCGTATGTTTGTAGTGCTATTAATCCAATAAATATGGTTGATTAAGACAGTAGCAGAGTGGTAGCGGGTTAAGAGAATCTACTATCCCATCTCTTCTCGTGGGTGTCGTGAAAGTCGACAAGCTTCCTGGAACATCTCAATTAATAAGCTGCGGTTGCCAACCCGCCTGCCAAGCGTGACAACTAAGGCAAAATCCGCCAAAAATGAGAGCTACCAAGAGTAGTAGAAATCTAGGGGAGAGACCTATATACAGCAGTAGACTAGTGACAGGCTGACAAGAAGCAGTAGAAGGCATTTTGATGTAATTTCGCTTAGATTTGATAACTAATATATTTACCGTTAAAGTATTATCAAACAACAACAACAATGTACTGAATATTTCACACTTAAATTTGTTTATGTTCGTTAAATAAATTTCTGAAATTATCTTATGAATTATCCTTACTTGCCCGGCCAGCAAAAAATCACCTGTTGATTGGTCGTAATAATTTATCGCATTAAATTACATGTGGGGTGTTTTTATTATGATAAAAATAATTATATGTTTATAAATAACAAGCACAGTAGTGTATATCAAAGTAAAAATTATAATAATAATATTTAGAAATAATTAACTATATTTCTGGTGGTATTACTATGCAGTAATCCCTCTAGGTAGGTACACCCTAGTGCCAGTTATTCTGCCATGAAGCAGCAGTGCGAAAACTTTACTGTGTTTCGGTTTGAAGGGCACTGAGAGCTAGCGTAATCACTGGGCATATAAAACTTAAGAACTGATGTCTCAAGGTGACGGGTCGGTCAGTGTGGTGTCACACATGTGTCTGTGTATTCTTGGTGACACAGCATTTGTTATGGGCAGACATTGTACTTACCATCAGGTAAACGTTTGCTCGTGCGGTCACATTATCCAATAAAAAAGTTAACTTAGTCTTCAATGAACTTATCACATCATTTTTTTTTTAATATGATACCTCCTCACGAGGATGAGATATACCTACATAATACGTGTATAAATAAGTTTGTCATAAAAACTTTGGGCTTCACTAGTTTGGCCCAGGCCGAACTGATACATGCAATGTAAAAACCAAACTTAGAAAATGTATAGGCATAATTTCGAATCGCGACTGCTCCGTCGCTGCGGAAAATGCAGCTCTCTGTCCTTAAGTAACAAAGCGCAGACACCAGCGCGTACCGGAGCGACAACTCTTGGTGGTAGGATTCCTTTGCAGGAATCCGTCTAGGTAGGTACCACCCCAGGCCAGTTATTCTGCCGTGAAGCAGTAGTGTGCAAACATTACTGTGTTTCGGTCTGAAGGGCACTGAGAGCTAGCGTAATCACTGGGCATATGAGACTTAAGAACTTATGTCTCAGGGTGACGGGCGCGGTGTGGTGCTACACAGAAATATTCTGAGTAACACAGCATCTGTTATGGGCAAACGTTGCACTTACCATCAGGTGAACGTTTTGCTCGTCTCGACACTTTATCAAATAAAAAAAAAAAACCTGATCGCCGATGGCGACCAAAGAGCCGTTGCTGCGGAGGCGATGCTTCCCTTCCTCCGTGTTTTATAAAAACCTAAGTGTAGGGCAGATAAGACTACGTGGGTCGGAGTTGGCCAGTTCGATTCTGTAACGGTTTTATCCTGTTTCAACTTGATTCTTTAGGTATCTAAAAATAAATACATATCATTATGAAACGTTGCTGCTGTTCAAACAAAGATCTTACTTTCACTTTAACGAGTGATTACGAGCATTGAGGTTAAGAATTGATGCAGATTATCATTGATTTCCTAATGATGATGTCTTTTTGGCCGATTTCATCCGGACAACAACGACAACATCCTGTTCAACAATGATCAACAATACCTTTGGAAAATATCAACTGCGCAGAAGATTATGTGTGCCATCTGTGCACGCGCAAACACAGATGTACGCACTCGTTCTAACTTAACCCTCGATAACAAATCAAATGCGATAAAATTTGAGATATGCTAGGATGCAGAGTCACAAACGGGAACAAACATAATAAAACCAGACCCCAAACCAACAATTGGTGTTTTTCAGGCACTCTGTCGATTAGACCATGCAGTCGACAATATGCTGTATAGGTATATAATGACTTAGTTCTGATTCTAAAATCCAACATTCACTAACTGACGCGGGGCAAATGTACGCGTCATTATTTCAACGTTGCTCTATTTCCTCTCGATTGTTTTCAGGTCATCGCCTACTATTTATTCAATGCACTTGAAATGCACGCTTGGATGAACTATTGGTGAAAATACAAACAGTTCTATTACTATTTTTATATATTATTGGATAAAGTGACGAGACGAGCAAGACGTTCACCTAGGTGGTAAGTGCAAAGTCTGCCCGGAACAAACGCTGTGTCACTCATAACATTTCTGTGTACCAAACTGCGCCCGTCCCCCTCAGGCAACAGTTATTACGTCTCATGTGCTTAGTAATTACACTAGCTCCCAGTGCCCTTCTGATCGGAAAACAGAAATGTTTGCGAACCGCTTCACGCCAGAATAAAGGGCCCTGCGGTGGACCTAGACGAATTCCTGCATATACCTACCTAAGAGAATCTACCACCCCATCTCATCCCGTGGGTGTCGTAAAAGTCGACAGACGGAAAATGAAAACCAGGAGAAGGGCAGCAGCATCTTGCTGGAACATCTGAATAAATAAACTGCGGTTGCCAACCCGTCTGCCAAGCGTGGCAACTATGGCCAGATCCCCCCAAAACGAGAGCTACAAACTTTTGTGGCAATCTATGGGGGAGGCCTATGTTCAGCAGTGGACTATTGATAGGCTGAAACGACGACGACGACATCTAACTTTATTAATGAACCACAGCTTACAACTACTCTACTGCTGGACTTAGGCTTCTCTCAGAATAGGATTTGCGGTAATCGCCTCGCTCGGCAGGCAGATTGGCGATCACAATACCAGAGCCTTGCACCTCAGACGCTGCTGCCTGTCACTGGTATTTACATTTTCATGATGGTGATCTATCGAAGTCCCTTCAATTTTTCTACCAAATATGTGATGGTTGTCTCCTAGGTAACCACCATAATTATATTATTGTTGTTTCACACTGCGCCCGTCACAGCATCAACTACTCAGTCACGTGCCAGTAATCACACTACCAATCAGTGCTCTTCCAAGCGAAACACCACACCACTGCTTAACAGAATATCTGACATAACGGCGGTACCTGTCTAGCCGGATCCCTGCATGCGAAGCTTACCACCAGTCTTATAAATACACATACGAGTATATACGTATATAAACAACACAAAGCCGCGGGTTCGTCTGCGAAGATCGTTTTTCTTTTTAATACCTTTCCGGAATAAAATGTACCCGAGTCCATCTCCGGGATGCGAGCTATCTCTGTATCGAATTTCGTCAAGATCGGTGCAACGGTTGAGACGTGAAAAATTAACAAACAGACAGAGGCATAGAGAGTTACTTTCGCATTTATTATATTAACCTTAGAAAGTATCTTGAAAGAGATTAAGTACATTTTCTGGTCACCAAATTAATTTTATCAAAGTGTAAGTTGAATAGTTACCAGTACGTTATGTACCGTGTGACCTCATTTATGAGTAGTTTTACTTGTACCAGGCAGTGCCATTAATTATAAAAGAATAATAACTGTGTAATTTTGACATCACATGCCCTATGGTATAATAATTAACTTTGAACGACCATTTTCTCTTGAGTAGTTACTGCGTTCGTCTGGCTATCGTCAACATATTGTCACTTGTAACGTTATTATTAAATTTGTTCGGATTTAGAAACGACACCTTTTTTTATTTGAAATCGACGTCTCCACACTGTGACACACCTGTAGCGTGAAGATGTATGGACGACGACGTTAGTTCAATCCCCGGCGCGATTAAAATTGTGGTGGTAGGATTCCTACATTGGCCGTGTGGTAGCGGCTTAAGAGAATCTACCACCCCATCTCGTCCCGTGGGTGTCGTAAAAGTCGACAGAGGGAAAATTAAAAGCAGAAGATGGGCAGCAGCATCTTCCTGAAACATCATAATAAATAAACTGCGGTTGCCAACCCGCCTGCCAAGCGTGGCAACTATGGCAAAATCCCCTCAAAATGAGAGCTACAAACTTTTGTTGCACTCTATGGGGTAGGCCTATGTTCAGCAGTGGACTAATGGTAGGCTGAAATTGTGGTGGATTCCTATGCAGGTATCCGTCTAGGTAGGTGCCACCGCAGGGCCAGTTATTCTGCCGTGAAGCAGTAGTGTGCAAACATTACGGTGTTTCGGTCTGATAGGCACTGTGAGCTAGCGTAATCACTGGGCATATGAGACTTAAGAACTTATGTCTCAGGGTGACGGGCGCAGTATGGTGCTACACAGAATATTCTGAGTAACACAGCATCTGTTATGGGCAAACGTTGCACTTACCATCAGGTGAACGTTTTGCACGTCGCGACACTTTATCAAATAAAAAAAATATGATAATTTATTACGAGCTTGGTGGTAAATAGGCTATGCGTGGAAACCTACATGTATTAAGACTAAAAAACATTTAAAAAAAACGAACGAGTGCGAGTTTAATTAATGTACGCACAAATATTAAGAAATTAATTGTTATTAAAAATTGTAATTGTAATTGTGCCGTGTGGTGGCGGCTCGATAAAAGTAATACTACCACTCAATCTCATCCAACGGAATCTCGTAAAAGGCGAGTAAGGAATTTCACTGCACTGTGCACCCAACAGCGACGTGGTGGCGATGGGCTCACCACCTATCACACCAAGTGCATTATATTGTTTTGGTGAAACGTGGATTGTGGCAGTCATCTGTTTTTGCAGTGAGTGCCCAGTCTCTGACTACCCCTTGTGGGATACAGTCGTGATCTTATGTATGTATGTATGTAAAAATTGTAATAACATTAGTTTGGGATGAGAGGGATGATCTTTTTTCGTATAATTTCTAAAATAACTTTAAAACTATTTATTTTAAAATTATTAAAAAAAAATTGAGGCCCTCACAACAAGCCCTTTTATTTGATATGTGACACTGTACAGTTTTTTTTTTTAATTTTCTAATTTACTCCCCAAAAGTGACCACATGCACATTTTAAACATGTACATGATTAAAAATAAATTATTGACGCTAAACATTCGTGTTTGGGTCCCACACATATGTGTACCAAACATTAACTTAATCGGTGACAGTTCGGTTATGACAGACAGACAGACAGAAACTAGAGTGATCCTCCAAAAGTTCAGTTTTTTAATTCGGAGGTACGGACTCATAGAAACCTTAGATCAACCGCGTACTAAAATTGGAGTCGAACCGTGAGCAACCACTGCTCACCATCACAATCAAATGAAATGAAATGAAAATCCTTTATTTTTCGACGTACCTACTCGTAAAAAATATAAATTTCGTTTTCGAACGTAATTTCGTTACAATCTATCGCCGTTCCATAACGAGGTTCCTCTGGCGGAGAAGAAACAGGCGAAAGCACCCCCGTAGGTATTTAGAATATATAGAATATAGAATATTTTTTCTAAGTAAAATACATTATAAATAAATTTACGTACAAAGAATTGCCTCAAAGAAAACCAAAGCACGCTCCATGTTCAAATTTCGGACAAGATTGATTTTATTAATATATAAGTAAATTGTAAATTGTAATGTTATTAACTATAGTAAATTGTAAACTCAAGCAGACCAGCCTCCAGCAACAGCACCTGTTCACAAGTATGACGCATGTGGTAAGAGGCATCACATGGTTTAACAACGTATGTATAAATCAAATACACCTTATCTTACTAGTTCAGTGTGAGTGAGAGTTTGTTTGCGTAATCTTTGAATGCGCATCGGGAAACACTAATCCGACTTGAAAAAATCGTTTTGCATTAGATAGCCTTTTCATTGAAAAACGTTTTACAGTACATACATACATAAGATCACGACTGTATCCCATAAGGAGTAGTCAGAGACTGGGCACTCACTGCAAAAACAGATGACTGCCACAATCCACGTTTCACCAAAACAATATAATGCACTTGGTGTGATAGGTGGTGAGCCCATCGCCACCATGCGCTGTTGGGTGCACAGTGCAGTTTTATTCCTTACTCGCCTTTTACGAGATCCAACGGATGAGATGGAGTGGTAATATACTTTTAACGAGCCGCCATCACACGGCTAAAACGTTTTAAGTTACATTTAATGCTATAACCTTAAAGGGCCGCACGGGAACCGAACCTTACCGAAAAGGGCCGTACTGCGAATGCTGTACGGCGGCAATATGGCAATGTATTAACTTATTTTACGCGAATGAAAACGCTGGGTAAAGCTTGTCTATATAAATAAAACTCAAGTGCCGAATTTGTGAAAGATCATCACTTGAGAACGGCTCGACCGATTTGGTAGATTTTTTTTGTTGTGTTCGTAATTGTCGGGGCACGGTTTGTAGGAAAGAATTTTTTTGGAAGATCTACCGGATAACTCGAAAATATTGATGTTATTTCTGTATAAAATAAATGTGTCGTGTAGTGGCGGCTCGTTAAAAGAATACTACCACTCCATCTCATCCAATGGATCTCGTAAAAGGCGAGTAAGGAGTTAAACTGCACTGTGCACCCAACAGCGCATGGTGGAGATGGGCTCACCACCTATCACACCAAGTGCATTATATTGTTTTGGTGAAACGTGGATTGTGGCAGTCATCTGTTTTTGCAGTGAGTGCCCAGTCTCTGACTACCCCTTATGGGATACAGTCGTGATCTTATGTATGTATGTGTGTATGTATTTCTGTATAAAAATGTTAATTAAAGTGACATATCTGCTGTCATACGTTTTCATAACAACAATAAACATGTGACGTTCAGTTTCACATAGGCATTTGTCATGATCTTCATTAGTAAATTGCACCCGTGCAAAGCCGGGTCAGCTCGCTAGTTTATAAAACTTGTGTTAGTCTGATGTTTTGAGTCGGTCGAACAGTAGTTAATTTCTTTAGCGTTGGTATTTGTGAACAGAAATAAAACTTGGAATCAAACTTCTCTCTATTACGTTTGCAATATCGAGAGAAGTCTGCCATTATTAGAGCGACGTGCTCCAGGCTCCCATCGCAATATCAGATGTTCCCTCTTTAAAATATTTTTCTGTTGCTTTTTTTAGAGCGCCTTGGGTCGACGATGTAGAAATACGTTTTTAAATTTATATATTTTTAACACCGTATATTTTTTATTCGATAAAGTGACGAAACGAGCAAAACGAATACAACGACTGCCCATAACAAATGCATAGCAGCGTGCAGCAGACGACACCGACGCAGACGACACCGGCTTTTTGCAAGTGACGAAGTCGAAAAAGGAGCGCTAAAAGCTCAATTCTCCCACGCCCGCCAGCCACGGAAAAGCGAAAGGCTAGACAGCATGCCGATCCCGCAAAGGCAGGTCGCCTCCGCCGCCTCTCAACAGGCCCCCTGCTGTTTCACAGCACATCACCACTGCTTCAGAGCAGGCCCCCGCTGCCTCATCGAAGACCCGCGCTGCCACACAGCAGGCCTCCGCTGCCTCACAGCAGGCCACCGATCTTCATCTAGGCAAAGGATAAGTTGTCCGAAGTCTAATCGACCCTGTCCAATAGAATACCGTTCATAGCGGTCCCAACATCTGTTGTCTTAATTATTTAATAATAATTGTCTGTCCTAGATCAAAGGACAAAACTCTTTTAGCCTCCTTCGTCCAACGTCTATTCATTCGGAGGTACGGAATCCTAAAAATATTAAAAAATTCAGATCAAACGGAGTCAAGCGCCCGGACCATGAACAACCAAGGCTCTGACACAGAGCCTTGGTTGTCTTCACATGGTCATCACAGTACTAAAGCTGGGCGAATTACATCTGGTCGTCGTGTGTTTCTCAGTGTCCACCAAATCCTAGCGTCAACTGTAAAATACTCGTAGTAATTGTTGTCCATATATTTATTATGATAAGATTTACTATAATAAATATAGTAGTAGTGGTCCTTCAAAATGTTTTATTCATACATCATATTTTTACTGGTGGTAGGATTCCTATGCAGGAATCCGTCTAGGTAGCTACCACCCCAGGGCCAGTTATTCTGCCGTGAAGTAGTAGTGTGCAAACATTGCTGTGTTTCGGTTTGAAGGGCACTGAGAGCTAGCGTAATCACTGGGCATATGCAATAATTTTGACATTAATAAATTAAGACAGTCATATGTAAATAATTGTACCACTTTAGAAAGTCTTAATAATAAAGATTGTATCCACCTGGTGCATCAAAATATACAGGGAATTTTAGGCAAAGAATTAGAAATTGAATTATTTTTAAATAGCAATCATATTCATATTATGTGTATAACTGAACATTGGCTTAAAGATTATAATGTAATGTTTAATTTTAGTAACCACCAGGTGGTTAGTTCTTTCAATAGAGAAAAAGTTTTACGTGGTGGCTCTTTAATACTAGTAAATAAATCATTGCGATTCAAAGAACGTAAAGATATCGTGAGCCTCTCTGTTGAGAGAACTATAGAAATGGCCTGTGTTGAGCTTGAGCACCTCATAGTTGTCAGCGTTTACAGACCCCCATGTGCTTCATATGATGATTTTGAAAAAAATATGGAAGAAGTTTTAATTAAACTTAATAAACAGAACAAACCTGTTGTCATATGCGGAGACTTTAACATCAACCTCCTAGAAGCTTCTTCCATCACTGTTAAATTTATTTCTTTGTTGCAATCATTCAATTTAGTTAACATGTTTTTAGAACCAACGCGTATTACTGGATCTAGTGCAACTTGTATAGACAATATTTTTACAGATGTTAAGCCTTTGCACCGATCCATTATTCACAAAATAAGTTCTGATCATTCCGGACAGTTAATATCGTTACCTTACATATTATGTAAAAAAACAAATAATAAAAAAATTGTGTTTGTTCCTGTAAATAAGTATCGTTTGGAGAAGTTTAGAAGTAACGTTAATAAAAAACTACTATTACTTCCTTATAATAATAATACTGACTATTTATATGAAGTATTGTTTAACCTGCTGAGCAAGGAATTTGATTCTATTTTTACTTCTAAAACTATCTCCTTGAATAGTCGCAAGACGTTTAATGAATGGGCGACAGTAGGAATCCACAGAAGTAGGCAAAGATTGTATGAACTTTACAATGAAAGATCATACAATCATAGTAACACATTTAAGGAATATGTTAAAAATTATTCAAAATTATTTAAAAAAGTATGCTCTGAAGCCAAGTCATTACACTTGAGCAATAAAATAAAGAAAGCATCAGATAAAATTAAAATGACTTGGAGTATTATTAATAGTGAAACCGGGAAAGTCAAGGACCGAAACCATGATTACAAAATTAATTTTAACAATAAGCTAGTGACATCTGATCAAGATGTTGCTACAGCCTTTGAAAAGTTTTTTAGTGATATTCCAATTTCCATAACCAAGCCATTAAATTCTTCTCCTACTGCCGCTGAGACATTACTCAAACAAAATGTAACTTCTTGTACAAAAGATTTTAAATTCGATATGGTAGATGGAAATGACATTCTTAATACTTTTAAAAGTATTGATTGTAAGAGAACCGCGGATCTATGGGGTATGTCCGTGGAAGTTAGTGCGTCTATTATAGATATAATTGCACCTCAATTAGCCATAATTTTTAATTCCGGTATTGCATTTGGTGTGTTTCCTGATTTGATGAAACATAGTAAAATCATACCTTTATTTAAATCTGGTAGTACATCGGACCCTGCTAACTTTAGACCTATTTCTGTACTACCAACATTAAGTAAAATTTTTGAAAAAATTATACTTAATCAAATGTTAAAACATTTCAATTTAAATAAATTGTTTCACAAAAACCAATTTGGCTTTACGAGGGGTCGTTCTACAACCGATGCAGGTGTTGAACTTATTAAGAATATATTCGAAGCCTGGGAGAGTTCGCGGGTTGCCTTGGGTGTTTTCTGTGATCTTTCTAAGGCCTTCGATTGCGTTGATCATGAAACACTTATCAGGAAACTACATCACTACGGTGTAAGAAATTCTGCACTTCAACTTCTAATTTCATATTTGAGTAATAGAACGCAGACAGTAGTTATCAATAGCAGGAGTTCTTCCGGATCAGCAGTATCTATGGGTGTCCCGCAGGGTTCGATTCTCGGCCCATTTCTATTTCTTATTTACATTAATGACTTACCTTACCTAGTAGGGGACAACCATGATATAGTGTTATTTGCTGATGATACATCTTTGATTTTTAAGATAAAACGTCAACTTTTATTATATGACGAGGTGAATAATGCTATTTCAAAATTAGTACATTGGTTTAATGTTAATAATTTGCTTTTAAACGGCAATAAAACAAAATGTATTAAATTCACAACACCAAATGTTAAACAATTAGATGTAAATGTGCTTGTGAGTGGGGAAGAGTTGAGCCTTGTGGATACTGCTGTCTTTCTTGGATTAACTCTTGACGCAAAACTTCAATGGAGCCCCCATATATCTAAACTAGCAAGTAGACTTAGCTCTGCAGCTTATGCTGTAAAAAAAATTAGGAATTTGACTAACGTTGAAACTGCTAGATTGGTTTATTTTAGTTATTTTCATAGCATAATGTCTTATGGTATTTTGCTATGGGGAAATGCAACTGATGTTGAAGTGATTTTTGTTTTGCAAAAGAGGGCCGTAAGAGCTATTTATAGTCTTGGCTCTAAAGTGTCTCTTAGGGATAAATTTAAAGAAATTAATATCTTAACCTTGGCCTCTCAATATATATTTGAAAACGTTTTGTATGTACACAAGAACATAAACCAGTTCACTAAAAAAAGTGATGTTCATAATGTGAATACCAGGAACAAGCACAAATTAATTATGCCAGTTACCCGACTTCACAGAGTCAGTAACTCTTTTATGGGGCAATGTATACGTTTTTACAACAAAATCCCAGAAAGTGCTAAAAGTCTTTCAATCAAAAAGTTTAAATTTTATATTAAACAAAGACTTCATAAAAAGGGTTATTATAATATTAAAGAATACATAGATGATGATAACCCCTGGGAATGAGGTGATCGCCGCCAAGCCATTTCTACATCTTTATAATACAGCTATTGTAATACAGTTATTGTACATTATTTTAAAAATGACTAAAAAAAAAAAAGCCCGCTGGGTTTCTTACTGGTTCTTCCCAGGACAGAGGCATTTTTGCGAACCAGTGTAGCTTAAAAAAAAAAATGACTTTCAATAAGTACTATGTAAATAGTCTATATTGAATAAAAATTTATTCTATTCTATTCTATTCTATTCTATTCTATTCTATTCTATTCTATGAGACTTAAGAACTGATGTCTCAGGGTGACGGGCGCAGTGTGGTGTCTCACAGTAATTTAATAATCTGGGTGACACAGCATTTGTTATGGGCAGACGTTACACTTACCATCAGGTGAGCGTTTTGCTGGTTCCGTCACTTTTATAAAATTAAAATAAAAAACATCACCGAGGAGACCGCAGAAATAATAAATTCTCATTATTTCAATTTTCATTTCAATGTCACTAAAAAGTCTGTTGATGGTATTTCAAACAATGACGAATGCTTCGCTGCGCTAGTTCACTGTGAAAGGTTTTTCTGTTTGTTAACAAAGGAAGCTTTTATTTATTAATCACGTTGTGAGGCGCCGCTCGTATACTGACGCGCTTCATTGGATATGACAACGGTATATTGTCCAAGTTATAAAAAGTATCGTACTCGTATAAACATTTTTTTGTACCGTTTTTTTTAAAACGGTCTTAAAGTATAAAGTTGGTTTATAATCAAAGGGAAAATTTGTACCCAACAAACTAATAAACAGATACGCAGACAAGAATACTCAGCATTTAAAAAGAGTCAAAATTTTAACATTGACTTTTTTATTGGATAAAGTGATGAAACGATCCAATCGTTCACCCACGCCTGCCATCCCATAGCAAATGCTGCATCACTCTGAACATTTCTGTCTTCGACCACAGTGCGCCCATTACTCTGAGACATCAGTTCTTAAGTCTCATATGCCCTAGTGATTACACTAGCTCGCGGTGCCCTTCAAACAGAAACACAGTAATGCTTACACACTACTGCTTCACGGCGGAATAACTGTCCCTGGGCTGGTACCTACCTAGACGGATTCCTGTTTAGGAATCCTAACACCAGTAATACTTACGAGTATTATGTATTAACTAGATAATCTATTTGAAACACGCGGCGCATGCGCGAACTGAACGAGTGTTTATCTTCTCATAGACAACATCAGTGCGCGCAGATGCGGCATACCGTTTGTTCTGCCTACTTGATACCGAGTCTACATAGGATGTAAATAAAAAGAGTAATTTAACTGAAACAAAGTATTTTCATTTCCTTTTAAATAAGATACGATTGGTGAGGTTCTGTCATTTAGTTTTGTAATTTGTAGTATATCTACTTCTACCGCGAAGTAGTAGTGTGCGAAAATCACTGTGTTTCGGTATGAGAGGGCAGAAAAGCGCACTGATAGTTAGTGTAATTACTGGGCATATGAGACTTAAGAACTGATGTCTCAGGGGGACGGGCACAGTGTGGTGCCACAAGGTAATATTCTAGGTGACACAACATTTGTAATGGGTGGATATTGCAGTTTATTTTTAACGTTTTGCTCGTTTCGTCTCTTTCTTCAATAAAAAAAATATACATTTTCTTATTACTTGCACCATATAGCGTGTTTATTTCACCATGAATACTCGTATACAGCTTTTGTTAATAGTCAACAGGAACGAACGTATGTCTACGAAATTAAATAAATAAAAAGACCATATGTCATTTCGGTGATGTAATTGCTGTTAGCCTTTTTGGCTTTTACAGCTTCATCGGATACTGTGCTAACGAGCCAGGGGCCCTTGTGCCAGGTTTGGTTTGACCCAAACATAAATACTTAAATAAACTCCTACAAAAACCTCGAAATTCGGACTGTGTCGCGTTCGCTGCGTGCTTGCGCGATTTCGAATATCTCAAATGATTTTAAGTCGTCTAATGACCGTCGGAGGGAGGCTGTGGGCCTCCATTCGGACTGTCGACTTAGGTGTCGGTAACTCCGGGCGCTGAGAACCGCCCTGGAACACGAGTGTATCGCGTGTACGCGGTATGATTGTCGACTGCTGCGCGTCCGCTCTCTACGGCGGTCGCGAGTCGTGGCGCTTGTTATATTAAAGCTATTAACTGTGTGTACAGTGTAGGGTTCGACCTATTGTAGACCGTGGTAGCCGGGCGATCGACTTCAATTTCACAATACGCGAGTGACCTGTATTTGATCCCCGGTTCCGGAACCTCTAAAATTGTTCTGCAGTTTTATGCATCTGATTTACGACGTGCTCAGCGGTGATGGAAAACATCGGGAGGGAACCTGCATGTCTGAGGAATATAATAACTTCAACGACATGTGAAGTCCGACAACCCGCATTGAAGAAGCGTGGCGGACTCTTCCCGGCACCAAAACCCTCTCAGAAATGATATTATAGTCTGTTACTTTACTTTACATTGTAGAAGGAAAATATATACAAACATACATACGCTCACGCCCTGTTTTACTATATAAGGGACAGAGGCCCCCCACCCATTGCCCCTGAGGGAAACGAGACGTGACATGTGGCGAACCACGTCGCCGCCATTTTGGTAGGAGTCAAATAATTTTTAGTCCCCAATGCGTTCCCACGTGCAGTATACCGGCAGCATAGTATATTATAGTGTTATTCTGTACGAATAAACGCCGTCCGCACAATACCTTAGTCGCCTCTCGCAAAACCTCGGTAGGAAAGAGGTAGGTGCTATCAGTACTCTGCCGGACACCTTTCTACTGTTGGTAGGATTCCTATGCAGGAATCCGTCTAGGTAGGTACCACCCCAGGGCCAGTTATTCTGCCGTGAAGCAGTAGCGTGCAAACATTACTGCGTTTCGTTATGAAGGGCACTGAGAGCTAGCGTAATCACTGGGCATATGAGACTTAAGAACTGATGTCTCAGGGTGACGGGCGCAGTGTAGTGTCACACAGAAATGTTCTGGGTGACATAACATTTGTTATGGGTAGACGTTGCACTTTACAGCAGGTGAACGTTTTTCTCGTTTCGTCACTCTGTCCAATAAAAAAAAAACCTAACGGCTAAAATAAAATAATTGATTTTAATGCATGAATTTGAAAGACACTGATAGCTAGCGCAATTACTGGGCACATAAGACAAGAACTGATGTCTCAGGGCGCATGCAGTGCCGCATGGAAATGTTCTTCATGATATGACACAGATCGTCAACTTCTCATATAAAAAAACCAAACTAAATTATTTGGAATAATAAACACAATACTGAAGTGTTGTCTAAAAAAATTCGTTGATTTGTTTGACTGGATGCATGTCAGTTCTGATGTTTACACGAAGATCAAAGGATGCAATGTTTGCAACTCCGTCAGAGACTAATGATACAAAGCTTTCACCTACGACCTTTACTATCCTTACCGCCTATTCAAATTCAAACTGAAAAATCCTCAATACTCATTTTACTACATACGAATTTACTTCGAGTTCAACAAATTTCTACTAAATAAGTGTGATTTCCTCCTTAGGCATGAATAAAATGTATTAAGAACGAAAAAAAAAGAAATAATCTTTATTCAATGCAACAAAGCTGCGCAATATTATTACATCATTCACAAGTTGGAACAATAAGAAGAAGAAAGAAAAAAAATAATAAAAAAAAAATAAAAATTAGAACTATAAATAAAAAAATAAAATATCATAAATAATGATTTCTTATAATTACGCGAACACTACTCATTTAAATGAAACTAATTTTACGGATTTTATCGCGTTTAATTTTTTTACTACACTCGGCGTCAAAAAAATCGCACATCCGAAAAAAATAATTTAAATACTATTTTAACACAACAGGCCAATGGCAATGTTGTGGTTTGAGGGTATCATTCGAAAGGTAATTTCATTAGCTTTCAGGAATTTTAATTGAATTTTACTTTTATAACGAGACGAAAGAGAAATTAAAGAAAAAGACAGGGTATGTACAAATTTACAAATTAATAATTTAAAAAAAAACTTAATAAATACAAAAAAAGTTCTTAAAACCTAGTGTTACCCCCCCTTGCCTTGATAACGGCTTCCATGCGATCTTTCATGGACCTTACAAGGATCGCAACAGTCTCTTGGGGTATTTGTTCCCACTCTTCAAGTACCGCATCTTGGAGCTCTTGAAGAGTGACTGGAGCTGGATCTCGAGCTCGCACGCGCCGTTTTAGGTCATCCCAGAGATGTTCTATTGGGTTAAGGTCTGGACCTCGTGCTGGCCAATGCATAACAGGGATATCGACCTCCTGTAAATAATCCCGTACAATAGCCGCGGTGTGGCAACGAGCATTATCATGCATTAACATGAATCCATCACCGACATAACCAGCATACGGGACCACATGTTCCTCCAGGATTTCAGTAATGTACCGACCAGCATTTAATGACCCTTGCCCACGGCCACCCCGAGTCCGGGAAACGCACACAAGTTCCGTTTTCCCGTCGACGGAAATGCCGCCCCAAAACATACACAAGCCACCCCCGTATTCGACGGATTCTTCGAAGCAGGGTTGTGTGAACCTCTCCCCCTGTCTTCTGTAGACCCTTCTACGTCTGTCATTGCAGAAGAGACAGACCCTCGTCTCATCAGAGAAGAGTACGGTCCGCCACTGTTCTAGAGTCCACTCGCAATGATTGCGAGCAAACTCTAGGCGACCTCTGCGATGCTGAGCAGTAAGTTTTGGACCTTTAGCAGATCTATGGGCTGTTAAACTCTTTTCGTGTAACCTTCTTCTTATCGTAGAAACAATCACAGATGTTCTCCGAGTTGATCGAAGCTGTTGTTGCAACTCAACAGCATTTGTAAAACGGTTTCTTAAAGATGTCGTAACGATGAAACGGTCATCTCTTTCTGTGCACCGTTTTCTTCCAGATCCCGGTTTTCTAACATAACCACCAGTCTGCTGAAAACGTTGGAACACCCGTCGAACTGAAAAACGGGGCAGGTTCAACTGTCGAGCAACGTCACACTGCCGCATCCCCGACTGCAATAGGGCAATCACATCTTTACTTGTTCTTACTTGGGTTACTTGTTCACGTGTGTTCACTGCAAAGTCTAAATTACGACTGGCCCATATTTCATCCAGATCGACCCTTTTATACCCTTTTTAGGTGGTGTAACTAGCGTCCTTACTAACGAGCATTTGACAGTGTTTATTTTTGACGCTCTATAATGATAAATGTTTTAATGATTTCATGATTTTTTTATTAATAATGTAAAGCTATTCAAATACCCATTTCAAACATACCAATATTTATATAAATATAATTCGTTTCTAGCCATTACAGCCATTTTTCGCGCAAACTCAGAGAGGTTCGATTTTTGTGACGTTGAGTGTATTTATAACCCGACGTTTCGAGTGCTTTACAGCACCCATGGTCACGGGAAGACTGAGGTGACAGATGTCCTGATGTCATAGTTAACCTACCCCAGGTTAACTATGACATCAGGACATCTGTCACCTTTCTTTTGACCTTCAGCTTTTAATTATTATTTTTGATCCTTGCAGAAGAACACCGATTCCTACCAAGGATGATTAGCGAGGCTATTGAAATCAAAAAACATCCTAATTTCAATAAAGAAGATGGTTGGGTATTACCACCAGCTTGGGATCCAATAATAAATAAAATTAAATCAAAAACCAAGCATACCACTGCAAGACTTCAAGACACAGTTAGCTCTTTTTGCGTAGATCGGACCAAAAATAATAATTAAAAGCTGAAGGTACCCCTGGGTTAACTATGACATCGGGACATCTGTCACCTCAGTCCTCCCGTGACCATGGGTGCTGTAAAGCACTCGAAACGTCGGGTTATAAATAGTAAAAAAATTAAACGCGATAAAATCCGTGAAAATTAGTTTCATTTATATCATAAATAATAAAAATTCAATTTTATTTTCGCTACGCTACAGTATGATGAAACAAAATGGTCTGCGCTCAGCATTTTAAGCGTTATAATAAACTAGCTGATGCCCGCGACTTCGCCCGCGTGGATATAGGTTTTTAAATATATTTTATGCCCGTCTCCAGGATGCATCGAAATTTAGTACACATGCATCTGTCTACACAAGCACATCTGTGTACTAAATTTCGTCAAGATCCAGGTTCAGCGGTTGAAGCGGTTGAAACGATAACAAACAGACAGTAGTTACTTCCGCATTTATAATATTAGTATGAAAGAAAGAAAGAAAGAAACTTGTTTATTCGCAGACTTGTTTAACTACAGCACGATAATTAAGATCTAAAATAGGTACATAAAGAAAAAAAAACAGAAACTATTACTAAACTAAAATAAATAATTAAAACTAATGTGACCAAATGTTAAATCTGTGCTGCAGCATTAGCCCACGAAATGGATCGAACTCAGCTATTGTCGAGATAACCCGACACTGGTTTTCAGTCCGACCCATAACTTATGGGAACTCGGGCGGCTGCGCGTGCGCTTATAAGAATTGAAATAATAAATTACCTAATTTAAACTTCAATAAATAAAATAATAAAATTGATAAATTACGTAAATTAACCTTATAATTACTTATAGTTAATACAATTACATACACACTACATTACGTCTTATAAATAATTTACCCCTAACCCTTCAATAAACACTACAATGTAATAAAAATAAAAATCATTATAAAATTAAAAGGAAAGAAAAAAAAATGCACTTAAATAGTTTACTGTACTATACTTTTGTGAGTCATCTGCATATATTGTTGTTTCTTAGGCAGTTCTTTTTTGTTCGTCAATTAGTTTTAACTTATACCTGGCCTTAAAAGCACCAATCGATTTGAGCTCACGTAATGGATGTATGGATATACGTATTTTAATAGATAGAGTAAGCCGTGGTAGTACAGGGGCCGGGCGCCTTCCTCAAATTTCATAGCATGCGAGTGACCTGAGTTCGGTCTCCAGTGCCGGCACTTCTAAAATTGTTTCTAAATAGTGCCCATTTACCACATGCTCAGCGGCAAAGAAAAACATCGCGAGGAAACCTGGATGCTTGAGAAATAAAAATATTTCGGCGACATGTGAAGCCAGCCGCCGCAGTGAAGCAGCGTGGGGGACTATTAAAAGCCATGGGCTGTTATTGTTATGCCAAAATATAACCAAAATTATCATATTATCCTTCTGATCATATAATTATAAAATGTTAATAATAATATGACCTGGCTAATAATTTTATCTTGCTTAATATAGCTGGAAAGTTGATATCTTCATAAACCGGTCTCTATAAGTACGATGCACTGTTATGTAAGTCAAGGGCCGATGGAACCTATAAGAATTAACTGTTTTAAATTAAATTTAATCGCAGTTGCGATTGTTTAAAAAAAAATCTAGCTTATGTTATCCGCGCAGGATATGTTATGATGTTCCTCTTACTAGGAATCCCCTTACTAGAACGCCGTCGTAACTGCATTTGGTTTTCTCTAGCTCGTTCTGCTCAGCTTACGCTAAGATATTGATTATAAATTGTTAATAATTCTATTGTTTTCCAGTCTCACATCTTCACACTTTTTGCTATCGAACTGTAACTTCTATCCTTTCTTAATTCGTGTTGTTTCTCTACTCTTTGTGTTGTAATAAACTTTTAATTGTATATGGTTTAATTATCGTCCGCCACAGACTTTTATGAAATGAGATAGAATGGTAGATTCTCTTACGCCAAAACCAATCGGTGACGAATTCTTATAACTAGTCTGGCCATAAATACTGTTACATAAAGACTTTTCCTTTTTTCAACTTTTTAATTATTTTGAATTTGGAACACGTATATGATTTTAAAAACTTCTTTCGATTTTGCCCCATTTCACATATTTTTTCGTGTTCATTATCAAATTACAATATGGAATGGGGTGTTAAAGAAAATAGGATTGCAGTGATCGCCTTGCACAAAGTGGGTACGGAGCCGTCGGTCATATTCCAGACACTTTAAAAGCTTGGTATCAGCCGTATGTTCGTATATCGTACAGAATCGTATATCGTAACAGATACAACAACACTTCCTCTGTCGAAGACCACAAAAGATCGGGGCGGCCGCGTGCTGTTAGAACTACAAAGGCTGTTAATGCAATTAATAAATTTCGAAACCCCACTAGGAAGCAAAAAATCTTATCGCGAGAAATGAAGATTCCCGCTAGGACTCTGTCGAATATTATAAAACAAGACCTTGGAGCTCGGTGCTTATCGTCGATATACAGGACATGCCCTAAATCAATATTTACAATATATATATATTTTCGGTGATGTAATTGCTGTTAGCCTTCTCGGCTTTTACAGCTTCATCGGATATTGTGCTCGCGGGCCAGGGGCCCGCGTGCCAGGTTTGGTTTGACCCAAACATAAATAAATAAATAAAAACTCCTACAAAAACCTCGAAGTTCGGACTGTGTCGCGTTCGCTGCGTGCTTTCGCGATTTCGAAAATCTTAAACATTTTAAGTCGTCTACTGACCGTCCGAAGGAGGCTGCCCGCGTCCATTCGGACTGTCGACTTGTGTGTCGGTAACTCTGGGCGGTGAGAACCGCCCTGGAACACGGGTGAATCTTGTGTACGCGATGTGATTATTGACTATTGCGCGCCGCTCTCTACGGCGGTCGCGCGTAATATTTACAATAAAAGAGAGTGGATAGATCAAAACGCCTTCTGTCGCGATACGCAGGTGAAAGGCACAGAAATATCCTCTTTTTTTACATTTTGCATGCGGATTTTAGCAAATTAACTTCCTTTCCTTTACTACGAGTATAATTGATTTCCGCAAAGTAACGCCTGATTCTATTAACAATATCCTCTTTACCGATGAAAAATTTTTCACTAAATGTTTAAGAGTACGCTCACAGTTCTAAAGAAGCTGCTCAAGTAGTCGAAAAGGTACAACGTGGTCATCATCCTGCGTCAGTGATGGTTTGGTGGGGCGTGTCTTATCAAGGAGTCACAAAACTACATTTTTGTAAAAAAGGAGTGAAAACTTCAGCCAAAGTGTATCAAGATACAGTCTTGGATCATGTTGTGGAACCTCTCAGCAATACACTTTTTAAAAATATACCGTGGACTTTCCAGCAGGACTCTGCACATGGTCACAAGGCACGAACTACCCAAGCCTGGCTTGAAACCAACGTTCCGGACTTTATAAGAGACTGGCCCTCATCTAGCCCGGACCTCAACCCTTTAGACTTCAAATTATGTTCAGTTTTAGAGGACTATGGCGTGCTCTAAACGACACGGCGACATTGAATCTCTTAAAAAATCTTTGGAGCAAGCAGTGGCAAATTTCCTTTGGAAACAGTGCGTAAATTCATAGCGTCGTGGTCAAACAGATTAAAGGCCTGTATAAAAGGTGTAAAAGGCCAAAGATGGCCATTTCGAATAGAATATTTTTTTATTTTTTGCTGAGACTAATAAATATGTAGGTATAAATTTTAATAGTATTACTTCATTTAAAAAAAAAAATATTCATTTGTAACAGAACTTATGGCCGGACTAGGTATATGTTATATAGGGATGTTCCTGTATATATTGTTCAAAATAACGTTGACCATTTGCAAAGCTCTTAAAAGACCTGACAAATTATACAAAAGTGCCAATAATCGTACTTTCCCACTTACCGGTAAATTTGCCCATCTCACCCTATTATCGAGCAATAGAGGTTTATTGATGCCGACAGCATTTACTAAAGGTAAAGTATGCGGGAAAGACGTTGGGAAATGATCCAATTCATAAATATATAAAAAGGCGACATTACGATATATTTACGATCAATTTTGTTTATTAAGTATATAATATTATTTTACGTCTCGTGTATCTGCTATATTATCAAATAATGTTCTCATGATCGATTTCAATTGCGATAATATCTTCGTTTACTATCTATCTACCAACGCCAGTAAGTAAAGGATATACCATGTTGCTATTGGTTTATTAGCCCTGTAAAATATCTAAAATCTTAATATAGAACACAATATTATGAACTTTTTTATAATATAAAGTGACGTGACGTGTCCGCCGATAGTAGAATAGCACCTACCTCTTTCCTACCGAGGTATTGTACGGACAGCTTTTCTTGTTGCAGAAAAAATAAGCTGAGGCTAACAGGCTACGGACTTTGTCTCTGTCTACCCCGTATATGGGAAAATGCGTGACCGTATGTATGTAAAGTGACGAGATAAGCAAAACATTCACTTGGTAAGTGACACGTCTTCCCATAACAGACCAGTGACCATGGGTGAGTAAAGCGCTCGAAACGTTGGTTTATAATCGTAAATAATTAAAATTAAACTTGACGAAGTCCGTCAAATTAGTTTTCTTAAATGTATAATTCGCGTAAATATACGAAATCATTAAATATAGCATTCCTTGTCTTTTTTATTATTAGCATTACGGAAGAGTGGTCGGCGGCGGTAAATTCATTACAATTTCAAAGCAAAAACCAGTCAGACATTAGTAAGCTATCTCTAAGGCCCTAAGGTTAAAACATTTTAGAATTTCGATGCATAACTGTCTAGGAACCATATAACATTTTTATTGAAAAAAATATTTTAAACTATGTACTAATTTTGTCACTTTATCTTGTTTTAATTAATCAAATCAATGTCAATTACATTACGTATGTAATGTGCAGTTGGATATTAAAATCATTTAAATAAGTATTTCGTGATTACTACGTTATCTTTCAGATATTTTTCAATGTGAAAAATATCGTTAGCATTAATTACTTCTATGGTCGTCGATATTATATTATGATAATAATTTTGCTGATTCGAAAGTCCTGACTGCGAATCTCAGCCGAAGTCAATATTATTGTAAATTATCGGGTCCGGGCCTATATATGGAAGATATATTCAAAATTGTACCACCATTACTATCCTTGTCTGTTCTCGTATAATCATAGATTTTTTGTCCAAGCAGTAACTGTTGTAAGGTTTATTTCTACTGTTATTGACTAACACATCAATAACCTTGTTTAAATTGAATATTTTTGCTGCGACAGTTTCGAGATTAGAAGTAACATACTTCTGATACAAATCTACAACAACTCTACAAATACGACTCTATCGTCACCATATTTTTCATTAATTATTTTGAACGCGTTTATACCATCATTGATATCGAGTATTATAACAAGCTTTGCTTCTTTTTGTAAAAAAAGTATCTACTATTTCAAAACCGATTCGATCTGCACCTACAGTTAGTACAATATTTTTTTCGTTAACTTCTCTATCTATTCTGCTAAAACTGCAGAACTATTTCACTTGTCTTTTTATATAAAATGAAAAAAAGAAAAAATATTTATTCACGACACAAACATGTAGTACACTGATTAAAAAAAAGTACAAAAAATATAAAACTTATAATAACTTATGCAACTTAAAACTAAAATAATGGCAGCATCTATAGGGTATCATAGACTATACAGAGAAAAGAAAAAGGACTACAATGAGGTGCGGGTTTTATCTGTGCTGCAGCATTGCCGTGAAAAGGTTCTCGCTTAGCAATGACAGCGGAATACGACCGTCAAAGAAGATGTATTGATTGTTTAATAGGGACATATATGACTGTTTACAGCCCAAGTTCTAGTTACCTCTCAGAGTTAATTATAAAAATAATTATCCTTACTTTTGCATATCAATATATGTATTTATATACGAAAATGTAATGTACGTACACAAAAACCCTAATTTTTATTTACTAAGTGATGTTCATAATTTTTAATACCAGTTGTTGTTAGATTATTTTTTATACTACAACGCTTACATAAAACCGATTTTGCAAAAATATCTGAAAAAGAGGATACTCGCGGAGCTTCGTTCATCTTTTTCTTTCCGAGATTTTTATAAGTTATGATCTCTTAAAAAAAAGCAATCAGAATGAAAAAAATGATGTAAGACAAATGAATTAAGTCGAATAAAAATATTTTTAATTTTCATTTAATACAATAGAATAGCTTCAACAATGAGGAGTGTTATTGAAAATATGCAGAAGTATATCTTAATTGATGATATATGTCGAAGCCGAAGACCCAGGGTTATTTTTGGGGGAGCAGTACTACTGTCCCCATTTGACCAGGGTTCAGTTGTACTGTCCTTCTCTTGATCCATTGTAAAGAAACGCCTTGATTTATCACTTACAAATTATTTATTTATTACAGATTTATATTTCTTACAATATTTTACAATTTATTTAAAGTAGTTAGCGTAGTAGCTTAACAAACGCTTGCCAAATACACAACCTTCACCGGCAAGCGCTAAAAACACAAGTTAACTAAGTTGTCGTTAACACCCTTTTTATATTACTATTGTACAGGTCAAGCAGCCAAAAATCCTCCCCACCACTCAATATCAATTTTAATATAATTCACAACAGTTCACTGGTAACGCATAGAATGAAGTGTGCCCGACGATAGATTTATAAAAGTTAGCGATATAGGGCACCCCATAAATTTCGATAACCAAATGCTGGTGTGACAAAATAATTGACAAGGTGACGAAGGAATTAAGATTACGTTGTTCAGTGGGCGCTTTCACGGCGAAACCTCAAGTGGCCGATACAAGCCTTTTAAGCAAAAACTTTTAACTCTTAACAAAATTAATAATTTATAATTAAATTTATATTTAAAAATAAAACGAGTATTCGTGTGATAAAATAATTTAAAAGGCGACGAAGTAGTTAAGATTACGTTGGTAAGGTGCGCTTTCTCAGCAACACCTCTAGACAAAAGTGGTCAATACAAGTCGGTTATTGTAAACTGTTAAATGATTTAAATACAAAAGAATTCTTATGTGATAAAAATATTTAAATGGTGATGAAGGAATTGACCACGTCGGTTGAGAGTGCTCTCACGGCGAGATATACATTATTTTCAAAGCAGATTTGTCGTAATAACGACGTTAATAGAATCAGGCGTTACTTTGCGGAAATCCATTATAATGATGGAAAGAAAGTTAATTTGCTAAGATCCACATGCATCGGTTTAAGGTGAAACACGTGTCGTGTTCTCCACTCCAGTGGTATGTATTGCCTAATGGTAGTGTTCTAGTGGTGGAGGGTATCTGCTGGCGATTCCCGGTATCAGTATTATTTAATGACGACCGCGTGGCCTAGTGGTCAGAGTACCTGACTTCTACGCCGCGGGTCCTGGGTTCGAATCCCAGCCGGAGCCAACATTTATGCTAAAACACAAATTGTTGGTTTTCGGGTCTGTGTTGTGTTGTGATTGTCCCCGTGTTTCTGACACTGCATCCTCCGATCTTATCGCATCAGCGTTACATCGGGCGCCGGTGGGTTGGGACGAGTGAGTGCCTCTGTGTTTGCGCGTATACTTGCGGTACTATAATATCTCCTGCGCAGTTGATGGCTCTCGACAGTATTCGGAAGTTGTCGCCGTAGTCGAAATCGGCTAGGAGAACATCATCATTATTTAACGCTGTTCAGAGAGTTTTTGAAGAGAACCGCCCTCTCAAACATGAGATTTTACAGGTCCATAAGAATGGAGTGGAAAATTTTCTTGCGGCAGAAATTAATTCAAATTAAAATTCTTTATTAGCTATTATACATCCGTGTGGTGGCGGCTTGATAAAAGAATACTACCACTCCATCTCATCCAATGAATCTCGTAAAAGGCGAGTAAGGAATTAAACTGCAATGTGCACCCAACAGCGCATGGTGGCGATGGGCTCACCACCTATCACACCAAGTGCATTATATTGTTTTGGTGAAACGTGGATTGTGGCAGTTATCTGTTTTTGCAGTGAGTTCCCAGTCTCTGACTAACCCTTATGGGATACAGTCGTGATCTTATGTATGTGTATGTATGTATTAGCCATTAAATAGGGTGAAAAGTAACAGACGTGTTGATTGTAAGAACAATTTAGCTATTTTTAAAACCATGCAAATAATTGCGATACAGTTAATTATTAATTAACATTCTAAATACAAATCAAATTCCATTTTATTAATATAATAAAAATTAAATAAACAATTAATAGTCACGCAATGCATGAATTATAATAATAAATGATAAAAATAAAATATAAACACTAAAAATAAATGTATGCATGTCAAATTTTGATTAATTAAAACATTGTTAATTAACGATTTGTCTCTCTGTAAAATATCGTCAACTGAACAAAAAGTGATTACTAACAAATATCTTCCTAATGATACTTTAAATTTATTATGTGGTAATTGTTTGATTCTGCTCTATATTTTATTTATTTTTAGACCTGAAAATACCGAAAAGGACCGCGTAGTTGGAGTGACTTCTAGGGCGCTTCTAGTCCCGGGTTCGATTCCCAGCCGGAGCCAACATTAGTGCAAAAAACACATGTTGGTTTTTGGGTCTGGTTGTGTTGTGCATGTGAAATTTATGTCTGTAAAACGCGTACACGATACAGGAGAAATCCTACTGTGAGCCTTCATTTAAAAAAAAATTGTCATCATCATTATTATTTCAGCCTATCACTAGTCCACTGAACACAGGGCCTCCCCAATAGATTGCCATAAAAGTTTGTAGTAAAATTTTGTAATAATTTTTCTAAAATGAAGGTAGCCTAAGTCACCCGGTATAATATCAGCTATCTGTCAGTGAAAGTCCCGTCAAAATCGGTCCAGCCTTTTGGGAGATTAGTCGGAACAAACAAACAGACTCAGACAACAATTTTAAAAATAGGGTTTTTTTTTATAGTAACGGTACTTATTCATTGACTAAGAATCTGTTATTTTATTATTAAGTGCAATGGTGGTAAAAAGAGCAATGGTGTCACGTATAAAGGATCCGATGAAGCTATAAAAGCCAAAAAAGGCTAACAGCAATTACATCACCGAAATTATATATCACGTATAAATATGTTCTTATTTTTTTTGCATAATGTCCTTTGCTTGTAAAAACATGTGCTAAGAGAGAGACTGATTCAATTATTGAAAGACATTGTGCCGTGGTAGTTTAGAGGCTAGGCGCTTACTTTAAATTTCATAGTACGCGATTGACCTGGGTTCGATTCCCGGTGCCGGCACCACTAAGATTGTTAATTGCAATTTTAAGTGCTGATTTACCACGTGCTCGGCGGTGAAGGAAAACATCGTAAGGAAATCTGCATGTCTGAGAAATAAAAAATATTTCAAAGGCATGTGCAGTCCGTCAACCCGCATTGGAGCAGCGTGGCGGATTCTTCCTAGCTCCAAAACCCTCTCACAAATGAGAGGAGGCTTGTGCTCTGCAGTGGGACATTTATAGGCTGAAACATTACTTTTTTACTTTACATTGACCGATATTGTCGTTAACATATCTTTTATACAACACAAACAATATAATTAAAAATTAATTTAGTTTCATTAAGAGTTCATCGTCATCATCATCATTTCAGCCCATCACTAGTCCACTGCTGAACATAGGCCTCCCCTACAGATTGCCACAAAAGTTTGTAGCTCTTATTTTGGGGGGATTTCGCCGTTGCTGCCACGCTTTTTTATTCGGATGTTCCAGGAAAAGGCTGCTGCCCATCTTCTGGTTTTAGTTTTACCTGTGTCGACTTTTACGACACCCGCGGTACGAGATGGGGTGGTATATTCTTTTAAACAAATAACACGTAAATTTTTAATGAAATGCGACAGATTTCTATGAACAGTAAATAATCTATATGTATATATCTAAAATCTGCCGTGTGGTGGCCGCTCGTTAAAAGAATACTACCACTCCGTCTCATCCAATGGATCTCGTAAAAGGCGAGTAAGGAATAAAA
Organism: Luehdorfia chinensis; assembly: GCA_019845155.1. Classification (NCBI taxonomy): domain Eukaryota; kingdom Metazoa; phylum Arthropoda; class Insecta; order Lepidoptera; family Papilionidae; genus Luehdorfia; species Luehdorfia chinensis. The sequence goes on along the minus strand of JAHVAK010000024.1, from coordinate 7,548,922 downwards.
CTGCACTGTGCACCCAACAGCGCATGGTGGCGATGGGCTCACCACCTATCACACCAAGTGCATTATATTGATTTGGTGAAACGTGGATTGTGGCAGTCTTCTACTTTTGCAGTGAGTGCCAGTCTCTGACTACCCCTTACGGGATACAGTCGTGATCTTATGTATGTATGTATGTATATATCTAAAATAGAAGTTTTATGTAGCTTTTAGATGCTTTCAGTCGTCAGACTAAAAGACTTCTAAAGAGAATTTATTCATAAATATCTAAAGGCAGCACTGAACCTAACAAAAGATGTTTGAATTCTTCATGAAAACCTTTTACAGGGACTACAAAGAACGTGCCGATTTTTTATAATGCTCTGTTGAAAGACTTTCTATTAGGTGCTATTATTATTTTAAGACTATCCCGCTTTAATATAATATTAATGATGTTCTCCTCGCCGAATTTCCACCACGACGACAACTGCTGGATACTCTCGGAAGTGATCAACTGCGCAAGATATAGAATTTCGGTGATGTAATTGCTGTTAGCCTTTTTTGGTTTTTACAGCTTCATCGGATCCTGTGCTCACGGGCCAGGGGCCCGCGTGCCAGGTTTGGTTTGACCCAAACATAAATAAATAAATAAACTCCTACAAAAACCTCGAAATTCGGACTGTATCGCGTTCGCTGCGTGCTTGCGCGATTTAGAATATCTCAATACGATTTTTAGCCGTCTAATGACCGTCCGAGGGAGGCTGCGGGCCTCCATTCGGACTGTTGACTTGTGTGTCGGTAACCTAGGCCGGTGAGAATCGCCCTGGAACACGGGTGAATCGTGTGTACGCGGTGTGATTGTCGACTGCTGCGCGCCGCTCTCTACACTGCGCAAGAGATAATATTGTGTAGCCGCAAACACATGGACACTCACTCATCCCAACCTACCCGTGCCCGGTGTAATGCTCGTGCGATAAGATCGGAGGTAGGCTAGGATGTCTAGGCTAGGAAATTTGTGTTTTAGCACAAAAAACTCGATTTGCAACGCCTGCCATAAAACGCATGTATACCGGTGGTAGGACTCCTATGAAGAAATCTGTCTAGGTAGGTACCACCCCAGGGCCAGTTATTCTGCCGTGAAGCAGTAGTTTCGAATTGAAGTGCTATGAGAGCTAGCGTGATGACGGGTCATATGAGACTTAAGAACTGATGTCTCAGGCTGATAGGCGCTGTGTGGTGTCATACGAAAGTGTTCTGGGTGACACAGCATTTGTTTCGGGCATACGTTGCACTTACGATGAGGTCAACGTTTTGCTCGTATCATGGCTTTATCCAATTTTAAAAAAAAATATTTAAAGTAAGTTAGTTTGCATTTTATGATTTCTTTCTGATAAAAGAATGCATTCTTCCCGAGTGGTGCGGTTGCAGCCAATGACAACCAGGTTTGAGTCAAATCTCACATATTAATCTCATCATAGGACACAAGACTCAGCTAATGGGGACACTGGTAGCAGGTCATGCAGTTTATAATCTAGATTCTATTTATAGTATAAAAGGAAGCCGCGGGCAAGCGCGTGCAACGTTCGCCCACAACAAATGCTGTGTCACCCAGAATATTTCTGTGTGACACCGCACTGCGCCCGTCACCCTGAGACATCAGTTCTTAAGTCTCAAATGCCCAGTGATTACGGTAGCTCACAGTGCCCTTCAAACCGAAACACAGTAATGTTTGCACACTACTGCTTCACGGCAGAATAACTGGCCCTAACCAGGTAAAACATCTACATCTCTCCAGGAAGATTTACGTCTTGGAATTGCCCTAGCTCTTTTAGGAGCTGAGCACTAACGGTATTATTAGTGAATCAAGTCAGGAACAAAATGTTATCCGACGAAGCCGGGATGGGTCACACTCACTTCAGCCCATCACTAGTCCACTGTTGAACATAGGCCTCCATCACAGAAAAGTTTGTAGCTCTCATTTTGGTGGGGATTTTGTCATAGTTGCCACGCTTGGCAGGCGGGTTGGCGGGTTGGAAGTCTGCTGCCCATCTTCTGGTTTTAATTTTACCTCTGTCGACAGTTACGACACCCACGGGATGAGATGGAGTGGTAGATTCTCTGGCCGCCACCACACGGCGGGATGTGTCGTAGGTTTGTAAATATAACACATGACCAGGTGACTGTATTATTGCGCATATTTGAATCTGTCCGCATTTTTAATATCCGTAATTTTCTTGGCATTAACTCTGAAACATATTGTTACTTACATGTTCCTTTTTACTGGAACCTGTTACTGATAATTAAAAATAAGAATAATCTAACAAATATTATAATACAATTTTAATTTTTAATAATTTCGTATCAGTCCCAATAGTATGTAGACTGTGCGGTTTTTCAATAATTCGCCTTTGTAACAAATTTTGGAAACTTCACTGAAGTTTCTCTATGTTTCGCCTGGTTAACTTTGCTAACTTGACCGCTCTTGTTTAAAGTTTGAATTCTGAAGTTAAAGTATTTAACTTGCTTCGATATACGAATTCGTGTTATAAGAGGTGACTAGAGGAACAAAAACCTGGAATGCCAATGGCACTCTATTCATCGCAGTTCAAAAAATATTACTTATTTTATTATATGATAAAGTAACGTGAGCGTAAAGTAACGTGACGTACAAAACGTTCACCTGATTGTAAGTGGAACGCCTGCCCGTCGAAATTTTCTGGGTGACACAGCATTTGTTATGGGTAGACGTTGGACTTACCATCAGGTGAACGTTTTGCTCGTTCCATCACTTTATCCAATAAAAAAAATACGAGTATGTCATCGAAATATTGACTATGTGGTAAATAGGTCAATCCTTAAAATTGCAGAACAGTTTTAGAGATGTTTCCATAATGTATCATCGTCATTAGAGGATCATCACGGTCTTAATTTCCTGGAATATATATATATACATTTTTGGATAAAGTGACGAAACGAGCAAAACGTTCACCTGATGATAAGTGCAACGTCTGCCCATAATAAATGCCGTGTTACCCAGAACATTTCTGTGTGACACCACACTGCGCCCGTCACCTTGAGACATGAGTTCTTAAGTATCTCCTATGAGTTGTACAAAGATGTTTCAGTTAATCACAGTATCCAGCAGAACTAAGCGTTATTTTTTTAAATGAAGGTGTCAATAAGTAACATAATAAATTGATATAAATGAACTTATAGCTAGCGGTCGCCCAGTGTTCGACATTCGGTCGTTATTTTTTTTTAAGTTATTGTTATAAAGGAATGTTATTGAAATTCTTTAGTCCAAGCGTTTGCCTCTATAACCATCACATGTATATTTTAATTTTGTTCTAGTATGCGAGTGACCTGGGTTCGATGGATAATATTCGATAATATTTTCATCATTGAATGTTGACAACTGTTGAATGAATATTTTTTTAAGCATACTGCGCACACGGAGAAGTAAGTGTGTGGTTTGGCATGAAATTTGTATGGAGAAGAAGCGAGGAAGTTAAAATTGATATATAATATTTGTTACAAATACATTATTATGTACAATTAAAATAAAGTACATTTAAAATAGTATACAAATAAATTAAAATATTAATTATTTACTTTCATATTGATATTGGACGTAAATCATAAATGAGAAAAAGATGTAATCCTTACTATTGTTAAATAATTAAACCTCAAATTTAGGTTAGTTACTCAAATATATAAGAAAAGTAACATGAAAACTAAAATTATAAAAATTGCAAGTCCGATAATAATAAAATTACACGTATATAAACATAATGTAACCGTGTGGTAGTGGCTAAAGAGAATCTACCACCCGATCTCATCCCGTGAATGTCGTAATAGTACATTATTTTAAAAATGACTAAAAAAAAGTCCGCTGAGTTTCTTACTGGTTCTTCCCAGGAAAAAAGGAAAAAATGACTTTCAATAAGTATTATGTAAATAATCTATATTGAATAAAAATTTATTCTATTCTATTCTATTCTATTCTATTCTAGTCGACAGAGGGAAAATGAAAACCAGGAGTTGAGCAGCAGCATCTTTATGGAAAATCTGAATAAACAAACTGCTGTCGCCAACCCGCCTCCCAAGGTGTGGCAACTATGGCAAAATCCCCCCAAAATGAAAGCTACAAACTTTTGTGGAAATCTGCGGTAGCGGCCTATGTTTATCAGTGAACTAGTGATAGGCAGTGAATAGATGAAGAAGATGAGATGATAAACATAATATTTTAACATTGCTTTAAGGCTAGAGTCCGGCCCTCGAGCGTACATGCCTTAATAGGGGAGAGATAACACACATTAAAAGAGTACTGTATTTTAAGAAAATTTATTGTATGAAAATATAAAAAAGAGCACGCGCAACTCTAAACAGGTGACAGAAGTGAAACTAATCTATATCAGAAATTGGTTTTAAAAAATAACAATTAATTAACAAAAATATTACTAAAGTATAAACAAAAATATTACTAAATATTAGATAAGAAAACATTGCACTGAAATTAAATTTAGTAAATTTAGTAAAATTGAAATTTTACTCACATCGCGCCCAAAGAAGTTTCACTTCAAAAATCTCCTGCATCGAATCGCCTTACAGTAAATTGTATACGAGAAAGAAGACGTATATTTTAATATTTTTTGTAGACATTAAATTCAAAATTCCACACTTGCTCGATTGGTTTTGACCCTTCAATCAACCATGCAGTACCACTGACGGCCATTTCAAATATATCCACAGCCGCTTTCCCAACCGCGTCGACTTTTTGCCACGGTAGTGTTTTCAAAAATACCTTAAATTCGTCATCCGCAATCACTGTCTTTGGATTGCTGACCAATTCAGTTTCAGTAAAACCGGGACAGATAGCCAATACTCGTACTCCAAACTTATTAAAATTATTAATGTTGCCTAAGGATTTTGTAAAACCCATTACAGCAAACTTTGATGCTTGATACACCGGCATAAACTGATCAACTCTGTATCCATATATGGACGCAAGATTAATAATGGATCCTCCCTTACCCGATTTATCCTTCCTCATATGTTCCCAGAATTTAAGTGACCACTCAATCAACGCTGTGACATTGACGTTTATAGTGTTTCTAATGGTTATATCGTTCAGTACTCCAGCATTATTTACTAATATGTCAACCGTCTTATACTTTTCGATTATCATTTTGTAGACACGTTCTAAATCAGTAGTGACGTCGCATTTGTAAAAAACAGTTTTATTACACCCATATTTCGCAGTTAAATTTTTAACTGCCTCATATCCATGCTTTTCATCTCTGGCTAGCAATATCACCACTTTCGCATGTTTGTTTAAATATTGGTCAGCGATTTCGTATCCAATACCTCTGTTACCGCCAGTTATAACAACTGTTTTATCACGAAGATCCCGTGCCATTGCTGCTGGTAGTTTTCTATCTACAACTAAAATTTTACATCATCAGATTTTCTTTATATACAATCATTTCAAAGGTCGCAATTATCAAACCATGTGACATTAACGTAAGAGATTTCACCTTTAAACACATAATTCACGCATTAACACACATTACTATGCGATAGACATATTAAAAATAATTGTTTGATGAATAGCAAGAATAAATCCAATATTCAACAAAATGTAAATAAAACTATATTGAGATGTCCTGATGTCAGAGTTAACCCACCCCGGGGTAATCCTTCCTAATAGTTTTTATCCTGGAAAATGCAAAGTTCCTTCCACGCATTACATGCAGGTGTGTAACTACAAATGTACATTACCGACTCTTTCAGAACAATAAGACATCAATGCCGGCGCTAAAAATTAACTGTAACCTTACTACGACTTAAGCTCGAATAGGTCAGTATTCTATTAAGCATGCGAAAGGTACTGTGCAATAATATGTTCATTACATATTTTGTTAAATACATATACTCGTATATTGTTTAATATTCTTTCTGATGTTCATTGTCATGCAACGTTGCAGCACGCAGTGGCAACCTAATGTAGTGCTCTATAGTTTAGAGGATTATTAATAATAATTTATTATACCAAAAAAGCACGCTTTACATAATGATAAAAAATCAATATATTAAAAAAAACAATTTAACAAAATGTTTTCTTTTATTTACGCGAATATTACACATTTAAGTAAAACTACTTTTTACGGATTTTATCGCGTTTAATTTAGAACTATTATTTTCGAGTCTGTAAAGTTATCTTTTTTTTTATTCGATTAAGTGATCAAACGAGCAAAACATTCACCTGATGGTAAGTGCAACGTCTGCCCATAACAAACGCTGTGTCACCCAGAAAATTTCTGTGTGTCACCACACTGCGCCTATCACCCTGAGACATAAGTTCTTAAGTCTCATATTCCCAGTGATTACGCTAGCTCACAGTACCCTTCAAACCGAAACACAGTAATGTTTGCACACGGCAACTTCACGGCAGAATGACTGGCCCTGGGGTGGTACCTACCTAGACGGATTTCTTCATGTACATCTGACCCTTTATTCAATCTTGTCCTGTATTAGATGTACTCGTATACCTCTGTTTACCTCCTCAGTGGTAATATTTGTAGTAACGGCACTATTATTTATCTTGTGCAAATGAGCTTTGTTGTCATCAGTTATTTAATGTTTACTACTTCAGGACTAATCTTTAAGTTTTAGTCCACCCATCATTTTTTGTCAATACTGTAGTTTAGTACAAATTTAACAAACGTATAATGCATTTTATTTCTAAAGTAACTTACCCATATATAACCATAAAATCAGAATAATGACATATTAAAAGTCATCTTGCTACAAATTAAGAACGCAATTAACCCACTACTTTTTAGCGCTAATTACGTTGAATGCTTTGTTGACATCTACGCCACTCTCCCATTTTCCTTGAGGATATTATTAATTTATCCTTAAATAAATTGCTATGGCATAAATCGCCTTTATGGGTTTAATTTTGTACTATTTATAACCCGACGTTTCGAGCGCTTTACAGCACCCATAGCCACAGGAGAACTGAGGTGGCAGATGTCCTGATGTCATAGTTAACCCGGAGTACCTTCAGCTTTTAATTATTATTTTTGGACCGATCTATGCAGAAAGAGCTAACTGTGTCTTGAAGTCTTGCAGTTGTATGCTTGGTTTTTGACTTAATTTTATTAATAATAGGATCCCAAGCTGGTGGTATTACCCAACCATCTTCTCTATTAAAATTAGGATGTTTTTTAATTTCAATAGCCTCGCGAATCATCCTTGGGAGGAATCGGTGATCTTTTGCAAGGATTTGTGGTTTATCAAATCTTATGTAATGGTTGGGATGATCCAGCACATGGTCACAGACTGCAGACTTCCTGGAGCATCAGATTTGATAAACCACAAATCCTTGCAAAAGAACACCGATTCCTACCAAGGATGATTCGCGCGCATACCACTGCAATATTTCCAGACACAGTTAGCTCTTTCTGCGTAGACCGGACCTCAAATAATAATTAAAAGCTGAAGGTACTCCGGGTTAACTATGACATCGGGACATCTGTCGCCTCAGTCCCCCCTGACCATGGGTGCTGTAAAGCACTCGAACGTCGGGTTATAAATAACAAAATTAAACACGATAAAATCCGTAAAATTAGTAATAAATATTGAAAATAAATAAATATAAACTATGACACTCATTACATTTTATAATATATAATTACTATGTGACATTGTTTCATTGAAGCTGTAATGACACGTCTGTTACGATCTATTCTCAACGTGACTGTGCCGATTTGCATAAACTAAGAACTGGCGGTTCTTTAGATTAGAGTGTTGTAACTATTTTGCCGGGAAAGGAAAGTTCACTTCACAACACAATAAAAAAATATTAATAAAAAAAGGTGGCTGTAGTGGCCCGCCCAATTTCTGCTGACGTAGTCTGGTACTCCCCTGTGGTTCAGCGTGGGACGAGGGATGTCAGCCCCGTCGGGTTGACAGCAACACTGATGGGACGCCGGTAATAAAACGACTACGCAGCTTCACGGTTAGCTGGTAGGTGTTGAATTAGCATCGGAAGGTGATTCAGAGGAAACGATATCCAAATTAAGTTATAACATTAACCCTAAAAGCCCAATCTACGTCATTTCAGACAAGGTGCCTTCTGTTATTTTTTTGTTGGATTAAGTGACGAAATGCGTAAAACTTTGGTTTGGCGTCTTGTGGTGTCACTACAAACAATTCTGGGTGACACAGCGACAAATAACTCATAATGATTTCTTATATTTACGCGAACACTACACATTTAAATGAAACTAATTTCACCGGGTACTCCGGGTTAACTATGACATCAGGACATCAGTCACCCCAGTCCCCCCTGACCATGAGTGCTGTAGAGCGCCCGAAACATCGGATTAAAAATAGTTCAAAATTAAACGCTATAAAATCCGTAAAAAGTAGTTTTATTTAAAAATTTCGCTCTGTTATTCCCGTGCTCCTGCTGCATCCCGAGTCAACACCGACCAACGACTGACGACGAGTTTAAACGAGACGAGTTTCGCCCATGGGGGAGCATTAATTGTGCAAATACATATATTTTGTAGTTAAATCGGAAAAGTTCGACACGACGATTGGAGTTTTTATATTGAACAATATTTCATTTATGATTTGAAGGATGATGTTGGGGAACCATTAATAGTGACTACCTCTTAATCTCGGTAATGGGGTCGAAAGGTCATGAACATTTAGTAACCACATATGCCCTTAACATTACAACACCCAACAGGTTTAAAATACCAACATGCAAGTATGCCGTATATAAAAAGAATTTCATATCACTCAAAATTTATAATATTTTAAAAACACACTCGGACAATGGCTAATGGAAAAATGTTTTTCTACTTAAATTTGACATTTTGGTGTTTGTAGTTGACCACTTATTTCCTTTGACATATTGTAGGTTAAGTAATCTTGATATAAATAATAGTTTTAAAGATATAATTATTAGTCATAAGAGTAACATTTCAGAATTTTATTTAAAGCTGATAAACACACGCCAATGACGGAGAAATATCTGATACCATGTAGATAATTTCCCGACTCTTTATTTACATATGGTTCATGTTTTTTTTTTTATTGGACAGAGCGACGAAATGAGCAAAACGTTCACCTGATGTAAAGTGCAACGTCAACCCACAACAATTTTTCAATTTCGCGGTCACTTGGAAGGGAAGGCCAAATTGGCCTCCAAGAAGCTTGGCGTGCTCAGTAGAGCGCGACAGTACTTCATGCCGGCCCACCGCTTGCAACTTTATAAGGCGCAGGTTCGGCCGCACATGGAGTACTGTTCTCATCTCTGGGCGGGGGCACCCCAGTGTCAGCTCCTTCCATTTGACCGCATTCAACGAAGAGCGGCTCGAATTGTCGACGACCATGTCCTATCTGATCGGCTTGATCCCCTGGCTTTGCGAAGAGATGTTGCATCTCTTTGCATTTTTACAGGATCTACCATGGGGAGTGTTCCGAGGAATTGTTCGGATTAATTCCAGCCGCTGAATTTCACCATCGCACCTTACGGCAATAACCTCAAATTCCATCGTCACCACCTTGATGGTTGGCATTCCACCGCAGTGCGTTTTTCGCGGAATTTTCTGCCACGCACTTGCACTTTATGGAATGTTCTGCCGTCAGCGGTTTTTCCGGACCGATACGACTTAGAGACCTTCAAGAAAAGAGCCTATTCCTTTCTCAAAGGCCGGCAACGCATCTGCTATTCCTCTGGTATTGTAGGTGTTCATGGGCGGCGGTGATCACTTACCATCACGTGAGCCACCTGCTCGTTTGCCTCCTATTCTATAAAAAAAAACCCACAACAAATGTTATGTCACCCAGAACATTTCTGTGTGACACTACACTGCGCCCGTCACCCTGAGACATCAGTTCTTAAGTCTCATATGCCCAGTGACTACGCTAGCTCACAGTGCCCTTCAAACCGAAACACAATAATGTTTGCACAATACTGCTTCACGGCAGAATAACTGGCCCTGGGGTGGTACCTGCCTAGACGGATTCCTGCATAGAAATCCTACCACCAGTAAATGTGAATGCAAATATGTAATATCTAAATAAAAATAAAATTCCTACATGAGCACATGTGACCTTGTATTTCGAGAAAGGTAATTTACTCAATGTGTCATTTAGACTTAAGTTGCGGTGTAGTTGACACCTCAATACTTAGACAGAAAACTTACCTGTTCAAAGAAACAAAACATGCAATACGCGTGGCTCGAAGTATCGACTTATTGTTCCAGGACACGTGACCTCCGCTTTCCGAGGTAGTTTTCGCTATTAAACTCCCAAAATTTGGAACAATCTTCCGCCGCCTTTTCGAGAAATAAACGCGTTACAAAATTCATCTTTCGAGCACTAAATAAATGTAAGTAAAATTAAAAAGTTAATGTTGTTTTTTTTTCTCGGTAAATGATAATGTGTCAATGACAAAGGCAAATGCGTGCGTGTCGCAGACAGTCATAAAATATTGTTTAGTTGTTAATGAATGAAATAAATTATAGATAATAGATTTTTTATTAGAATTGTAGATGCTGCAATGATAAGATTATTTGTGTAAAATGTCAGTTAACTTTTATGCTAATTTTTATTTAAATATTGTTTAGTTTTTAGTCTTATTTTGTATATTCCATTCATCGTTTCTTATTTGTCTCTAGTAGTTTTTAAAAATGTTTGATGGCTGCTAGTGAGTTTTTCTGGTTAAGGATATCGACAGAATAACAGCGCTGTAGTAATGCCACTGCAGCATAATGTCGGGTGCCCTGCCATGGTGAGTCGGGTGATAAATAAGTTACTATTATAAAAAAATCATTTGCAACTGATACGCAATATTCTATTGGAAAGATATAATTTCAGGCCATAAAATAATAATATGTTATGGTCCTCCCCACTCATGGCGACGATTGTATTGTATATACGACAATGTAGAATGTTGAGCTGTTTCTAATTACTAGTTTTTATTTCGAGGTGTCATTTTACCCTTGTTGGCTCAGACTACAGATGGTCACGGATATTTATTTTACTTGACGGAATGAGCAAAACGATATACACCGTGATCATCTGTGTGCGACTTTGCAAGTAGTTGTGCGGCAGATTGATGTGTTTTTTTTTCATACACGCTTACTTAACTTAACTTAAAGTATTTCCTACTTAACGTATTTCCGCCCGTGAAGTCAATATCAGGCTCTATTTGAAAATCAGCGCTGCAGCATCTTAGTGCTGCCGCAAATTGCTGAAATAGAGACCTTATTTGACTTCACATTTTTTTCTTTTTTGCCACATTTTTTTTCCTCTCACTTCATTTTCGTTTTTGTTTTTTAATATTTTATTGTGTATTTGTGATGTCAAATAAAATAACTTTTCTTTCTTTCTTTCTTTCTTTCAAATAAAAAGACAGTAACAAGATGAATCTCTGATGAATGTGGGCGAGTTCACTTCTCATCTGTACTCTGAAATCTCTTCACCGGCAAGAAATGCGTTATAGGTAGACAATGGTCGCATAGGCATAATGGAATCGCAAGTGAGCTTACGGCAGCGAGGCAAATGTGATCATACAGCTCGTGGAAACCGCCGACAGAACAGGCGATGGTGATAGCTACGATGCCTCCTGCGTGGAGGTGGAACGAAATAGCACATAATCACATAAGAAGTAGTGGTACTTAAAGAACGTGTACCTGAATAATCAATCAGTGGAAATGACGGTCAGTCGTTGAGCTTCGAAGGAGATGTAAGTGATATTGAAAGTCCGAAGGTAAATTTTAATGTTTTTAACGTTGGTCGTTTAAAAACGTGCAAACCTTACACTTTCAATTTAATTGCTGTTAAGAAATGTGTGAAAATAAAAGAGACATTGTTTATTTACAATGACGACCGCGTGGCCTAGTGGACAGAATATCCGAATATTCTGACCGTTTCTGTAAAAACACAAATTGTTGGTTTTCGGGTCTGGTTGTGTTGTGCATCATCATCATCATCATTTCAGCCTATCAAACTCCATTGTTCAACATAGACCTCCCCCATAGATTGCCAAAAAACACGGTCCTGAGCCACCTGCATCCTTCGACTTCCCGCAAAATCGTGCAGGTCGTCGTGGGGGGTCGCCCTACACTGCGTTTGCATTTTTCTTCCCCAACGATTATCGGTTCTACGAGCTACTACGGCCCATTGCCATTTCAGCTTCCTAAGCCTTAGGGCAATGTCGGTTACTCTAGTTCTGCTGCGGACAATCTGTCCTAGGTATACATATTCATCGACAACTTCGATCGTAGTATTTTATTCCAACAACAATCGCTATAGGTTTGACATGGATCGTAGTATTCCAACAACTACCGGTATAGGTATGACATGGGCGTTAGACATGATCTTTGTCTTTGTCCTTGTTCATCTTAAGACCTACCCGTTGGGAGACACTATTGAGGTCATTGAGCGTAGCGCTAAGGTCCTCCAGCGATTCTGCTATTATGACTATGTCGTCGGCAAATCGAAAGTGAGTGATTTATTCGCCATTAATGTTAATACCGCATCCTTTCCAATCCAGTAGCTTGAAGACATCTTCCAATGCAGCAGTGAAGAGTTTCGGAGATATTACATCACTCTGACTTACATTTTTCTGCAATTGGTTCGGTTTCTTACTCTGGTTCTGTACTCTGATGGCCATCGTAGCATTTGTATACAGACCCTTCAACACAGCGATATACCGATAGCCAGTTCGTGTATTACTTCGTTTTTAAAGGGCATATCCCATTATACAATAACGAGCAGAAACAAACTAATATCGTCACCGAGAACCTCCACCACATTCGAAAACACAACACACATTTGAATGAGGTGATCGCTGCTATTCTGTTGCTAAATACTAATTCGTCATATAACATATATTTTTTTAATTATTTTAAAGCATATTGAAATCAATAAAAACAAAAAGAGGATACCTGCGGAGATTTTTACGCCTGTTTGTTCTCCGTACAAAGGAACCTCATTACGAAACGGTGGAAGTTAAAAAAAAACACTTTTGACAATTCATTTGTCAAAAGTGTTTTTTTCAAAATCTGAATTTTTATTATCACTTAATAAAGATAAAAAAAGAAGAAGTGATAATTTCTTTTACTTCGTTAAAAAACGATACTCCACAGTAACAATTCTCAAAAGTTTTTACACAAATTTTGGCTCCGATTGGGCTCGAACCCAGAATCCGCAGTGTAGAATTCACTCTGAACACGCGAACCTAACGCGATCGATATTGACTCTATGATGCACAACCGCGAGTGGAGAGTGAACAGTGCTTTTCAATAACTTTGCAATACACAAAAGTTTTAGTTTTAAGTGCTGAGCTAGCAAATTTACTTTTTTACTCTTAATGATTTCTTATATGTACGCGAATACTACAGGTTTAAATAAACTATTCCTCCCGTGACCATGGGTGCTGTAAGGCGCTCGAAACGTCGGGTTATAAATAGTTTAAAATTAAACGCCATAAAATCCATAAAAAAATAGTTTTATTTACATTTGTTGCTCTTTACTCTTACTTTTTTTATTTATTTTTTTATTTTAGTAAGTGTCGAAACGAGCAAAAACTTCACCTGATTGTAAGTGCTACGTCTGCCCATAACCCATTCTGTGTCACCCAGAACATTTATGCGTGACACCACACCGCGCTCGTCACACTGAGACATCAGTTCTAAGTGATTACAGTAGCTCACTGTGCCCTTCAAACCGAAACACAGTAATGCTTGCACACTATTGCATTACGGCAGAATATCTGGCCCTGGGGTGGTACCTACCAAGTTACCTGCAAAGGATTCCTACCACGAGTAACATTTTTTTTTATAAAAGTGAACGTCATATTAGATTAGTGCTCAGACTAAAAATCTGGTTATTACGCATGATTAATTGATTAGTGACTTACACTTCGACAGAAACTTTTTTCTTTTTATTTTTTGTTATCTGTTTACACTGCCTTTGTGTTTAATATTTAATAACTTTGTTTAAATGTAAGTATTTCAGATCTTTTTTTTTGGTAATTTGCGCATGCATTTTTATTCTATTTTTATATAATGCATGCGCATGTATGTGCATGTATGTGTATATGTGTGTGTGTATATGTGTGTATGTATATGTATGTGTATGTATATAGATGAATATGTGTATATGTATATATATGTATGTGTGTGTGAGTCCGTGTACATGTGCGCATATTTATTTATTTTAAATTAAACTAAGTCGTTTAACAATATGTCCGGAAACTGCTCGTTAAACCTGAGGCATCGACAGAATAACAGCGCTGTGGCAACTCTGCCATAGCATTATGCTGAGTCGACAGCATTTTCGTTGCTACAACCCAACGTACGTCTGTAAATGTAATACGTCGTATTTTATTGTTTACTTTTTTTTTTGAATTGTAATGTATGTTGTGTTGTAGTATTGAATAAAATTTTTTCTTTCTTTCTTTCTTTCATATTTTTAGTAATCGCGTCTAAATTAGCACTACACCATTAGGACCAATAATTATAGTAGTTCAGTGTTTCATAACTTTTGATAGATGTCAAATATCATCGTTTGATATCGCATTTGAAAATATCTTATTTAATTTTAGAGGGAGGTTATGGAAGGGGTATTGCCTTTTAAGGTTCACAAGTTCACTTTGTGTAATGGACAAAAGAGGTATCTCTCAGCTGACTTTGTCTCAAAGGCTCGAGACGTCTGTAACTAACTTAGCGTATTTGCGACAAGGGCATACCCTACACATAGTTTACGTGTCATTGCATGAAAACTAAGTGGAGCGACAACAGTTAAGACTGGGCCTATGAATATGTTATTGAAAGTTTGGTACATTAAACAAAGATAAGAAGAACATATTGTAGTGCGCTCCGGAATTGACTATGCTCGAAACTGCATAGGGAAACGGCAGAATCAGAGGACAATCCAAGTAGAACATCGTACCGGCACCGCACCCGCAATTACTCTGGCGTTGCGGATTTTCGTGGGCGGCGGTGATCACTTACCATCAAATGAGTCAATTGCTCGTTCACCACCTTTTCTATATAAAACAATAACTGACATTTCTCAAGTTATCGGTATAGTAAATGTTGCAGTTACCAATTATTTTATTTTATATGAGAAGGTTGGGAGACAAGCATAACGTTCATCTATGGTAAATGTAACGTCTGCCCATAAAAATGCTGTATCGCTCAATAAATTTATGTGTGGCACTACACTGCGCCCTGAACTGATTTCTCAGGGTTACCCTGCGACATTAGTTCATAAGCATAATTTGCCCATACCCAGTAATTAATAAACAGCACGGAAAATCCTGTGAGCTGCTTCACAGCAGCTTATTATGATAAAAGGAATAGCAAACACATTAAACTTTAACATTTTTTCATTTCAGTAATCATATAATTCATTAACGGCTCGTATGGCGCAGCGATAATATAAAATAAAAATTAAATCATCACCATCATCATCATTTCAGCCTATTACTAGTCCACTGCTGAACATATGCCTACCCATAGATTGCCACTAAAAGTAGTAGTTCTCATTTTAGGGCACGCTTGGTAGGCGAGTTGGCAACCGCAGTTTGCCAACTCGCCATCATCAGCTGCTCCAGTTAGCATCATAACATCAGCTGCTCCAGGAAGATGCTGCTGGCCAACAGAGGGAAAGTAAAAACCAGTTATTTTCCCTGTGTCGACTTTTACGAACACCCACGTGATAAGATGGGTGGTACATTGTCTTAAGCCTTTTACTAATTTTACTTTTTTAATCGTGGTAGGATTCCTATACAGGAATCCGTCTAAGGTATTTGCTAGGTATTGCCGTCAAAAAATAGTGCAAACATTACTGTGATTGGGCCTGCAGGGTAACACCTCTGACACAGATCAGAGACATTTCTAGCTTACAGTAGAAATTGGACACAATTTTTAGTTTAATTTTTTTACGTTTAGAGTGGCGAAGTGCAGTCGCGTGACTACACTATGGGTTAATGTTCTGGGTCACAGCATTATCTATGGGCAGACGTCGTACTTACGATCAAGTAAATGATTTGTGTAAATGATTTATTTCCCGTGTGGTGACGGCTTAGGAGAGAATGTACCACCCCATCTCATCCCGTGGTTCTCCTAAAAGTCGACTGAGGGAAGATGTAAGCCAGAGGATGGGCAGCAGCGTCTTCTTGGAACATCTGAATAAATAAACTGCGGTTGCCAACCCGCCTTCCACGCGTGGCAACTATGGCGAAATCCCCCCAAAATGAGAGCTACAAACTTGTGTGGCAATCTATGGAGGAGGCCTATGTTCAGCAGTGGGCTAATTATAGGCTGAAACGATGAAATGATTTGCTCATCTAGTCACTTTCGTCCGTAAAAACACACGATGATTACTAATACTTAAATAAAAGTTTGATACAGACCATAAATAAACAAAAAAAAGGTTTCCTTATAAATAGATTAGGATAATGTAAAGGCGGTTATGATCCCGTTAA
Source organism: Luehdorfia chinensis (assembly GCA_019845155.1). Classification (NCBI taxonomy): domain Eukaryota; kingdom Metazoa; phylum Arthropoda; class Insecta; order Lepidoptera; family Papilionidae; genus Luehdorfia; species Luehdorfia chinensis. The sequence continues at coordinate 7,532,421 of JAHVAK010000024.1, read as the reverse complement.
AATGTGATCTCAACACAAAAAATAAACTTTTGATATATTTTTATCAAATGGTTGCTTTTAGAATAATATTTTATTCTTTCACTTCATGATAATGATATAATAAAGATATCAAGAGGTCTGCGATGAAGCCCCAATAGACCGCTCTCAAGGGCTGACCGACAATAAGGGCGATGTCTGAGATTGATATCTACGCTCAATGAAGCTAGTTATGGAGAAGTAAGTCTTAATTTAGCAAAGGGGAAAAAATTTACTTTTATAAATTACTTAATTTGTCTGATTATTTCATTATAAGGTTTGTCCTAAACGACAGGCTATTAAGGGTTTTACAAGTATCTAATGTTCTACGAAATTAGACGAATATAAAGTACTCGTAATAATGAAACCAGAAGAAATTTGGAACTTCGCGGCCTTTGGCACCAGATTTCTAAAAATGTTTGGTAAAGAAACATGTTGATTATGAAACTGATGAATAATAAAAGATAATATGCATTTGAAATTAATACTGTTTACTTCCCTAAAAAGTTTATTTTTATAGTAGAAAGAGATGACAAAACGTTTACCTGACGATAAGTGCAATCATCATCGTCATATCAGCTTATCACTAGTCTACCGCTGAACATCGGCCTAAGATTGCCACAAAAGTTTGAAGCTCTCATTTTGGGGAGATTTTGTTATAATTCATTCATTTTTCCTCTGTCAACATTCACGGCACCCACGGGATAAGATGGAGAACTAGATTCTCTTCCACATGGCAACGTCTACTCATAACAATCTCTGTGTCACCCAGAACATATCTGTGTCACCACACCGCACCCGTGCCCTGAGATATCAGTTCTTAAGTCTCATATGCCCAGTAATTACACTAGCTCTTAGTGTCCTTCGGACCGTAAGACAGTAATGATTAATGAATGAAGGTAAGTTACTTTGCTAAGATCCGCATGCAAAATATAAAAATGGTGTATATTACCTAGTTTTTTGAAGAGCACCGCCCGCCCTCCCTCAGTAGCGGAGTAGACGGCGGCCGTCTGTCGTAGAGTCTATGACGCTTGATAATGCCTCGTTTTGGGGCGAAACACGTGTCGTGTTCTCGACTTCAGTGGTGTATATTATCTAGTGGTGGTATTGTAGTGGTTGGTGGAGGGTACTTGGTGGCGGTTCCTGGTGGCGGTGTTAGTTTGCTTGTGCACGCTACTGAGGGAAGGCGGGCGGTGCTCTTCAAAAAACTAGGTAATATACACCATTTTTATATTTTGCATGCGGATCTTAGCAAAGTAACTTACCTTCCTTCATTATAATGGATTTCCGCAAAGTAACGCCTGATTCTATTAACTACAGTAATGATTGCTCACTGCTACTTCACGGCAGGAAAATTGGTCCTGCGGTGTTATCTACCTAGACGGAGTCCTTCATATGAATCCTACCACCAATAAAAATTCTGCGAAGCACCGCACTGCGCTTGTCACTATGAAACATCAGTTCTTTAGTCTCAACTCGTATACTACGCACTCATCTTGCCTTTTCCAGATTCGATGTAACCTAAGAATGTCAAAAAATACAGTCTTGAAGGTTGATTTACTTTAATTCCAGCTATAATTCCTTGACTTATAACACTTAGTCGCTAAAGTTTATGCTTCGGGAACCGAACCAATTTCTTTGTTAAGGGTCCGGCAACGCACACATAATTCCTAAGGTAATGCGAATGTTCTTGGGCGGCAGCGATTCACTTACCATCAGGTTATCCGCTTCCTCGTTTGCCCCCTCTTCTACAATAAAAAAAATCAGTAACATTATACAAGTAGGAATTTTTGTACTGCCTAATGTGTTTATTGCTTGGCGTAACCGTCCGTTGCTAAATCTAATAAACGGAGACCTTTATAGCCGATAACCGTACTTTATTCCAAGGCGCTCGCTATATATCTCGGAGGAACCTTATTAGTACCCTAAAAATATATATATATACATATTTATCTTCAACATTTTAGAGGTAAATGTTAGAAAATTTTAGTAAGTGCAATCTTCATTTGCAAATGACACGAAAAGATGAATAAATACTATTATTAATTTACGGAAAAATCCACTATAAACTCCACTATAAAGAAAGGAAAGAAAGATACTTTGCTATGATTCGTATGCAAAATTAACCATGGTATGTATTTGGCCGTGTGGTGGCGGCTCGTTATAAGAATACTACCACTCCATCTCATCCAATGGATCTCGTAAAAGGCGAGTAAGGAATTAAACTGCACTGTGCACCCAACAGTGCATGGTGGCGATGGGCTCACCACCTATCACACCAAGTGCATTATATTGTTTTGGTGAAACGTGGATTGTGGCGGTCATCTGTTTTGGCAGTGAGTGCCCAGTCTCTGACTACCCCTTATGGGATACAGTCGTCATCTTATGTACGTATGTATTACCAAGTTTTTAAAAAACACCGCGCGCCCTACATCAATAGCGTGCAAAAGAAAACTAATACCGCCACCGGTAAACCACATCAGATACCCTCCGCCGCTATTACTTTATCACTAGGCAATACATACCACTGAAGTCGAGAAAACGAAACGTAGTCCACCTCAAAACGAGTCATTATCAAGTGAAAAGGGGAACTCCCGGTGGCGGATCTAGTTTGCTTATGCAAGCTGTTGTGGGCGGGCGGTGCTTTTCAAAAACTAGGTTACACCATTTTTAAGTTTAAGCCATCTTTCCTTTGTTAAAATAAGAATAAAATTTAAAATAAACGATGTTTTGACACCTGTTATTGAACACATTTTGTGATTACTGTTTGCACATTACTTATTGCACATTTTGTGTTACTGGTGGTAGGATTCCTATGCAGGAATCCGTCTAGGTAGGTACCACCCCAGGGCCAGTTATTCTGCCGTGAAGCAGTAGTGTGCAAACATTACTGTGTTTCGGTTTGATGGGCACTGAGAGCTAGCGTAATCACTGGGCATATGGGACTTAAGAACTGATGTCTCACGGTGACGGCCGCAGTGTGGTGACACAGCATTTGTTATAGGCAGACGTTACACTTACCATCAGGTGAACGTTTTGCTCGTGCCGTCACTTTAATGAAATAAAAAAAAAAGATTATATAATGTATTTGTTTATTATACGTTCGACCTCTACGTTAATACGGCTAATTATTGAAAGCATATCATTTAATTTGTTATTTGGATACCTAAGCTTAGAATAAAAACAAAATGGAAAGAATATCTCACTTACTATGCTTGTGTCCAATATTTTGGTCGCTAATAAGATAAGCCTCGGATTTTTGCCGATGAACGTCAGGATAAAGTACGTTCATCGGCTTCCTTAATTGAATTTGCAATTTTCCGTAAACGTGTTTAGGCAGCGAAAGATTTATTACCTTTGTTTGTTTATAGAAAAATATGTACATAAAATGTTCATTTATATCAACATGTTCAGATCAGAAATGGTTTTTCAATGCATCAGTGAACAAATTCGTTGTAAAAAGTTTATTTCGTAATTAATAAGTTCGATCTAATTCGCCGTATCTTTCCTGACTTATCTAAATCATAACGCTACTGTCTTTTAGAGCATGGAGAAAATTGCATTTGGTTCTAATTTTATTCTCAGTCATATCGAATATAACGTAATAGAAAAGATTTATTTCACAACACATACAACAATAACAGGGAGAAAACCAAATGAGCAAACGAGAAAAAAAAACGTATTAAAGAAAGTGAAATTATAAATAAAACAATATAAGAAAACTAAATCAGTGATTTAGTTTTCTTATATGATCTCTAAAGGAAGTGTAACTAAAAGCTTTCTTAATTGGTCGCGAACAATTATATTACTGGTCGATTAAAGTTTATAAGATATTACTTTTTAAAGAAACTAAGTAAAATCTTTAAATGTAACTAATTTTACGGATTTTATCGCGTTTAATTATACTATTTATAACCCGACGTTTAGAGTGCTTTACATCACCCATGATCACGGGAGGACTGAAGTGACAATGTCCTGATATCATAGTTAACCCGGAGTACCTTCAGCGTTTAATTATTATTTTTGTTCCGGTCTACGCAGAAAGTTCTTATCTATCTTGAAGTATTGCAGTGGTATGCTTGGTTTTTCATTTAATTTTATTATTTATAGGATTCCAAGCTGGTGGTAATACTCAACCATCTTCTCTATTAAAATTAGGATGTTTTTTTTTTAATTTCAATAGCCTCGCGAATCATCCTTGGTAGGAATAAAGTAGGTGTTCTTTTGCGAGGATTTGTGGTTTATTATGAGTATTACAACCAGCTACCGCTACTCCAAGTTCACTTTCAAGCAGATATAGCGAAAACCAGGAATGAGTATTTTAAACATTTCTTTCAATAACGAAACATTTGTTAGAACTATTATAATTACTGGTGATAGGATTCCTATGCAGAAATCCGTCTAGATAGGTACCACCCCAGGGCCAGTTATTCTGCCGTTATCTGCCGTGAAGCAGTAGTGTGCAAACGTTACTGTGTTTCGGCTTGAAGGGCACTGTGAGCTAGCGTAATCACTGGGCATATTATGAGACTTAAGAACTTATGTCTCAGGGTGATGGACACAGTGTGGTGTCGCACATAAATTATTTGGGTGACACAACAGTTGTTATGGGCAGACATTGCATTTCAGTTTTCAAAGATTGTATGAACTTTACAATGAAAGATCATACAATCATAGTAACACATTTAAGGATTATGTTAAAAATTATTCAAAATTATTTAAAAAAGTATGCTCTGAAGCCAAGTCATTACACTTGAGCAATAAAATAAAGAAAGCATCAGATAAAATCAAAATGACTTGGAGTATTATTAATAGTGAAACCGGGAAAGTCAAGGACCGAAACCATGATTACAAAATCAATTTTAACAATAAGCTAGTGACATCTGATCAAGATGTTGCTACAGCCTTTGAAAAGTTTTTTAGTGATATTCCAATTTCCATAACCAAGCCATTAAATTCTTCTCCTACTGCCGCTGAGACATTACTCAACAAAATGTAACTTCTTGTACAAAAGATTTTAAATTCGATATGGTAGATGGAAATGACATTCTTAATACTTTTAAAAATATTGATTGTAAGAGAACCGCGGATCTATGGGGTATGTCCGTGGAAGTTAGTGCGTCTATTATAGATATAATTGCACCTCAATTAGCCATAATTTTTAATTCCGGTATTGCATTTGGTGTGTTTCCTGATTTGATGAAACATAGTAAAATCGTACCTTTATTTAAATCTGGTAGTACATCGGACCCTGCTAACTTTAGACCTATTTCTGTACTACCAACATTAAGTAAAATTTTTGAAAAAATTATACTTAATCAAATGTTAAAACATTTTAATTTAAATAAATTCACGGGATGCCTTGGGTGTTTTCTGTGATCTTTCTAAGGCCTTCGATTGCGTTGATCATGAAACACTTATCAGTAAACTACATCACTACGGTGTAAGAAATTCTGCACTTCAACTTCTAATTTCATATTTGAGTAATAGAACGCAGACAGTAGTTATCAATAGCAGGAGTTCTTCCGGATCAGCAGTATCTATGGGTGTCCCGCAGGGTTCGATTCTCGGCCCATTTCTATTTCTTATTTACATTAATGACTTACCTTACCTAGTAGGGGACAACCATGATATAGTGTTATTTGCTGATGATACATCTTTGATTTTTAAGATAAAACGTCAACTTTTATTATATGACGAGGTGAATAATGCTATTTCAAAATTAGTACATTGGTTTAACGTTAATTATTTGCTTTTAAACGGCAATAAAACAAAATGCATTAAATTCACAACACCAAATGTTAAACAATTAGATGTAAATGTGCTTGTGAATGGGGAAGAGTTGAGCCTTGTGGATACTGCTGTCTTTCTTGGAATAACTCTTGACGCAAAACTTCAATGGAGCCCCCATATATCTAAACTAGCAAGTAGACTTAGCTCTGCAGCTTATGCTGTAAAAAAAATTAGGAATTTGACTAACGTTGAAACTGCTAGATTGGTTTATTTTAGTTATTTTCATAGCATAATGTCTTATGGTATTTTGCTATGGGGAAATGCAACTGATGTTGAAGTGATTTTTGTTTTGCAAAAGAGGGCCGTAAGAGCTATTTATAATCTTGGCTCTAAAGTGTCTCTTAGGGATAAATTTAAAGAAATTAATATCTTAACCTTGGCCTCTCAATATATATTTAAAAACGTTTTGTATGTACACAAGAACATAAACCAGTTCACTAAAAAAAGTGATGTTCATAATGTGAATACCAGGAACAAGCACAAATTAATTATGCCAGTTACCCGACTTCACAGAGTCAGTAACTCTTTTATGGGGCAATGTATACGTTTTTACAACAAAATCCCAGAAGTGCTAAAAGTCTTTCAATCAAAAAGTTTAAATTTTATATTAAACAAAAACTTCATAAAAAGGGTTATTATAATATTAAAGAATACATAGATGATGATAACCCCTGGGAATGAGGTGATCGCCGCCAAGCCATTTCTACATCTTTATAATACTGCTGTTATTGTACATTATTTTAAAAATGACTAAAAAAAAAAGCCCGCTGGGTTTCTTACTGGTTCTTCCCAGGACAGAGGCATTTTTGTGAACCAGTGTAGTTTAAAAAAAGAAAAAAATGACTTTCAATAAGTATTATGTAAATAATCTATATTGAATAAAAATTTATTCTATTCTATTCTATTCAGTATCAGGTGAACGTTTTGCTCGTTTCATCACTTTATCAAAAAAAAAAAAACTTTTTATCGAACTATTGCAGTATGACATGTAGTTGTTTACAAGAAAAAATAATTTTTAGAATTGGGAGGATTGGCTGCTATTATGCAAAACTAACTGCTTGGTATTCATAGCAAATAGACAGTAAATAAACTGGGCTCTTATTTTCTCATTATTCGAAGCAGTGCAGTACAAAGGAGCACAGTGTTACGGCTTACAAACGGACCGCTGTTACGAGCTTATTTGCATACAAAACGCTTCCAATAAACTTGCCCCCAGGTATATTAATAGGTAAAAGTATTGGTAACTTTTACGATGAAAACCAAATTAGTCCAATTTTTAAATTTTAGGATTATTTTGCTCGTTCTACTTTTATTAACTGTTTTGCTAACAATACATAAGCCGCTGTAGCTTAGGGGCTAGGCGCTCGCTTTAAATTTCATAGTACGCGAGTGGGTACGATCTGGGTTCGATTCCCGATGCCAGCACCGCTAAAATTGTTAATATAACTTTTAAATGCTGTTTTTCCACGTGCAGGACGTGGAGGAAAACATCGTGGGGAAACCTGCATGTCTGACAAATGAAAAACTGGAGCAGTGTGGCCGATTCTTCCCAGCTCCAAAACCCTCTCGGAAATGAGTGGAGGCCTGTGGTCAGCAGTGGGACATTTTAGGCTGTTATTTTACATAACACATCTGCTGTTCCTCTGGTATTGTAGATGTTCATGGGCGGCAGAGATCACTAATCATCAGGTGAGCCGCTTGCTCGTTTGCCCCCTCTTCAAAGTAGTGAACGATTAAAAATTCAGCTTTTTAATTATTAGTTTTGGCTCGATCTACGCAAAATGAGCTTACAGTGTCTGTTGGAAATATTGCAATGGTATTCATGGTTTTTGGTTCACCGGTCGTAGAATTCCTATGCAGGAATCCGTCTAGGTAGGTACCACCCCAGGGCCAGTTATTCTGCCGTGAAGCAGTAGTGTGCAAACAAAAACAAAACAAACAAACAAAAGCAATGGTTTTTGATTTAATTTTATTAGTTATAGTATTTCCCTTCATTCCCTTTCTTCTTTCTCTTTCATTCCCATTTCTGTGCCAGCCCATCGAACTGCCGCCTTTCGAGGGAGTTTCAGATATGCTGCCTCCAAGTGTTGGAACGACCTGCCACCACCGCTCCGAAGTCTGAAATCAGTGCATGCATTGAAAGAAACATATAAAAAAACATTTAATAATGATTCAAAAAAATAGTACAGATTCAATAATACATACCACAAAGTTTACAGACACGTAGCTTTGACGAGCAAGGTCCCAGCGACTGAATTACTGGCTACATCTATAATGCAACGTTTTTTTGACACACTTCAATTTTGTTTTTACTTATTACGTATTTTTATTTTACTAAGTTATTATTTTTATTTTATTGTGTATGTACAAAATGTATTTATCATTGTCAAGCGTGAACGTCGGTACGCCCCCGCCGCTCGGGCTCACTGAAAACCAGAGCTTTAGTCTGTGGCTAGTTGTATGTCTAGTGCCTAATTATATGTATGTATTTGTAGACACAAATACATACAATTAGTGACGTATTTCCGCAATAAATGTTTTCTTTCTTTCTTTCTTATTGGATCCTAAGCCGGTGGTAGTACCCAACCATCTTCTCTATTGAAGTTAGGGCATTTTTTTAATTTCAATAGCCTAGCGAAACATCCATGGTAGGAATCGGTATTCTTTTGCAAGGATTTGGAGTCTGTCAAATTAAAAATAATGATTTTGATGACCCAGAACATTGTCACAAACTGCAGACTTCCTAGAGTGTCGAGACTGCACTTTGTGACCATGTTCTTGAAGGTACCCCGTATTTACTATGACAACAGCACGTAAAGCGCTCTAAACGTCAGTCATAAGTAACTAAAATAAAACGCGACGAAATCCGTTTTTAATGAAATATATACAATAGTAATAAAACGACTACAGTTAATAGAATCAGGCGTTACTTTGCGGAAATCTATTTTAGTAAAGGAGAGAAAGTCAATTTGCTAAGATCCGCATACAAAGTGTAAAATGATGCGTATTACCTAGTTTTGAAGAGCACCGCCCGCCCTCCCTCAACAGCGTGCACAAGAAAACCGATACCGCCACCGGGAGCCGCCACCAAATACCCTCCACCGCCTTCACCTTATGGTAAGTGCAACGTCTGCCCATAACAAATGCTGAGTCACCCAGAAAATATCTGTGTGACACTGCGCCCATCACCTTTAGTGATTACACTAGCTCTCAGTGCCCTTCTGTCCGAAACACAGTAATGTTTGCACATACCTGCTTCACGGCAGAATAACTGGCCCTACGGCTGTACCTATTTAAACGGACTCCTGTTAAGGAGAATCCTACTACCAGTAAAAATACAAAAGAGAAAGTAATAAGAGAATGTTTTTAGCGTAATGCCATCATTTTGTTCCTTTATGATACATGCTAGAGTTGTAAATATCTATTAGTTACTTCAAATCAATTAAAAAACCAAACTATAAAAAATAATAATATTAAACTACAACTCCACTTACCATCCGCTTACAGTTAAGCACTAGGTTATAAATAAAAAAATGTTAGTATTTATAACAGCCGTGTGGTGGCGGCTCATTAAAAGAATACTACCACTCCATCTCATCCAATGGATCTCCTAAAAGGCGAGTAAGTAATTAAACTGCACTGTGCATCCAACAGCGCATGATGGCGATGGCTCACCACTTATCACACCAAGTGCATTATATTGTTTTGGTGAAACGTGGATTGTGGCAGTCATCTGTTTTTGCAGTGAGTGCCTGTAGTCTCTGACTACCGTCGTGATCTTATGTAAGTATGTATTTATAACAGCGTCAGTTTTATGGAATATAAAGTCGTTTTATTTAGTTGAATTATTTACATTTGTGAGTTCATTCCTAATCCTCTTGAAAACTTGGTTCACCACTCAATCGAAATTCGGTCGGATAGCGTTGATTATTCAAACCCGCAAGGCGCTATAATCCTTCTGATAGGGTTATCTATTAGGAACAGCCCTCTAACGCAATTACTTAGCTTTATATTTCAAGTGCTGTAGTTATATTCCATACTTAATATTATATATTCAAAAGTTAAAATCTGTCCGTCTGTCCGTCTGACTGTTTGTTACCATTTCGTGACTCAACCGTTGTAGCGAACTTCACGAAATTCCGCATAGAGGTACTTTGCATCGTGGAGACGAAAAAGGCATACTTTTTATTGCGGAAAATAAAATCCACGCGGACGTAGTCGCGGTTTTCAGCTAATTGTTAATGTAGGAAAGTAAGTTAATTTGCTAAGATCCGCATGCAAAATATAAAAATGGTGTATATTACCTAGTTTTTTGAAGAGCACCGCCCGCCCTCCCTCAGTAGCGTGCACAAGCAAACTAACACCGCCACCAGGTACCCTCCACCTCTCCACCACTACAATACTACCACTAGATAATATACACCACTGAAGTCGAGAACACGGCACGTGTTTCGCCCCAAAACGAGGCATTATCAAGCGACAGAGACTTCGACTTTCACGTATGAAGCGGGATTGAATGTGCTCCGTTATGCGGTGCACCTGCTGGGTATTCTGCCTTTTCTTCGTCTAGGAAGGCAGGCGGTTGGTTGGGTTTTTTTTTTTTATAGAATAGGAGGCAAACGAGCAGGTGGCTCACGTGATGGTAAGTGATCACCGCCGCCCATGAACACCTACAATACCAGAGGAACAGCAGATGCGTTGCCGGCCTTTGAGAAAGGAATAGGCTCTTTTCTTGAAGGGTCGTACTAAAGGGGGCATTGAACGGGAGGTGCCTCCTCTTAGTGATTTTGAAAGTCGCCAGAAGGCGAGGTGAGACGGTTCGATGTTAATGAGACTGTTGTCCCACCGATCGTTTCTGAGCTCCTGCATACGTGTTCGAACCTCACGTTGCAGGGTGCGTAGAGTTGTCCTATTGCTGACGGTAGGATATAAGTCGTGAGCGCGAGTGGCTGCGTTTTTGCGCCTCATTAGGTCTCTAATGTCGTTAGGCAGGACCCAGCGGTGGTCGTCCGCCACTGGGACCTGTCTCGAGGAATCCTCGACGACAGTTTGGATGTCCCTAGTGAGTGCATGAGCCGCAAGGTACGTGTCACCGACTGAATTGATAGTGGATGGAATCGCATCAAGGTGCGGAGAAGTCTGCTTAAGTTTTCCGGCTAGCTTTTGCCAGTCGACTACTGTTTTTGTGGGTGGTGAGGCTTGGACGGAAGGTCCTAGCCGAAGTAGTACGGGGCGGTGATCAGATGTTAGTTCGTGGATCACCTCTATATCGCGGATGGCGAGATTTATGTTGCTAAGGATGGCTATGTCAAGCACATCCGGCGTGTGTCCCAGTGTATGCGGGAAGTGGGTCGGTATTATAGGCGCCAGGACGTCGAAGTCGAGGAGGTCGACTAGCGAGTCTAGGGTCAGCCCACGCGGGTTGGTTGTTATTGAGTTCCACCGGGTGTGTTTGCTATTGAAGTCGCCGGCAAGGGTAGTTGAGCTCCCGAGGGAGAGAAGTGCTTCGAAGTCGCTACGTGTGATTTCAGCGTCATTTCTACATGGTAAGTAGACAGATGCGATAGTAATGGGAGAGTGGCCGGTCATGGCTAGCTGACAGACCGATGCTTCGAGATGCCTGAGTGGCGATGTGTCGAGTGGAACGCAGTGCAAGGACTTTTTGTAGTAGATAAGAGTGCCGCCGTTCGCAGCGGTAACTCTATCGTTCCGAATGATGTTATAATTTGCGATTTTGGGATCGCGAGTGTGTGGCTTCATAAAAGTCTCTTGCACGAGTAATACGTCGACTTGGTGATCGCGAACGAAATTGAAGATTTCGTCGCGTTGGTTTTTTAAGCCGTTAGCGTTAAAAAACGCTACGTTTAGGGAGCGCGGTTTCTCTCTGCCGTTGTGAGTCATTTTTATGCCCTAAAATTGACTATAGTGTTTATGACGCTTTGGTACCGCATCGTTGCGGCGATCCTCTCATTAGGATTATTGTTCGTGTTTCGGAGAGCCGTGGCGAGGGCTGTAATGTCGGCACCGTTGAAAGCGGTGGCGGAGCGACAGACGAGGTCTAGATCGCTCTCTGCGACCGGTCGGCTCGCGACGGGTGCGACTGGTGCGACCTGTAAAGGTGCCGGTATGTTCCACGTGATCGCGACCGGAGGAGAGCGGCGCGGTCGAAAAGCTACAAAAAACGCAAACAGAACTATTTTCGGTTTGACAACCACTTCTATTTACAAAGAGAAGGTCTAGCAAATGGTTTCCCCCTTAAGTCCTCTTATGGCGGATGTATTTATGGATAACTATTAAAACCTAAAGACAGTTGTCAATAAAAATATCCTTTACTACTACAAATATCCGGCGTTTATAGACTTGTTTGCAGTGAATGCAGCGCCGTTTACGTGGGTCAGACTGGTCGCAATTTCATTACCCGAAACAAGGAGCATTTGGCCGCGTACAGAAATTGCAATCCCGACAGATCACACTTCGCGAAACATCTTTTGGAAACTGGGCATAACCTAACTAGCGACCACACATTTAAAGTCTTACATATTTGCGACAAGGGGCTTCGGCTGTGTGTGCTGGAACAATTAGAAATAATAAAAAATAAAAATAATAACATTGCACTGCTGAATGAACAAACAAACGTCTCGTATTCACCACTTTTAAATATCTTTAAATCTATAATACTCGAAGTAGTCGTTTGCTATCAATTCGGTCGCAAACGGCTGCTTAGTTAATTCGGGTGGTGGATTGTGTGAGCATGCGGTCGCTATCACGATATTGTAATCGCAATGTCGTTGGTGTGGGCCGTTTGCGTCACCTGTAGTATAAATAGGCAGCTCTTTGACCGCGCCGCTCACTCGGCGGCCGTCTGTCGTAGAGTCTATGACGCTTGATAATGCCTCGTTTTGGGGCGAAACACGTGTCGTGTTCTCGACTTCAGTGGTGTATATTATCTAGCGGTAGTATTGTAGTGGTTGGTGGAGGGTACCTGGTGGCGGTGTCAGTTTGCTTCTGCACGCTACTGAGGGCGGGCGGGCGGTGCTCTTCAAAAAACTAGGTAATATACACCATTTTTATATTTTGCATGCGGATCGTAGCAAATTAACTTACTTTCCTTACTTAACTAGTTGTTAATGTGATCATTGCTACATCCTACTTAAATATTATCTTAGTTTTTAAATAGTTAATGTTTTATTCATCATTATCAAGATTCAGAAAATGTATTATTACGGATTTACTCCACCTTTAGCTATAATGCCATAAAAAAATAAAAAATATTCTATCATAAAGTAACAGTTTTTAACAGTAACAATTCACATACTTACATACATAGAGTCACACCTCTTTCTCGCAGGGGTAGGCAGCGACCACAATTTCCACTTGCTATGATACTGGTACATTTATTTCGCTTCTTCTGCTTTCATGTGCTCTTTCAAACACGCTCGCCCGTCGTTTGCTTTTGATGTGAACTTTCCCTAAACGTCATCGATCTGATCGTGACACGTAGAACTAAAGAATTAACACATCTTTGATTTTTTTTCCCATCGCGGTAACTGAAGCGTATCCCAATTCCCATTCCTGAACGTAGGCCTTCCTATATGTTGTCATATTATAGAATTATCCTGATTTCTTTTATTGAATATAGTGACGAAACGAGCAAAAGGTTCACCTGATTGAAAATGCAACGTCTGTTCATAACAAATGCTGTGTGAAACCATAGTACGCCCGTCACACTGAGATATCACAGTTCTTAAGTTTCATATGCCTAGTGATTACACAAGCTCTCAGTACTCGTCATACCGATAATGTCTGTCATGCAGTAATGTTTGCACACTACTGCTTCACGGCAGAATAACTGGCCCTGGGATGGTGTAGGTACTTTTTATAGTATAGTATAGTATAGATGTTATTGAAACGTAATGACAGAACGCCAGTCAGAAAAGTTAATTTTATCTTTTAATTTTTGTTCTGTTAGATCTTTAGTTTTGTTAGATATTAATTCATCATTATCAATCTCGAGTTGGCGTTAAGTGCGCGGAGTGACGATTGCACTATCGTTCTCGTCAAGTAAAAAGGGTACTAACGGTGACCCTACGCCATAAACGATTATCGGTCTATCTGGTTGTACACTAATGTTTGACACTTACTTAGATGGATGCCTGCATAAAAATCCTACCATCCGAAGAGTGGGTAGAATGGGTTTCGCGTACCTTATCAATGCCTGCTGCGTTTCTATCGCTTTATTGGTTCGTTATTTGTGCCTCGCGGTATCGATGCGTCGTCCAACGCTCTATTAACGAGACTTGTACCAGATGCATCACTGAAATGCTCCATATATAACGAAGTTAAAAGGAAAACTATATCAGTTAAGTAGGCTTTTCAAGTTGACGGGCAATAGTCGACCAACTTATAAAATGTACTTGGAGTAGTATCAATTTCATTGAAAATTACTGAGACGAAGTTGTTAGTTGTGTAAAACAGCTAATAGATATAATCTAGTTGTTCTCAGAGAAGAACCGGCGAGGAACTCCGGGGTCTTTCTTTTTTTTCAATGCCGTATTACATAATGTCATTTATAAATACCGTCCGGAGCCGTGGCAGCTCAGGGGCTAGGCGCTCGCTTTAAATTTCATAGAATGCGAGTGACCTAGGTTCGATTCCCGGTGCCGGCACCACTAAAATTGTTAATTGCAATTTTAAGTGCTGATTTACCCCGTGTTCAGCGGTGAAGCAAAACATCGTGAGGAAACCTGCATGTCTGAGAAATAAAAAATATTTCGAAGACATGTGCAGTCCGCCAACCCGCATTGGAGCAGCGTAGCGGATTCTTCCTAGCTCCAAAACCCTCTCAGAAATGAGAGGAGGCCTATGCTCAGCAGTGGGACATTTATAGGCTGAAACTTTACTTTTTAATTTATAAATAACATCATAAATTTAATAGCCGGGGGTTTGCAAGTGCACAGTAAAAGTTTTTTCCACACATCTCTGTCCTCTATGTAATGATCTGTTTTATAACACGCTTTTTCTAATAATGTCTTCTTGACAAGTTTGTTGAATACTGTCAGATTTTTGAGTCGCACTTTTAGGAATTTTATTATAAAATTTTATGGATCTACTATGAAACGATTTTGTAGCTTTGGCCAACCTAAACAATCTTTATTGTAACCGCTTGCCTCTACATACAGTGGTACTCAAATAGCTAATATTCCTACTTCTTTAGTTACCATCGTCCAATGTAGGCCCGTTTTTAAACATTATCAGTCGTTAAGCCGTGAACTAAATTTATTTTGAGTAAATTACTCAGAGTATTAAACAAAAAGCCCCCTTTTAAGTCCGCATATTGTGACGGGCAACTACGGAACCCTACACTGCGCGATGCCCGACACGCGCTTTATCGGTGACAAAGCGCGACAAATTGTTCACCTGATGTAAAGTGCAACGTCTACTCATAACAAATGCTATATCACCCAGAATATTTCTGTGTGACACTTCACTGCGCCCGTCACCCTGAGACATAAGTTCTCAAGTATCATATGCCCAGTGATTACGCTAGCTCACAGTCCCTTTAAAACCGAAACACAGTAATATTTTCACACTACTGCTTCACGGCAGAATAACTTACCCTGGGGTGGTACCTAACTAGACGGATTTCTGCTTAGGAATAACACCAGTAAAAATAGTTCGTAAAAATAAGATTAAAAGATGGTTCACGACGTTGGTGGACTTGCGGGCTCACCCCTACCCTACGTCTAAAGTATGGTTCTGAATATTACTTTTTTGTTTAGATATATCTGATCATTCGAACCGGAATATCCAAATTAAAAATACAGACGATTTTCTGAGGAACGTTGAAAATATTATACCAAAAAAATATACATATTTTAAACATAATCAAAACGTTATGTTTGAATATATCAGTCAACAGATGTTCCCGACGATCTTATTACAATGAAAAGGAAAAGTGAAATTGTTTTCCTAATCGGAATTGTACAGGCCTTAAACGAAATTATGTTTCAAAAAGTTTTATGAATACAACATTGTGTTTTTGTCAGACATATAATAAGTAATGAAATGTGGTTGAACACGCGGTGCTTTTAAGAAGCATTTCTTCAATGCGAAGTAAAAAAGTCCAATTAAGGTACGCGCTTAAAACAACTTGGCAAAGAACCAACTCACTGAAAGTGTATCTACGCAGCAAACAATTTCCAAATTAAAAATAACATTAAGTAAAACACGTAAAAAAGTTGTTACCTGACTACCACACAGCGAGTCCTGGGTTTGAATTCCAGCGGGAGCCAACATTTTTGCGTCTGGTTGTGTTGTAATTGTCCTTGTGTCTCTGACGCTGCATACCCTTTTTTTTGTACGTGGGGAAATCCTGCATGGATACCCGACTGGCCAGGGGGGCAGCCGGGTTATGTCGGACTCTTATCGACTAAAACCCCACGGTGGTCTCCATCAGCGCTTCAGAGGGGTCACGGTATCTCCGTTCGGAACGCAACCATGACCCCTCCATAGCTTTGCTACAGACTTTAAGCCCGACCCGGGGGCAGTGCTCACTGCCCCAGCACTCTCTCGGTGCTGTCACGATGACTCGAGACCACTTCGAGTCATCGTCCTCCCCGGGGTCGCCCCCTATCCCGATTCCCCGCGATCCAGAAGGCCCCGTTTCTGGTAGGGGATCACCGTTTCTGATGGGAGGGCCGTGACGAGGTCCGCCGATGCCTCGGCGGCGTCGTCGTCTCCGAGAGGGATCGGTCTTCTCTCGATCCCTCTCGGCAGCCTCCTTCTGAACCATCACGGTCTCACAGAAATTGGCTACGGCCCTCCACGCCGTGTCCCCGCTCAGCATAGCCGACACTACTGCTGGCAGGGAGAGGTTCCGCCCGATATGGCTTACCAGGATAGTCCGCTCCGACTCCACCGAGCACGCCACGTCGCCAATGCGCTCTGTCGTTCCTGCCGTTTGATGAACTCGAGCGCCTCATCTGGCTCACTGTCACCGCTCTGGCGGAGGGTGCGGATCCGGTGATACACCCTCGCATCCATGTCCGCCAGTATGTCCAGCGGCGGAAAGCGAGCCAGGACGGTCGCCGCCTAAAAAGATACCGTGCGTATCCTCGTACGATCCGTTTGGCCATCCTCCGCTGGACACTGCAGAGTTTTGTTCTACAGCGTGGGATGGCTAGCCTTTTTGCCCATACCGGCGCCGCGTACAAGGCTACGGATCGTACTACTCCTGCATAGAGGCGGCGAACTTCCTCCCTCGGCCCCCCGAGATTGGGCAGCAGTCTGTGCATGGCACCCGCTACCCTCTCGATCCGGGGGACTAGGCGCTCGAAGTGTTCTTCTAAGCCCCAGCGACTATCCAGATGCAGGCCCAGGTATTTCATATACCGGCCCACTCTGACTTCAGACCCACCTACTCGGACGCACGAGTCGGGAGGTTCCTTGCTACGTGGCAATTTGTGGAACCATAGCGCCACGGTCTAGTGAACGGCTATTTCCAGTCCCAACTCGTGGATTTTGGCGACGACGACTTCCGCCCCAAGCTCGGCGAGCTCCTTGGTCCTCCGAAGGTGTTCCCGCTGGTGACCAACAGTGTGTCATCTGCATAGCAGATGACGTTTACACCAGCGGGAAGATCGACACGCAGGACTGCATCGTAGGCGATGTTCCACAGTAACGGGCCCAACACCGACCCCTGCGGAACACCGCACTGGATCTCCCTCCGGATTCTCCTACCGTCTTTGTCCATGTACATAATGTACCTGTCGCGCAAGTAGTCCGCGATAACGCCTCGCAGGTAAGGGGGGACTTGATGATGTCCCCCCTTAATCGCGTCCCAGGAAATGGAATTGAAGGCGTTGACGATATCGAGACTTATCGCCAACGCCACGCCTCCCCCGGACACCGCCTGCTCCGACAGTGAGCGGACGCGTATAATCGCGTCTACGGTCGAACGCTCCCGTCTGGACGCTGCGTACCTACCACCGAATTTATCGCATCAAAGTGACGAGTGAGTGACTATCTCCTACGTAGTTGATTACTTCCGACAGTCTTCGGTAGTTGTTGCTGTGAAAATCGGCCAGGAGAACACCATTGACAAAAGTAAAGTAACAGCCTATAAATGCCCCACTACTGAGCACAGGCCATCTCTAACATTTCGAGACGATTTTGGAGCCGGGATGAGTCCGCCACACTTCTCCAATGCGACGTGTCCACGAAATATTGTTATTCCTCGGACATGCAGGTTTCCCCTCGATATTTTCTTCACCGCTGAGCACGTGGTTAATGTCTTAAGTCGCCACCACATGATTGTGCTAATTTTGAATTACCATACTAATACCATAACATCGAAAGTAAAAATAATTATGTATGTCCGTCTATTCGTTACCGCGAAAAGGTAAACGGTTTAACCGTTTATTCAAGGAAATATTACTATCAATAAACTAAAAACTTTTTCATATTCAATGGTAGGATTATTATGTAGAAATCCATCTAGTTAGGTACCATCGTAGGACCCGTTACTGTGCCATGAAGCATAGGTATCGTTAGCCGTTAGCCTATAAATGTCCCACTGCTGAGCACAGGCCTCCTCTAATTTCTGAGAGGGTTTTGGAGCTAGGAAGAATCCGCCACGCAATGCGGATTGGCGGACTGCACGTCTTCGAAAATATTTTTTTTTATTTCTCAGACATGCAGGTTTCCTCAAGATGTTTTATTTCACCGCCGAGCACGTGGTAAATCAGCACTTAAAATTACAGTTAACAATTTTATTGGTGCCGGCACCGGGTATCGAACCGAGGTCACTTGCGAATACATCTCACTGTGATGACGTCAGTGCGATGTTACACAGGACAGTTTCCAATGCAGAGTTCTTAGTGAAAATGCAATTGTTATGGACTGATGTGGAGTAGAACAGAGAAGAAAGTAAGAGTAAAATAAAAAAAGAAGAATGGCACCTACCTCTTCCCTACCGAGATATCGTAAGAAGTGACTAAGGTATTGTACGGAGAGCCTTTATTTGTGCAGAATAATGCAATATGCAATGCTGTCACTATTCTGTTCGGGAAACGCAATGGGAAGTAACAATTGTTTCACTCGTACCGAAATTGGCGGTGACGTGATTCGCCACCCGTCACGTCTCGTTCCCTGCGGTCGCGAAAAGTGCGCTACATGTGTAGGTCTCTGCCTACCCGTTTATTTGGAAAAAAGACGTGATTGTAAGTTTGTACTCGTATGTAGATGCTGACATACCATCACGGATAATGACATTCAAAACCAACGATGCTCAACACTAGGTAATTCTCATGTATCGTGGGTGCGTTTTTCAAAGATAAATTTCATGGAAAGGCCTACCAATTGAAGACTTGTAAAGACTAATGATTTCCTTACTAAAAACTAGTCACGAATGCCAGTACTTTACTAAAAATTAATATCTCACTTTGACGGCGTATCAATCATGTAGTGATTGACGGGTTGTTCGCAGACTGACGTGTATCATAGGAAATTGCTTTTTCGGAGTATTTCGTACAAGTCATGCATAGTAGAGAAAATTTAAGCTCTGACAGTAAAGTGACTATGCGCTTCAGTTCATCGTCACCATTTCAGCCTATCACGAGTCCACTACTGAACATAGGCCTTCGAAACTCTATTTTGGGGGAATTTCGCCCAACTGCGGTTGGGAACCGCAGTTTATTTATTCAGAATTTCCAGGAAGATGCTGCTCCCCATCTCCTGGTTTTGCTTCCCTGTGTCGACTTTAAATACACCCACGGGATGATGTGGTGGCCGCCACCACACGGCAATAATTGGTTTAGATGTTTTTATTTAAAGATTTAAAGATTTTGTAGGAGTAAAAATATACCGGAAATCTTTTTAGATATATAATTCCTCAAACAGTTTGAATATGCAAAAGTTACTGACGTTTCCTGTCAATCGATGTCAATATATATCATTGAGATGTGTATTGAAGTGCTTGTGTGTATGTCATATAATTAATAATAATTTTCATATTCAATACAATATTGTTTTAATGTATCATTTTTGATTAGTAAACACCAGTGGTTGCCAATTCGCTTTTGCTGTAATTCTTTTTACCAATTGACGTCTGTTGTCGAAGAGACTCATTGGTCAATGGTGTTTTTTATCGGTACGTCATATCTTCTTTAATACTTCATCAAAATTAATGGTTTGAAGATTACGTTCACTGCTAATGAAACCTCAGAAATGCAGGTTTCTTTACGATGTTTTCCTTCACCGCTGACACCGTGGTAAGTCAGCACTCGAAATTGCAGAAAAGTTTAGAGGTGCCTTTTTAAAGAAGATCGAACCCAGGTCACTCGCGTACTATGAAATTTAAGGCATACACATTTAATACTCGCCCCTGAACTACTACGGCCGTTGTGCCATGTATAAATTGGCTTATGAAAGCTCTATCACTTGACATCACAGTCATCCGGGCTGTGAAAGTCATCATCATTGATAGAAAATAATGTTGCGGAGGTTGCGATTCGCGATAAAATTCGATGAAAAACAAAACTAGACAGAAAAAGAAAGAAAGCATACAACTAGATATTCCTTGATAAGAAAAAAAAAAACATAGAAAGATGCGAGAATCAAGTCTTTTAATGTAAGCCAATGGTAATGACTTAAAATGAGAAATAAATGTAACAAAGCTAATCTAAGGACAAGAAACGAATAAAGAATCCACTAAATCAAAATCATCTTTATCTTTGATATTATTACACTAAAATATTTCACAAAAT
Organism: Luehdorfia chinensis; assembly: GCA_019845155.1. Classification (NCBI taxonomy): domain Eukaryota; kingdom Metazoa; phylum Arthropoda; class Insecta; order Lepidoptera; family Papilionidae; genus Luehdorfia; species Luehdorfia chinensis. Next base: position 7,511,848 of record JAHVAK010000024.1, on the reverse strand, counting down.
AATATGAAAACTGAAATAATAATAAAAAATGTATGTGATATAACGCTCCAATAGCAGCCCCAAATAAGAAAATTGTAAATTCAATTAGGGTCGCCGATAATCGTTCCTTACCCCGACCTGGCTTAGTAAACATTCCCGCTCGACAAGATGTTTATTGGAGTTGGCGATACATAAATCATGCGAATATCTGTATAGAAATAACATTTTATCCCAGAATGTGATAATCTGAATCAGATTTCTATGCAGGAATCATCTAGGTTATTCTGCCGTGAAGCAGTTTTTTTTTATTGGTGAAGTGATGAAACGAGCAAAACGTTCACCTGATGGTAAGTGCAGCGTCTGCCCATAACATATGCTGTGTCACCCAGAAAAAATCTGTGTGACACCACACTGTGCTCATCACCCTGAGACATAAGTTCTTAAATCTCATATGCTCAGTGACTACGCTAGCACAGTGTCCTTCAAACCGAAACACATTAATGTTTGCACACTACTGCTTCACGGCAGAATAACTGGCCCAGGTGTGGTACCTACCTAGACGGATTCCTGCATCCTACCACCAATAAAATAAATAGTTTGCAAACTTTACTGTGTTTTGGTTTGAATGGCACCGGGGGCTAATTTATTTAATGATCATATGAAACTTAAGAACCAAGCTCTTAGGGGACGGGCGCAGTGTGGTACCACACAGAAATGTTCTGGTTGAAATAACATTTGTCATGAGCAGACGTTGCACTTTCCATCAGGTGAACGTTTGGTTTGTGACGTCACTTTCCTCTATTTAAATAAGTCTACTCTACATTGCCTAACGCATTGGTACACGGACAGCGCACCTGCGGATTGAGTCCTATCTCCTAGATTCGGATCCCAGGTGAAGTCGATAATAATATTGATTTTCTTGTACGTTTGACGTGAGTGAACCATAAAGTTGATTAATTTTTTTAAATTAAATAGGTATATAACTCTATTCACTGATCCAAAAGTAGCTCCTGTCTCACGGCTGGGCAGCGTCAATTCTCCCATGCTGCTTAAAATCACGCATGTTTTTTTATTGGATAAAGTGATGAAACGAGGAAAATGTTCACCTTACGATAAGTGAAACGTCTGCCCATAGCAAATACTGTGTCACCCTAGAACATTTCTGTGTGACACCACACTCCGCCCATCACCCTGAGAAATCAGTTCTTAAGTCTCATATGTCCAGTGATCACACTAGCTCACAGTGCCCTTCAAACCGAAACACAGTAATGTTTGCTACACTACTGCTTCACGGCAGGAATTAGTTGGCCCTGAGGTGGTACCTACCTAGACGGATTCCTGCACAGTAATGCCTACCAGCCACTGCCCAGATTTTGTTTATTTCTTAAACATGCACGTTTCCTGTCTGTATAATATAGGCTGAAAAGATTATAACGGTTAGTCCGTGGACTTGACGTGTCAAAATAAGGAAAATAAGACATCAGAGAAGAACCTTCATAAATTTTCTGGAATATTTAAAAAAAAGATTCGTATATTTCCCAGAGTTTACTTACACATAAGAAAATTGAGATTAAAGATGTAAAGTAAGAAGATACATGTAAATATTAATCGAAGTGTATAATGAAAGTAAAGTTTCAGCCTGTAAATGTCCCACTGCTGAGCACAGGCCTCCTCTCATTTCTGAGAGGGTTTTGGAGCTAGGAAGAATCTTCCTACTTTACTTTTTTTAGTATACCGAATACATTTTATTTGAGTCGTCTGAAATGAACGTTGTTTGTTAAATGAGTAATTAACCGAAGTAATTATTTCGTGCTTCGGAACATTAGGGTCGCTGGTTTTCCTTTTCTAAGAAACTCAACGGGTCGGATAAATTCCACGGAAATGTAATTGATTGCTTGCTTGGCTTGTATATATATATTTTCGGTGATGTAATTGCTGTTAGCCTTCTCGGCTTTAACAGCTACATCGGATACTGTGCTCGCGGGCCAGGGGCCCGGCGTGCCAAGTTTGGTTTGACCCAAACATAAATAAATAAATAAAAACTCCTACGAAAACCTCGAAGTTCGGACTGTGTCGCGTTCGCTGCGTGCTTTCACGATTTAGAAAATCTTCAATATTTTAAGTCGTCTAATGACCGTCGTCCGAAGGAGGCTGCGCGCGTCCATTCGGACTGTCGACTTGTGTGTCGGTAACTCTGGGCGGTGAGAACCGCCCTGGAACAGCTTGGCTTGTACGCTTGGACTTCAAGCATAGGAGGCGTTTGCTTGAATCTATTTGCAAAGTTGAAAGCAAAATGTTTTCATTATTTATATCGTAACGATACAAAAATTACGTAATTATCTTAACGATTTAATCAAGGTTTTATTTAATTTTACGAAACAGACTAAAACAACTTTTGTGGAAATCTATGGGGGAGGCCTATTTTCAGCAGTGGACTAGTGAAAAGCTGAAATGATGACGATGATAAAAAATTAATGCATTGGATATTTTTAACAAAACTATAACGTTGAGTACCCGATGTCCGCATGATTAATTCATCTTATTATTCTTTTTTAATGTATTCATATCGTCGTTTCGTCGATTAAGCCTATCATAAGTCCACCGCTGAACATAGGCCTCCCCCATAGATCGCCACAAAGTTTGTAGCTCCCATTTTGGGGGGAATTTGCCATAGTTGCCACGCTTGGCAGGCGGGTTGGCAACCGCAGTTTATTTATTCAGATGTTTCAGGAAAATGCTGCTGCCCATCTTCTGGTTTTCATTTTCCCTCTGTCGACTTTTACGACACCCACGGGATGAGATGGGGTGGTAGATTCTCTTAAGCCGCTACCACACGGCTAATGTTAATACGAGTATTCATATGATATTATCAATTTAGATACTTCCTGTACGTACTGCGACTCATTTAAACATTACAGAGAGTAACGATCTCGATGATGTGAGTTTACGCTTGGGAACTGAGCAATGATTCGCTTAAAACTTGGTTGACTTTAACTTTACTAACTTCTATAATAGAAGCACAGCTTAGGTGCATCCAATGTTAAGAAAATCCATTGTATGTTGGCGGTTGTTTAAACTTTATGCAGGCAGTTTTCGATGCAGCTTCGGTCGTCTTTTTATAGTTGACTTATATGTGGTAGGAGCCTGTGATCTTTTCCCTGTCGTGTCTCGCTCAACCTTCGAACCAGCAACTTCTTCAGATATTATCTGATGATCTATGTATGATGCCTTAAATTTTTGTAGTGTAGTTGTGCATCATATGAGCATTTGTTATGCAAATTTCAATCATTGTTCATCAATTTCCATATAAAATATGTCGTTCTGTTGTTTATTTCGGTTACAATTTATTAAATTTATAATAAATTCCATACGCGGCGATTGAATTTATGCGATTTGATTTTTTTTTTCAATTTGATTATACCTCGAGCGGTAATCGCTTTTTCAGTGTGAATTTTGCATGCAAAGTTATATACATTTTCAGCATCGCAAATTTACCGAATTTAAAAAAGAATATCCAAAATTAAAAATATCAGACAAATGGGTGTACCCATAAGAGTTAAATAAATACACAATACTTAAGCCGTGTGGTGGCGGCTTAAGAGAATCTACCAACCCATCTCATCCCGTGGGTGTCCTAAAAGTCGACAGAGGGGAAATAAAAACCAGAAGATGGGCAAGCAGCATGTTCCTGGAATATCCGAATAATAAAAATGCGATTCCCAACTCGCTTTCCAAGCGTGGCGACTATGGCGAAATCCTCCCAAAATTACAGCGACAAACTTTTGTGGCGATCTATGGGGAAGGCCTATGTTCAGCAGTGGACTAGTGATAGGCTGAAATGATGATGATGATGATACATAATATTATCATTACTGCCATAGAAGACGTATTTATTGTCATTGCAGACCGGTTCGATTTCCTGTTCAAGCGTAAAAAAGCGTGTCAACTTTCAGATGTTGCCTTGTCTTGCATCTTTTTGATGTTCTAAATAAAAATAAACTTATTAGTTTTAACTTTCTCGCATAACCTCATTTGAATTATTCTACTCGAATGGACACTATTATATTGTTTGAATTAGTTTAAAAATATATGTATGTTCGCTACTTTAGTTTGGAAACTGTAGACACTTATCCTGTCTGTATCCCATAAGGGGTAGCCAGAGACTGGGCACTCACTGCTAAAACAGATGACTGCCACAATCCACGTTTCACGAAAACAATATAATGCACTTGGTGTGATAGGTGGTGAGCCCATCGCCACCATGCGCTGTTGGGTGCACAGTGCAGTTTAATTCCTTACTCGCCTTTTACGAGATCCATTGGATGAGATGGAGTGGTAGTGTTTTTTTATCGAGCCGCCACCACACTTATCCTGTAAATAAAGTTAAATAGTTCTGAGACAATTGAGGAAACGTGAACTGTATGCTTTTACGAATTTAAAAATAAGTTTTTGCCGCTAACCGCAATATTTAGAGTTTGTAACGATTTCTACAATGTTAAGTATTTTCTATTGAGTTCAGTCAAACAACTGTCACCGGCAAAGTCAGATAAGTATTTGCCATTAAGTTTAGTCAAACAAAGTCAAAAGCTTTGAAAGTTTTTAGTTTTTGAACAGCATCGCCCGCTTTACCGCAGCGGCATACTTTCGCGGTAAAGCGAATTATACCAACAAAATTGAACAGGACACCGGGATCGCATATTACTATTGCACTTTTTACCTCAGGGGCTAGGCGCTCGCTTTAAATTTCATAGTAAGCGAGTGAGCTGGGTTCGATTCCCGGTGCCGGCACCACTGAAATTGTTAATTGCAATTTTAAGTGCTGATTTACCACGTGCTCGGCGGTGAAGGAAAGCATCGTGCGGAAATAAAGCATTGGAACAGCGTGGCGAATTCTTCCTAGCTCCGAAACCCTCTCAAAAATGAGAGGAGGCCTGTGCCCAGCCGTGGGACATTTATAGTCTGAAACTTTACTTTACTTTTATTCACCATTCATAACTTTTCTCGACTACTAAGCTACTGATTTCAAAGGTAAAGTCTGATCTAAAAAGATGATAAAACATTTTATAGCAAAACACACCACTTGAAACCTTTCGACGGGGACACATCCAGTGGAGCTTATGCTGCGTACATCCTCGTAGCCGTGTAGCGGGTCTCGCCACACTTATTTTGCCATTGTTTACTTAATACCTACAATTAAGCAAAAAAAAAACATCATAGTTTTTTTTAAGGTTTATCATTTAAGCTGATCTTTCTTAAACCCTATGAGGAGCCATGGTAGCTCAACGGCCTGGCGGTGGCCTTTCAATTTCATCGATTACACATTGCAATGATCCGAGCTCGATTCCTGGTGCCTCTAACAATTATAAGTGCTGATTTACCGCGTGCTTAGCGGTGAAGGAAAACATCGTGAGGAAACCTGCATGTCTGAGTAATAAAAATAAATGTTAAGTAACAGTATATAAATATCTCACTGCTGAGCAAAGGCTTCCTCTCATCTCTGAAAGGGTTTTGGAGCCAAGGATATCCGCGCGCTTAAAATTAAAAATATTTCGAGAACATGTTAAGTCCGCCAACCCGCATTGGAGCAGCATGGTTATTTTATTTGGACTGTTACTCTCTGTCTGTCATTTTTAAATCAATTTCTTATTGCACTGTCTATTTACATTTTCTTACAAGGCCTCGGCATCTTATTGACCAATCTGCCAACCTATCTATCAAATGATAGACCGTCATGTTGCCTCTAATGTGATTCATTAGTCTGCGAGAATACAGTAAAATGCAATTATAGCTGCATATTCAATACAACAGGCCAACAATACAAATTGCAATAAAAATAGATTAGAACAGTTCAATACAAATTGCAATAAAAATAGGCCTGCTGGAAGAAATTTCATCATGAAATAAGCAGTGCCTTTGTACTCATTGTCTATGTATGTGATTTCTTCTGTGACTTTTATGTGTACGTAAACAGTAAAATAAATAAAAATAAAAGAAAAAGTTTAAAAAACTGTTACTCAACTACAAAAAAAAACTATAGTTAAAGGAAAACCTTAACCCAACTAAGGATAAATAAAATAAACTAAAAAGTAAGAATCAAGTTAAGTGCTGATTGCTATCATCGTCATATCACTAACTAAACAAAAAATAACCTTATCAGAAATTAATGATTCGGATACGAAACAAGTCATGTTCAAATTACAACAAAGCTTTTTATGAAGAATACTGAGACTTAATATATATATTTATGAACTCGGAATATTTTCCTTTTATTTAACATCCAACTCGATACTACAACAAAAAAAACTCAGAGACCATCATATTTTTGGATGCAACATCCGTCATATTAATTTCGTTCGTATAAAATGTAGCCTACGTCATCCGGACATTCTTAAAAAAACCATTCGTCTAAAACATAACCCCTCTTTTTGGGTTTTGTGATTTGATAACCAGCCTGTTGCCAATTCAGCTAACTGAACTTCTTTGCTGAACTAAACCTTTACACTGGAAGTGGCAATGAATGTAACTTTACTACATATCATTCCGTTTTAAAACGAAAATCGAAATACGAAGTTTCGGATCGATTCGGAGCAACGACGGACCTGTAACATAAACCCTGCTACCAAATTACTTAAGATGAAACGTCTAGGGACGGCGTTCTTTGGATCCGTAGGCTACCAATAGAATTAATGTTTAGTGAAGGATGATATCGTGGTAGGAAACGTGCGAAACTTCGTATTGAAAGAGTAATAAGTAATGAAATTTGTAAATCACCACTGCGTTTCAGTGGATCAGTCGTAGATGGATTCCTGCACTTATCGAGTAAACGATTTGCTCACATCGTTACATTCTTCTCAATTCAATTATATCTACTGACTTACCACGTGCTTGGCGATGAAAGAACACATAGAAAGGAATACCTTACCCTGACTGAAGTCGGGACATATGAAACCCCGCAAAATACAGATAGAGTAATGTTAAAAGGATAGAGTAGTTTCAAACAGAGACCTTACATAGATAATAGAGGGTTATTTTCTATTAATTTTCATTACATAAAAAAAACTTGGTAGTTCAGGGACCGGGCGCTCGCCTAAAATTTCACAGAACACGAATAATTCGATCCCCGGCGTCGGCACCTCAAAAATGGTTCTGCAGTTTTAAATGCTGGTTTACCACGTGCTCAATGGCATTAACCTAATGTGATGATCCTAAGTTGTGTGATGAATAGAAATATATGCCCTACACTGCGTTAACCGGTACGAGTTTGCCACTCGAGAAACTTTCTTCCCCAGCGGTTATCGGTTCTCCGAGCTATATGGCCGGCCCATTGCCGCTTCAGCTTGATAACTCTTAGGGATCCTTAGCGATAGGGATCCTCATGTCGATTACTCTAGTTCTGCTGCGGGTAATATCGTTACTGATTTTATCTCGAAGAGAGACTTCAAGTCCTTTACGCCACTTCATCTGCTTCGATTATAAATTAATGAATTGTTGTTATACCCTTTATTTTCTTTTTATTTTATTTTTTTGTTCATTGATATTCCCTTGTTTTTTTTATTTTATTCCTATTCTTATAATTTTGTTTATTCACTTGTTGTATTGTAATTTGTGAATGAAATGTAGTGTCGGAATAAATGTCTTAAATGTCTTACAGTATAGCTCTTTCGATAGCTCGCTAAGTGACTCTAAGCTTCCTTATGCGGCCTGCAGTGAAGGACCACGTTTCGGTTCCGTATGTCATCACTGGCAACACGCACTGGTTGTATACTTTTGTTTTTAGGTATTTAGGTATACTCGTCGAGAATTTGTGACGCAGTTTCCCGAACGCTGCCCAGCCGAATTGGATCCGTCGATTGGCCTCTTTCAATAGCTCCGCTGTGATTCCATCCTCACCTGGCGCTTTTCCATACTAAAACTGTTTGAGAGCCATACTGATGTCGCTCAGACCGACATCCGGGACATCATCGGTATAGTGTCGGACGAGAATGGCTCTTGGGTCGTTACTCACGTTAGTGTATGGCTCCAACGACAATGTGTACAGCTGTCCATAAAATCGCATACAAATCTTACTCGAATTCTCTGGCCCAGCGGAAATGACGACACCGCTCTCGGTTCTCAACTTGATTAGCTCTTTCCAGCAGACAGATCCCTGGCAAAGACCTTGGAGCCTTGGTTTCGCTCCATCGCCTCCTTAATACGTGCTGCATTTTAGTTGCATATGTCTCGCCGCGTACATTTGAAGATCTGTCTGTTCAATAGACGATATGCTGACGCATCACTTGAGGACTGGAGCCTCATTTTACGTCTATCCTCCATGAGATTGATAGTGAAATCGGATAGTTTCTGGATCTTTGTGATCTTTTTTTTTTTAGTGCGTTGGGGCTTCGGAATTTTTGCTCCCACTCCATGGACAGTTTCCACGAGCCTCTCTTTTATGTCGTCCACTGTAACGCAATCATCTAGGCATTAAAAGCAATGTGAGCTGGAAGCTTTCGGGGTTTTGGATAAGGGCACGAGATGGACGGAGCGTGGACTTCACCACACGAGATCTCTCCAGCTTTACGTTCAGATTTAATGTGCCACTTACAATTCGGTGATCACTGACGACAGTGAAAAACGATTTTCACCCTATTGATCACAGAGACATTCTTTTACAGCTGTCATTCGGTCGTCATGATGAAGTCGATCTCATTTTTGGTAGAACCGTTCAGGCTCATCCAGGTTCACTTTCTGTGGGGCCGCTTTTGAAAGAAGGAGTTCATCATGAAGAGACCTTCGGAATTAAATTGGCCTGCTGTTGGCCCCTTTGGTTCCGTTGCCCTATGCCAAATTGCCCCACTACCAGCTCATAGTCTTTCTTCATGCCTAATCTTACGTTAAGTAATTACGAGTAATATATATTTTTCTTGCCGTTTGAAAGCGGCTTTAGAGAATCTACCACCTCATCTCGTCCCTTGTGTGTTGTTAAAGTCGACGGGGAAAATGAAAACCAGAAGATGGGCAGCAGCATCTTCCCTGAATATCTGAATAAATAAACTGTGTTTGCCAACCCTCCTGCCAAGCGTGGCAACTACAAAATGAGAGGACGCAATCTTTTGTGGCAATATATTGAGGAGGCCTATGTTTATATATTATGTTCCGTGTTAATTGTTTTACTTTTTTTAATCTTTTACACAATCTGTTATCAGAATAACGTTAGGCAAAGGTCGCAGTGTAATGATTCTGAAGCTTATTTGAATGACTTGAGTTTTTGTAGGGGTTCCCTTTAATTCCTACAAAACGGCAAATAATCATTACCAAGAAAACGAAAGTCACTATTAGATAATTATGGACGGCTTACAAATGACGAAGTGATGTAGCGACAAATTAAAATTTAGACATTGAAAATTCATTAAATTAATACATAGATCAATGATTTCTCGAACTGTAATCTTTTTATAATAATAATAAGTTTATTTGCTCATAACAATTTACACCAAAACCAAATTTTAACAATGTGAGAACAAAATTTATTCATAATAAAAAAATTGTAAAATGTGGACATTATGCAGACATTAATCTCGGATTCCTGTGCTAGGATAATGTATACAGGACTCAGTGATATTATATTTTTTTCTGGGCTTTATCGTACGTTATATTTTTTTTACTAATCCATACTAATATTATAAATGCGAAATCTCTGTCCCTCTGTCTGTTTGTTACCTTTTCAACTTTCCAACAATGTGTCTTCGTAGGTCCTCATATCATATAATAAATTCTTAGTTCTTGCGGCACAGCACAAAATTTCATCAGCACCACCTTGGATTACTAGCATTCCACCACCGTTTGCTTTGACAGCAAATTCCTGCTACGCACAATCTGCTACCGCTGCTTTTTTTTAAAAACGCATGTTTTTCTTTCGGTGTCCAGCAAATTACCATTATGAAATTAAGAAAAAATATTTATTTCTTAATCACAGACACTCCAATTTTATGATATGTGCCTCTTTTGAAAATACAGTGAAATCTATTTATCTATGGGACTATATGGAAATAATTATTTACATTATTATTAAATCACTAGATGTGCCCCTAGGGTTACCTGCTTAAAAAACGCCGACCACTTAACTGCACCGAACGGCATGGTACCCCACTTTATACGCCAAAATGAAGCTCATTAACTGTTTAATGGGATCAAATGAAACCGATCACGAAACCAACCAGAGTTACACAGTAGCCTCCCTGAGCATTAAAGTTCGGTTATTTTCGGTAATGTTGAATTCTTAGCGTGCGGCTCCATAAGTCCGTAGCATAAAATATTGTAACCTAAAAACCGTTCTCAATAAATGGGCTATCTAGTGTATTTTTTTTAATCCGGTTATTATCCTAAGACTGCACTGCGCACCCAACAGCGCATGGTGGCGATGGGCTCACCAACTATCACACCAAGTGCATTATATTGTTTTGGTGAAACGTGGATTGTGGCAGTCATCTGTTTTTGCAGTGAGTGCCCAGTCTCGGACAACCCATTATGGGATACAGTCGTGATCTTATGTATGTATGTATGTATTATCCTAAGATTCACGTTCAATCACACAAACTCTCTGTTTCATACAAAATCTGTTTATCGGCAAAGATGTAAAAAATAACTATGAATTTTCTAAACAATTTATATTTAGAAAAATATTTACACTGCCATAACCTAAAATAATAATGACAAAACTGCAAATTAAAGATTTTACGACAGAACTCGAAATATTTTCGAAATTAAAAGTATGTTAGATTAGCTGACCTAACTGTGAATATTGAATTCGAATTGACATAATTAATTTAAAAAAATATATTCTTTTTTATGTTTCGAAAGGAATATAGACATTTGCAGTACGCATTCTGTCAATCGCGCCAACTGTCAAATGACTGACAGTTATATCAAAAGGTTACACAAGAAAAGTTTTCTTTGTTTGTTTTCGGTTTGAAGGGCACTGAGAGCTAGCGTAATCACTGAGCATTTGAGACTTATGAACTGATGTCTCTGGGTGACGGGCGCAGTGTGGTGTCACTCAGAAATATTCAGAGTGACACAGCATTTGTTGTGGGCAGAGGTTGAACGTACCATCAGGTGAACGTTTTCGTCGTTTCGTCTCTTTATACAATAAAAAAAGGAAAATGTGGTCGTTAAGTTTTCTTAAATTTTCTAATTTTCCGCGCAACTTTCTTAATTTTTTCTTTCATAAGAACCTTCTCCTGAAAAGAACAAACACAAAACAAAAGTCCACAAAACAAAAGTCCAAGGGAAATAGGGATTCATATTTATATATAGATTACTTTCTGAAAAGTACTCATCAATGAAAGTCTCAACAATATCGATGCAGCTGTTACAGAGATTAGATTTTGACAAACAAAAAGACAGATAGACAGTCGAAATTTTTATAAACGCGATTATAATCCTGCAAAAAACACTATAGTTATTACCTTTTTTTAGATTCGATTAGATGCACTTAATTGACTCATCGCCACCATTGCACGAATTCGTAGGCATATCATAACTTTTGATAGAATTAATCGATTTTAATAAAAGAAAGACTAAATGTTAAACGAGGATACGCTACTAAATGCATGCAGTACTTTAGACATGAATCGTTCACAAACAGAAAGACTTTTTAGAAGAGTTACTTTTAACTGGCATATCGTTTATTTTGCAAAATTTTGAAAGGTACAGATACGTGCAATTTACATTTTTATTATATTACAAGCTTGTACTTCGCGGTTTCATCCGCGTAAAAAAGCCAACCCTGATCGATGATATACATATAAACTTCCCTATTTAAATTACTTTGAGGTCTTAATATTTTTTCGTGGGACCCTAATTACTCGTATTTTTCTAAAATTAAAGGAGCCTAAGTTATCCGCTATCTGTCAGTGAAAGTCTCGTCAAAATCGGTCCAGCCGTTTCGCAGATTAACCGGACCAAACAGACAGACAGACAGACAAAAACTTTAAAAATAGTTATTTTCTTATTAGTATATCTTTCTAGTATTTCTTTCTATTTAGATACTTTTCATAAGCACCGTCTAAAAATCTGTTATTTTGTTATTACAAACAGACACTTCAATTTCATTTATTTGTAAGTAGATGTAGTGTAGATTTATTTGTTTAGTTAGATTTATATGGACGTGTAAATTAATGATACGATTTGAAAAAGTTTATTAAACAGATACTTAAATCATCATCACTTCAGCCCATCACTAGTCCACTGCTGAACATAGTCCTCCTCCATACATTGTCACAAAAATTTGTGGCTCACATTCTGGGGCGATTTTGCCCTAGTTGCCACGCTTGGCAGGCGGGTTGCCAACCGAAATTTATTTAGTCAGCTGTTCCAGGAAGATTTTGCTGCCGATCTCTTGGTTTTATTTTCCCTCTGTCGATCTGTAGATTCTCTTAAGCCTCCACACGGCAAGGAAATACTTAAAAGGGTTACTATAATATAAAAGAATAAATGAATGATGGTAACACTTGGAGATGAGGTGATCGCTGCTTGACTCTTTTTTATTGGTAATTCTACATGCAGTTGTCATTTGATATGATCATTATAAAATAAATATTGCAAAAAAAAAAGACTACATAAGAAAAAACATCCACGCAAGAAACTCCGCAGGCATTCAACCTGCGGAGTTTCTTGCGCCCGTTTGTTCTATCCACACTAATGAGGTTCTTTTGTTAACCGGCAGATTAAATTGTTAAATAGTTTTGGTAAGAACAACAATAAAAACAAATATTTCTTATATTTTAATAATCCTGTGCTCTTTAGTTAAAGAATAAGTTATATATCGTTCAATATTCCATTTATATTCAACATGAAAGAGGAGGGATCCAAAATTGGTGTTAGAGCTGTTAGGGACACGGATAATTGCTTGCCATTTTCGTAGAAAGTCTTTTCACTAGATAAGCAATCGATCAAGATTTATTTTATTAGTTCCTTGACATCATATTGAATTAGTACTAGTACTAGTAACTATGTAGTATAAGTACCATTTGTGATCTGTATTAAAATTAAATTATATATATGTAATTTCATTTAATCATCTTCTTTGAACATGTGAATAAATAAACTGCGGTTGCCAACCCGCATGTCAAGCGTGGCAACCGCGGCAAAATCCCCCCAAAATGAGAGCTACAAACTTTTGTGGCAATCTACGGGGGACTATATTCAGTAGTGGACTAGTGATAGGCTGGAATGATGGTAATGATCATGAATCTATGACTTACACAATTTTTTTTTAATTTAATTTATGCATACATACATACATAACGACTGTATCCCATAAGGGGGTCAGAGACTGGGCACTCACTGCAAAAACAGATGACTGCCACAATCCACGTTTCACCAAAACAATATAATGCACTAGGTGTGATAGGTGGTGAGCCCATCGCCACCATGCGCTGTTGGGTGCATAGTGCAGTTTAATTCCTTACTCGCCTTTTACGAGATCCATTGGATGAGATGGAGTGGCAGTATTCTTTTAATGAGCCGCTACCACACGGCCATTTAATTTATATATTTAGTTTATTCTCAAAGTGCCTCTGACGGAGAAGAAATAGGCGAAGGAAACTCTGCGGGTATTCTCTTTCATTACGCTATAAAGAAGACCGATATACTGAGAACAATATGTTTGTTTTTAAATATTAGCAATGCTATTAACATTACTAATATTCCTGTTAACCACTCAGACTAAGCTTAAAATTGCTAGTAAATGGTTTACGACAATAGTCGCATGACGGGCTCAATATTGCAATGTCATGTTTCGCAGTCCGTACCCTTCACCATAAGGCAGTTGTAGCGGTTAACATACATACATACATAAGATCACGACTGTATCCCATAAGGGGTAGTCAAGAGACTGGGTACTCCCTGCAAAAATTGATGACTGCCACAATCCACGTTTCACCAAAACAATATAATGCACTTGGTGTGATAGGTGTTGAGCCCATCGCCACCATGCGCTGTTGGGTGCACAGTGCAGTTTAATTCCTTACTCGCCTTTTACGAGATCCAATGGATGAGATGGAGTGGTAGTATTCTTTTAACGAGCCGCCACCACACGGCTAGATAATAAAATTTTAGAAAATAAACTTTCCAGGGCTATAAGTTTACAGCTTGCTGCGAAAAATACGACAAGGTTCCTATGTTGCGCTTCAGCTTAATTTAGTAGATAAGAATACACAACTAAAGCCTGGTAATAATAGTGTGGTAAAAAAAATCGTCAAATTGTTATATTTTAAGGTAACCTTTCAAATAATAACTTTAAGGCAAATATATAAACACGAATTTGAACCATAAAATAACAAACCTTTAAGAACCAACAAACTTCGATAGAACCAGAAACTTAACACAAAATAATTCCGATTACAAACGATAATAAGACGTCAAGGGAAAACTTTTGTATTTAGAAACACCGTTTATTACTTTCACTTCGATTTCAATACTATTTGTATTGAAATCGAAGTGTACAACAATTTGTAAATGGTCGTTGAAGAGCATTTTACATTTCATACCTATCCTAAAAGTGAGTATCATTACATTCATATCCTAAAAGTGAGTATCAGTTCTTAAATCTTCATATGCCCAAGTAATTATATTATTATATTTATTTATTTATCAAAGTACATAGTATACACAAACATTTTTAAAATATGACAAATAATAGGACAGTTGTAGGTAGAACAAAATTTGTATCGCCATTACAGATAACACGTTATGGATCGATGTTAACGTAACAGTCCGACCACTGTAACTGAACATTTTTTATTACAAATTTTATATCTTATATGTATATATCTTAAGGACAAAAAAGCTATATCAGAAGTGTATACACTCTTACATTATTACTTCTGGTATCTAAAGTAGGCCAGGCCTGTAAGGTACACACTTAAATATATTATGACGAAAAGAACTTAATTAAGATTTTTATATAAATAATGAACAATAAATAAATAATGAAAAGAAAAACTCTTTTAATTATTCATTCATTTACCCAGCACGTTTATTGTTAACATTTATAAACTAATTGATTATTTTAATTAATTACGCATTTATCCACTCTTAGCAATTCAATAGCTATCAGTGCCCTTCCGGCCAAAATACAGTAATATTTACACACTTCTGTGCCCTGATGTGTTGACAGCCTTTGGGTTACTTTAGAAGGACTTTGTCAAATACTACAAGGATTTTTTTTTGTGTTTTGTAGTAACAGCTCAACTATATTTCACTGTACTCATTTTGAAAGGTCTTCAGAGCTGGGAAGATTTTGGCACGCTGCCTCGATAAGAGTCTACAGAGTTCACATGTCTTGAAACAATTTTACTCATTACTCATACAGGTTACTGATGTGACGTTCCATGTTTTCTTTAACCACTCAGCACGTGCAAAACCGCTACTTAAATTTGCACAACAATTTTAGAGGTGCCGGCACTGAGGCACGAATTTAGGTCACTCGCGTTCTATGAATTTTAAGGAGAACGTCAACCCTCTGAGATTTTGTAGTGCCACGCTGCCATTAAATATTTCCTTTGATGTACTCCGGCTTTCGACCATGGCGGCAACTTCCGGATACTGTCAGAAGCTATCAACTGCGCAGGAGATATTATAGTGCCACGAGTGTACGAGCAAACACAAAAGCACTCACTGCCCTGTATTTACCACGTCCAATGTAACGCCTATGCGATAAAATTGGAGGTAAACTAGATACAGTGTACAACATAACCAGTCCAGAAAACCAAACAATTTGAGTTTTTCCACAATTATAGGCCAGAAGCCATGTACTTTTACCACTTGGCGACGCGCTCCTCTAATAAACTTGCGCTTAGAAAATAACGACCAGAAACATATGAA
The DNA here is from genome assembly GCA_019845155.1 of Luehdorfia chinensis. Taxonomy (NCBI): domain Eukaryota; kingdom Metazoa; phylum Arthropoda; class Insecta; order Lepidoptera; family Papilionidae; genus Luehdorfia; species Luehdorfia chinensis. The sequence continues at coordinate 7,496,002 of JAHVAK010000024.1, read as the reverse complement.
ACCAATATTATCGCAAGGAAAGCTTAATTGGCTAAGCAAAATATATAATGTAAAAAAAAAAACCTAGTTTTAAAAGAGCACCTACCGCCCTCTTGTTTGTGCACACTATTGTATATTAACTGTCTTTTCTTTGTTATAATGGATTACTGCAAAGTAACGCCTGATTCTATTAAAAATATTATCATGTAAATGCCGTTATATCAAAGTCGAATAAGTGAAACAAAATAAATGTGAAATTATATAGAACATATTTCACGATGTGGGATGGTAGATTCCTTTGAGTTTTCACCAAACAATGATTTTGCAAATAAAGGGTATCTTAGAAATATTTCGGTGCATCATCCCATTCCCATTACTGTGTATGTAATTTTTAATGAAAAGTATCAATTTGAAGAATAGCGGATCAAATAAATCACGGAAAAATTCGTAAGATAAAAAGATTTAGCGCAAAACTTATAAAGATTTATGTGATAAATTGGCTACTTCAGGATTGTGATGCTAAGTTTAATTCGAATCCGATTCCTTATCGACCCTTTCGTAACATACAATTAATGGCATCGTGTCGCAGGGAGCGGGCATGTTGAAAAATATTGGATAACTTTTAGGTAGATTTCTAGTTCACATCTTTAAATTGCTTTTAGATGTTTGTAAAGCTACCCATAGAGATTGAAATAGTATTTTAAGTGCTACATAATAATTAAAATAGTGGTCGTCGTTCGTCTTTTCAGCCTATCACTAGTCCACTGCTAAACATAGGACTCCCCCATAGATTGCCACAAAAGTTTGTAGCTCTCATTTTGGGGGGATTCTGCCATTGTTGCCATGCACAGCAGGCGGACTGGCAACCGCAGTTTATTTAATCAGATGTTCCTGGAAAATGCTGCAGCCCATCTTCTGGTTTTAATATTCCCACTGTCGACTTTTACGACATCCAAGGGATGAAATATGGTGGTAGATTCTCTTAAACAGCGGTTTAAGAGAATCCAGCGTAGCGTAGTAGCGTAGTCGGAGCGACGACACGGCCTATAAATGTAGCAACTGTTGACTTTGATGTCCTGTAATAATTTTTTGATAGGGTTTTGGAGCTGGGAAGCATCCGCCATGTCGGTCCATTTCACTTGTTTTCGAGCATTTTTCCATTTCACATGACTTCATATGTTTTCGAAAATGTTTTTATTCCTCGGACATGCAGGTTTCCTAAGAATGATTTCCTTCACCGCTGAGCACATGGTAAATCAGCACATAAGTCGTAGAACAATTTTATAGATCCCGGCACCGGTCATCGATTTGAGGTCACTCGTGTACTATGAATAGATTAAATTTAACGTAAAATGTGAAAATACTCGTAATATAATAGATAATATGTATCGTTATATTAATTATATTTTATCTACAAGTACAAGCTAGACAAGAAATATTAATATTGTTTTAATAAAACTAAATTATTAATTTTAATAAAAACTTAATTAACATGTCTAGAACATGGACACTGTGTAGATATAAATACAAAAAATCATACGAATGCATGAATTTGATAGACCCTTGTAAAAGTACACCGATCCCCGTCAATTGATTCGCATGGCTATTAAAAAAAAATTATATAAGATTAGAATGAGATGAAACCGGTTATCTGATGGTTAGTGCAACGGCTGCCCCTAACAAACGCTATGTCACCCAGAACATTTCTGTGTGGCACACACTCAGGAACAGTATCAGGTCCTAAGTTTTATATGCCCAGTAATTACACTAGTTCTCATTTCGTCTCTGCTTCACGGTATAATAACTGGCCCTGCGATGGTACCTACCTAAACGGAACCCTGCAAAGAAATCCTACCGCCAGATCTTCATTTCATGTTATTGGGTTGGGTTGCATCAGTTCCTAGCAGCAGCGTGCAGTAGCTTCATTTCCGGGGTCAGAAGTTCTGATACATAAACTGACTGTTTTGTTTAAATTTTGTAACGCTGGCCAAAAAGTTGTCTCTGATTCTGGGGTTGCTGAATCTCACCAGAATAGACCGAGGTCGGGGACCATTGGTGTTCCTCTTTGCTAGACGCGAGACATAATAAATATCTGCATCATTAACTTGACATTTGATAGTGCAGCTAAGTTGTTGTACCAAAGAAAGTAAGACTAATTTTACGGATTTTATCGTGTTTAATTTTATTATTTATAACCCGATGTTTCCAGTTCTTTACAGCACCCATGGTATCCTCGCAAAGGAACACCGATTCCTACCAAGGATGATTCGCGAGGCTATTGCAATTAAAAAACATCCTAATTTTAATAGAGAAGATGGTTGGGTATCACCACCAGCTTGGGATCCTGTAATTAATAAAATTAAATCAAAAACCAAGCATACCACTGCAAGACTTCAAGACACAGTAAGCTCTTTTTGCGTAGATCGGACCAAGAATAATAATTAAAAGCTGAAGGTACTCCGGGTTAACTATGACATCGGGACATCTGTCACCTCAGTCCGCCCGTGACCATGGGTGCTGTAAAGCACTCGAAACGTCGGGTTATAAATAATAAAATTAAACGCGATAAAATCCGTAAAATTAGTTTTTCGTAAATTAGTAGTGTTCGCGTAAATATAAGAAATCATTAAAAGAAAACAAGTTTTCGTTTCTGTTCTGTGACACATTGAATTGCTATGTTACTGCTGCGTGATAGTTGATCAATTTGTCGTAAACGAGTACTAAGTTCCATATTCATGTCGCGAAGATTGTCAATTTCCTTTTGTTGTGAAAAATTTGTGTTTTTTTTGTGATTCGTAGTCTTTATTTATTCTATCAAACTGAGCACTTAGAAAAGAAAGAGACTCTTCGAAAGAGATAATCTTATTTTTAAGGTCCTGCAGCTGTACGGTGAATCCTCTCTGTAGCTCTTCTCTTAAAATATCACGGATATATTGCGCTGACAGACATGTACAGTTGTTGGATGCCGACGGCTTTGATCAAAAAGTTATATTCTCAATAAAACTATCGTCAGAATGCGCAGGTAGCGAAATGGTAGAATGTCTAATGGGTGTATTCGTATTATCGCCCTTCTTTGGTTCTTTGCATCGACAATATGGAAAGATCCAAGTGTCCTTAAATACTTTAGAAAATCCTTGGTAATCATCTTTAGTGAAGTTCACGCAATAATAATGACATCTATCACGGCATCGCGAACAAATGAGAAATGATATATTCTTTCAACTATTTGGACAGCGAGCACATTTTATATCTCCAGACTTCGAGTTGTTCATGATGAAGAATAATAAATGAACTTATATTTATTATTTGTATGTATTTATTTATCTATGTTAATTTTGGGAATATGTATATTGATTATTTATATTATTATATAATTATCCACATTTTACATATTTGCACCTGCCATCATTTTTCCAGTCTCCCAGGGTTGACTGGCAGAGAATGCCTCTTGACATCCGCCCATTGTATTCCTCAGATTAAGGTGTTACAATAAAGATTAAATAAAGAAATAAAAAAATAACAAATAATTTGTAATATTCGAACTATAGTATTCAAGTGACGAGTAGGTACCTTTTTACTTGGCATAACATCCCCAAGAATACTCTCTATGATTTACCTATTAAGGACAGTATCTGGCAAGACTTAGTTCAAAGAAAGTAAATATAATTGATAAGAGTCAATTACCGTGTCGCAGGATGATTGCATAATTGATAATTTTACAAACAACTTCTTCTGTTTAAAAAGCCCTCCGGATCGCGTAATGCCTAAGGTAAATGAATTAATGCTTTTTAATCGTAGCAAGGCTAAGAGTAAGGGTGACTATCTTTTAAGGTTAGTTACAATAGCTGTGATACGTCATCTAATTTAATAATGTACAAATAATAATAATTACTTAAAAACGTAATAATATTTATTGTTAACAGCAAACGTATATATATATATAAGGGGTAGGCAGAGGCCACTCGCGCAGGTAATTTTTCTCCCTCGCGGGAAAAGAGAGGTAATAGGTGACGAACCACGTTGCCACCATTTTGGTGCGAGTCAAAAAATTCTTACTCCCCATTCCATTCTCACGAGCAGTTTAGTGACTGCATTGCATTTTATGGTGATATTCTGCACAAATAAAGGCTGTCCGTACAATACCTTAGTCGTCTTTTACGACACCTCAGTAGGGAAGAATATAAATAATAATGCTATTTACACATTGTTGCAATTGTACAAAGAGCCGTGGTAGCTCAGGGGCTAGGCGCTCGCTTTAAATTTCATAGTAAGTGAGTGACCTGGGTTCGATTCCCGGTGCCGGCACAACTAAAATTGTTACTTGCAATTTTAAGTGCTGATTTACCACGTGCTCGGCGGTGAAGGAAAACATCGTGAGGAAACCTGCATGTCTGAGGAATAAAAAATATTTCGAAGACATGTGAAGTCCGCCAACCCGCATTGTAGCAGCGTGGCGGATTCTTCCTAGCTCCAAAACCCTCTCAGAAATGAGAGGAGGCCTGTGCTCAGTAGTGGGACATTTATAGGCTGAAACTTTACTTTACTTTACTACACATTGTTGTTTTATTTGAGGATTATGTAAAACAGAATGCATGTAGTAATAATAATAATGTATGTAAGCAAATCTGTCTGCTGTACCCCTAGTGTTTTTGTATGCACGGATGCCCGGAGCGAGAGTAGCCCCCGTCTGGTGTAACTGGCGCAGTCTACAGCGCGAGCCGGAGCGACTCAGGCTGATCGAAACTGCAGAGGCAAAATAGCCTGCGCTTATTTACGCAAGGACAGAGGACATGCAACTTCCGCAGCGCCAGAGCAGTTGCGATTCGAAATGAAGGCGATAAATTTTGGGAGTCGTGTGGAGGATATTTCATTCCGCGGCGTTCATAACATCGTATTCTGCATAACAATAATACTCCCTATGAGTCCGTCGAACGCCAGTTTCCATGGACACTTTAGTATTTTTTACATGCCGGATAACCTCAGAAACTTTTTCTATTGCCCACAAGTTTTTCACTGTTCCATTTGAAATGAGTAAAATTGTTAAATTTATCTCTAGGATAAATGTGTAAAATAAATGTTTGGCACTACTTCATGCCATTTTTATTGTTTTGATTAGCAGTGGAGAAGGTGGTAGAAAAAGAACTAGTTATTACAATTTGCCAAGGCATTTTGTAAACGGCGTTTGAATCATCAGTGGGGTTTAATGGCTATTAGAAAATTACGAGGCACTTTACAATTTGACTTTTTTTTTGTAACATTTCACAAACGTATGAGTGTATAAGAAAGACGGTGTTTGTATAATGTCGGATTATACATTCTGCCTGCGACATAGTCAGGAAGAGATTACTGGTGGTAGGATTCCTATGCAGGAATCCGTCTAGGTAGGTACCACCCCAGGGCCAGTTATTCTGCCGTAAAGTAGTAGTGTGCAAGCATTACTGTGTTTCGGTTTGAAGGGCACTGAGAGCTAGCGTATTCACTGGGCATTTGATACTTAAGAACTGATGTCTCAGGGTGACGGACGCAGTGTGGTGTCACACAGAAATATTCTGTGTGACACAGCATTTGTTGTGGGCGGACGTTGCACTTACCATCAGGTGAACGTTTTGCTCGTTTCGTCACTTTATACAATGAAAAAAAATGGAAGGTTGTTTTGATATGATATATTTTTTCTCCTAAAAACCGCTAAAGAGCATTTTTTATAATGTAAATATTAGATTATGCTAAGGATCCAGTTTATGTGTTTTACAGAATAACATGAAATTAATGGTTTCATAAAACATAATTATAATTATAATAAGGCTGAAGAGTTTGTATGTCTACATGAGCTAACCTGAGAAAATAAATATCATTTATATGTTCCATATGATCAGATATTAAATATTATATTTACATTATTGCCCATTTATTAGATTTACAATTTATTGAATTGTAAACCTTAACCTTTAGACTTAAGGAGTAGCACGCTTAGACACGAACATTACCGACAAGGGTCAAATTGTTAATGCTCAGGTCAGCGAGGTACCATGCTGTACGGCGCGCCACGTGGTCGGCTTACTTTACACGGGCGAAACCGCGGGTCGAAACTAGTAAAATGTCAAGGTAATCCTTTAGCGAGACCCATTACCATGGTTTAACATTGGCAGCAAATTGGATTTGGGCGCACTTGACTTACCCTGAAATGTATGAAGAAAATTTAATGTAATATACTAACATAGAATTAAGGTTAAGGTATTTGAGCATTCTTTCCAAAGTGCGAAACTTTGTTTTTGCAGAATGTCTGACAAATATATATACATAAGGAAGAATTGGGGATTCTGGATCAAGTATCTCCAGATTCTCCCCAATTCTACTATTAGTTTCATTCACAGGTATTCTTGAATGCATATAATCAATTCCAACTTTTAACTATTCTTACAAATTCTCAGGGTGAAAATGAAATGAAAATTACTTATTCTTCAACGTAAAAGATATAAATTACGTTTGTCGAACATAATTTTTTTACAATCTACCACCGTTTCGTAATGAGGTTCCTCTGACGGAGAAGAAACAGGCGAAAGAAACTCCGCAGGCATCCTCTATTTAGTTATTGTTTTTTATCTTTGTCAAAAGTACATTATGAATAAATTTACAAAGAACAGTCTCATAGAAAACCAAAGCACGCTCCATGACAAAATGTTACACAAGATTTAATAACAAACGAATAAATGCATTGCAAACTCGAGCAGACCAGCCTCCACCAACAGCAACTGTTCACAAGTATGACGCATGTGACATCCATCGCGGTGATGAGCGCAGTGTCATGCCGCACAGAAATATGTGTGACAGCATTTTAAGTGCTGATTTACCTTGTGCTCGGCGGTGAAGGAAAACATCGTCAGGGGAAAACCTGCATGTCTGAGGAATAAAAAAATATTTCGAAGACAAGTGAAGTCCGCCAACCCGCATTGGAGCAGCGTGGCGGATTCTTCCTAGCTCCCAAAACCCTCTTAGAAATGAGAGGAGGCCAGTGCTCTGCAGCGGGAAATTTATAGGCTGAAACTTTACTTACTTTACTTTTATTTGCTATACAGCGTGAGTTTATATTCTGTGAGAGTTAGGTCTCCGGGCCAGCCGACAGATTTATATGCTACAGTCGTCGTAGTCTACTTCTAGCCAACTAACTGCACCATTAAACGTTTTCCATCAATCCAAGTACTGCAAGGGAATGTAATAAGGGTTGTAATGGCGTAACCATTTTTCTTCCCGGTCAGCAGCAATACGAATAGCGCTCAAGTGTTTTTTATGTTACACCAATTACAAATATTTTACGAAGTCATACATACATAAGATCACGACTGTATCCCATAAGGGGTAGTCAGAGACTGGGCACTCACTGCAAAAACAGATGACTGCCACAATCCACGTTTCACCAAAACAATATAATGCACTTGGTGTGATAGGTGGTGAGCCCATCGACACCATGCACAGTTAGGTGCACAGTGCAGTATTATTCCTTACTCGCCTTTTACGAGATCCATTGGATGAGATGGAGTGGTAGTATTCTTTTAATGAGCCGCCACCACACACCACTTTACGAGGTTATGCTTATATACGAGGACCACGTGGTCATGGCTCAGTTGTTAGCTGAATTTACTGGGTCCCAATTCTAGTCAAATAAAACATTTTCGCAACACACGATGCATTGATTGTTGTTTTTAGTCATATTGTTTATACTCGTGTTTTAGTCAACGCTACACCCGATCATTTTTCCGAGTTACATCTAATGTCGTCGTCGTTTCAGCCTATCAATAGTCCACTGCTGAACATAGGCCTCCCCCATAGATTGCCACTAAAGCTTGCAGCTCTCGTTTTGGGGGGATTTTGCCATAGTTGCCACGCTTGGCAGACGGGTTGGCAACTGCAGTTTATTTATTCAGATGTTCCAGCAAGATGCTGCTGTCCATCTCCTGGTTCTAATTTTCCCTCTGTCGACTTTTACGACACCCACGGGATGAGATGGGGCGGTAGATTCTCTGAAGCCGCTACCACACGGCATCTATATGTGGGAAGTTTTAAAATCATGTGTTAAGAAAAAAGTTTAGAAACTTAAGAAAAACTTACTTTAATATCTGCAGCAACCTCCTTGTTACTAATCGGAAGTCATTGCCGTGGTCGAACACTATACAAAAAAATAAAATTCGAGTGTCTGTTTGTAATAAGTAAATAACGGATTTTTACTCAATGCTTATGAAAGTATACACGGTACTTAGAAGAAAAAAACAATTTTTCAAGCTTTTGTCTATCTGAATGTTCCGGCTAATCTATGAAACGACTGGACCGATTTTGACGGGATTTTTACTAACAGATAGCTATATTATTGTGAGTAACTTAAATTTAATTTTACTGCCACTTTAATTTTAGAAAATATTATTAGGGTTCCGCGCAAAACTAAAACCCTAAAATACGATTCAAACATGGAAGTTTATATGTATATCATCGATCGGGATCGACTTTTTTACGCGGTCGAAACCGCGAGGCTCAGCTAGTCTATCTATAAATCCTAAAGGATCCGATGAAGCTGTAAAAGCCAAAAAAGGCTGACAGCAATTACATCGCCGAAATTATATATATAAATCCTAAATATATTGTTTAAACGAACACGATGATTTTTCACGTAACAAAAGGAAAACACAATATACAATCAAAATTTCAGCCACTGATCTACATTGGATTTTTCATTTATTAGTCAATATAGAATGTAAAATGATTTCGTCTTTTTTTTAAACGAATAGAAGGTAAGTTAAGGTACTCAAACATATTTCGGTGTAGCTAATAGAAACAGACGTTACTTTTCGGAAATCTATTATAATAAAGGAAAGAAATTTAATTATTTTACTCAACCGCCGAGTGACTGCCGTAGAGTCAATATCACTTGCCTATTTTTGAAACACGTGTCGTGTTCTCAACTTTAGTGGTGTGTACTGCCTAGTGGTAGGTGTTGTAGTGGTGGAGGATATCTTGTGCCGGTTCCCGGTGGCGGTATTGGTTTGCTTGTGCACGCTATTGAGGGAGGGCTGGCGGTGCTGTTCAAAATCTAGGCAATACACACCATATTAAATTTTACATGCGGATCTTAGCAAATTAACTATCTTTTCTTTATTTTTCAGTGTGATTTAGTGTTATAAAGCATCGGAATGATCAAATATCATATCATATGTTACGTAAAATATATAGTAATTTTCTGAAACTACTATTAATTATATATTCCTCGCCGTTCTACGAAATAAACCACTGAGACTTGTTGTAAGTATTTGCTTACAATTAATACGCCAGATGTTGTGCAATGCTGTGCAGTGTCTGTTTAAATGCGAAGTGGCAAGTAAACACTGCAACTGCAAACTCTGCAAACTTGTAATTAAATATATTGTAGAGTTTACTAAAGATTCAATATTCTTACTATATACAACTACTGTATACAAGCGACTAACTAAAACATAAAACAAACAATAGTTGAAGTAAATGCAAAATCTATTTTAGTCGCTAAGTAATGCGACCGAGACAAGCGACTACGAAATATACTCGTATGACTCGCATGGTCGTAAATTTGGTCGGATATTGCGGAGCTGCGACTTAAAGCGATTCAACTATTAAATAATAACATTAGAATAAGTGTTACGTAAAGATTCTGCAACAGATAAAGACGACTGATTTAAATTATTATATAGAAAATAAATGGATAAGTGGGAGTTTAATTCGCGTGGAGCGAGTTCCGTACATTGCCGAAGAAGATAAGTCAGTTTTTACCATCTGTCAAGTGTAACATCCCTCTACAAGATACAGGAGTATACAAGCTATGTAAATGTTGGGAATTGTGGAACCAAGAGGTAGGGTCCGCCTGTAGTTAACTGGTTCCATCGTAATGATTTCTTATATTTACGCGAACACTACACATTTAAATGAAACTTATTTTTCGTTTAATTTTATTACTTATAACCCGACGTTTCGAGTGCTCTAAAGCACCCATGGTCACAGGGGAACTGAGGTGACAGATGTCCTTATGTCATAGTTAACGCGGAGTACCTTCAGCTTTTAATTATTATATTTGGTCCGATATACGCAGAATCCATCGTGTATGCAGGAATCCATCTAAGTTGGTACCACCGCAGGGCCAGTTGTATCCATCTAAGTAGGTGGTGGTACTTGGCAGGGCCAGTTGTGTCACATTTCTGTATTTAGGCCTAAATGGCACTTAGCTAGCAAGCTTGTTCTTAAGTCTCTCTTATACCTATTACCTATCTATCCTTACCTATCCTACCTCTTGTACCTATTGGGTAGATACCCAATAGGTACCTATTGGGTAGATGAGAGAGACATAAGAACTAATATCTCAGGCGACGAGCGCAATGATGTGGGAATGCGACACAGTGAGTTCTGAGTGACACCGCACTTGCTATGGGCAGACATTGCACTGACCGTCAGGTGAACGTTTTGCCCGTTTCGTCTCTTTCTACTATAAAAAACCAACGGGCTGGACCGAGGTGATTGATCCCAGTTTGCTTGGTGAGCCTACTCTTGATGCTAATAGGATTACTGGCAGAAGAAGTAGCGATATGTTAGCGCCGCTCACCCTGACCACTTGGAGATCCAGATTGGCGGGCCATGAGGAATTTTGATATTGCGACGCGCCACTCTTCCTATTACTTCCCTACCGTTTTCCTTGCACTCCGCCGAAATGTGGTCGGCGACGGAGGAAAACGGAGACCGCTGGGGCTGAGAAGGCTGGTGCTTTCGAGTGTTTCAATGGAGACCGTCTCCGAAGGTATTACCCGTGTTTCGGCGCGCCTTTCTAGAACGATGAGAGGGTATGAATTGTCGCCTCCCAAGGACGTACCGCCGATGGTTAGCGGCCAACGCCGATGAATGCAGATGTGAGCGTGAATATTAGGGGAGAAATGGGTAATTGGAGTCACTTAGGCAATAATTAAAATATACAACAGTCAAAGTATTATACCGCTCGAGTTACAACAAAAACAATTAGATTACACAATTCCTACCATTCTTAATATATAATTGGATAGGTTATACCTATCTTTCGTCAAAAACTTAAGTAAATTATTAATGTCAATCAATTGGAATTTATCATTTTTAAAATTACATCTGAAATTTAACTTATCGTTACTTAATGATTTCTTATATTTACGCGAACACTACACATTTAAATGAAACTAATTTTACGGATTTTGGACGTTAATTTTTTGTTATTTATAACCCGACGTTTCGAGTGCTTTACAGCACCCATGGTCACAGGGGGACTGAGGTGACAGATGTCCTTATGTCATAGTTAACGCGGAGTACCTTCAGCTTTTAATTATTATTTGTGGTCCGATCTACGCAGAAAGAGCTAACCGTGTCTTGAAGTCTTGCAGCGGCATGCTTGGTTTTTGACTTAATTTTATTAATTGTAGGATCCCAAGCTGGTGGTATACCCAACCATCTTCTCTATTAAAATTAGGATGTTTTTTAATTTCAATAGCCTCGCGAATCATACTTGGTAGGAATCGGTGTTCTTTTGCAAGGATCTGTGGTTTATCAAATCTGATGTAATGGTTGGGATGATCCAGAACATGGTCACAGACTGCAGACTTCCTGGAGCGACGATGCTTCACATCAGCTTATATATATGTTCTTTTACGCGGGTTTTTACTGATCTTTTTGTTTGCCCTATGTAAGAGAGACCACATTCACAATCTAGCTTGTATACTCCTGCATCTTGTAGAGGGATGTTAATTTGTTTTTATATTTAATTTAATTTATTAATTACATTCAATAGTAAACTTTAGGGGGGGGGGGGGGCACTTTTGTGGCATTCTATGGAGGAAGCCTATGTTCAGCAGTGGACTAGTGATAGGCTGAAATTATGGTGATGATGATGAATAAACTTAAAAAAGTAAACTTAAAGTCATAACTTAAATTATTTTCATGTGGCAGACCCATTAAAAATGATAAAGTAACCAATATAATTTTAAATACATTTAATTTGAAAATATTCGAGGAATATTTGAACAAATTAAAATAAATATAGATTAATCGAGATCTAAATGTTTCACAAGTTTCTCACGGGGTTGCCACATATATGGCTGTTGTACGACTATTGTCAGCTTTTATTAGTGCAGAATAACACCATAATATGCATTGCTGTCACTATACTGCTCGTGGGAACGCAATTTGGAGTAAGAACTTTTTGACTCGTACAAAAATGGCGGCGCTGTAGTTCGGCACCAGTCATAGTCCGAGAGATAGCGACCAAAATACCGGCATTCGGCTCGGAATTCGGCGGTTCGCTCTGCATCGTTCGGTCGCTCGATCGCCCCAAACTGGTTCTTTTCACAGCGTTATTCGAATGAGAGAGAACCGCTTTCATGCTTTGACGCTTCCACCATCCCCCCTTGTAAATCAGAACTCCTGCAGCAAGTTCTACGGGAGATCTCTCCCGTAGAACATTGCGAACATTTGGTGGCAGTCACCGGTTTTCGTAAAATGCACTTTCGGAATAACATTATATATTTTTTACACCCACTTTCCGATTAGCCGGTATTTTGGTCGCTGTCTCTCGGTGATCGGTAGACGTGATAGCGTCTAGTTTTCCGCGACGGCGATAAGTCGGCTACATGTGGCCTCTGCCTAACCATTATTTGAGAAAAAGGCGTGACTATTTGTAATGTAATGTAATTAATTATGTTATTAGATGTTAGGATTATAAACATCCAATGTACAAACATGTTATGAATTACGGTCGAACAGGGCAACCACTAGTATGTTATAAACATACATACATACATAACATCACGACTGTATCCCATAAGGGGTAGTCAGAGACTGTGTACTGACAGCAAAAACAGATGACTGCCACAATCCACGCTTCACCAAAACAATATAATGCACTTGGTGTGATAGGTGGTGAGCCCATCGCCACCATGCACTGTTGGGTGCACAGTGCAGTTTAATTCCTTACTCGCCTTTTACAAAATCCAATGGATGTGATGGAGTGGTAGTATTCTTTTAAAGAGCCGCCACCACACGGCAAAGTAATAAAAAGGTAAGTATGTAATAATAAGGTCAATATCACAGGTCTTCATTTTTCTTCTTCATTGAAAGCAATAAAGCAGTATTTTTTATAAAACTAATGATTACCTTGATAGTAAAAATAGTTATTCATTTCTTTAAGAAATATTTTTATAAATAGCCTAAGTAGTTCGAGTTGGAAAATTCACTGAAGGGGAAACTTTTAATGATGATTATGTAACTAATAATAATGTAACTATCTGGATGACGGGACCCTTGGAGGCGAAGCGACCACAGTCCTTAATGATTTAGACAGCCTTATTTCTAGATTCGAGTCTATCGGTCTTAAACTTAACTTTCCAAAATGTGAACTTTTTATGAAAGACAATATACCACTTCTTGAAAAAAATCAGCTCATTTCTAAATTCAACGCCCTGGCCCCTAATTTAAAAATTGTAAACAGCGAGTCGCTTCGCCTTCTAGGTGCCCCTGTCTTGGAGGACTCCTTTCAAAGTTTTGTTAATGATCAGATTTTAAAATTTGAGGAGTCATCCAGACATTTAAAAGAAATTAACCCACACATGGCTTATGCTCTATTAAAATTCTGTCTTTTTGTACCAAATTTCACGTATGTGCTGCGTTGTTCCACCTTTTGGATGCATGTCCCTCTTTTAAATCGTCTTGATGATCTTATCAGGAAAACTATTAGCGAAATTCTAAATTGCTCCTTAAATGATAACTCCTGGATTCAGGCCACCCTTCCAATCAGACTCGGTGGCTTAGGCATTCGAAAGGTATCCAGCGTAGCGCTACCGGCGTTCTTGGCATCAGCCCATAATACCTTACACCTCGTTGGTAACATTATTAGCCCATCACTTGGTGAAGAGGTTTCGTATTTGGCTGAGGCCAAGGACGCTTGGCGTGTTAAAGTTGCGTTGGATCAAGATTTCCCAATAAATCCAGCTTCGCAGAGGCATTGGGACGAGCCGCTCTGCGTACAAGTACAGAAAAAATTATTTGAAAACTGCGGAAGCTTAACAGAGCGGTCTCGTCTCCTGGCGAGTATGGAGAAGGAATCGGGCTACTGGTTGAATGCATTGCCTTCAGTACATATAGGGACTATGCTAGACAAAACTTCATTTTCTTTTGCAGTCAGCCTGAGACTTGGAGTAAAAATTAACGAGCCACATCGCTGCCGTTGTGGTAAAGAGGTTGATCATATGGGTCATCACGGCCTAGCGTGCCAGCGCAGCGCTGGTCGTATTCCTCGCCATGTTGCAATTAATGACGTCATTCGTCGGGCCTTAATAAGTGCCAGTGTACCGTCAGTTTTAGAGCCGAACGGTATATTCCGTGACGATGGCAAAAGGCCTGACGGAATGACGCTCATTCCCTGGAAAAACGGGCGCACTTTGGTCTGGGATGCGACTTGTGTTGACACGTTAGCACCGTCGCATGTTTCGGGAACTGCTCGCAAGGCAGGCTACGCTGCAGCGACGGCGGAGTGTATGAAGCGTCGCAAGTATATTGCCCTCCGTGAGGGCTATATATTTATGCCGTTTGGCGTGGAGACACTCGGGCCGTGGGGACCAGACGCGAAACTTTTGTACAAAGATATCTGCTCGCGCCTGGTTACCATTTCCGGTGACCCAAGAGCTGGCTCATACTTTGGCCAGCGAATCAGCCTCGCGATACAGCGTGGCAACTCGGCAAGCTTGCTGGGCACGCTGCCCACAGACGGCAGCGATTTGGCCAGCATTTTTTATCTAGTTTAGTTTTTCAATAAGTGCTTTCTTTTTTTTTAGTAATGTTTTTAATAATTCTTGGAATACATTATTTAATTATAATATCACATATTTGGTAGCCAGGGGGTTTGCAAGTATAGAGCAAGAGTTATATACCAAAAATGTGACTTTAATGATGTAATTAATTTATTACTTCATGAAGTACATCGATAACGAAGATCGAGCGTAAGCTTTCAGTGTGAATAGGTAAATGAGATTTTATAAGATACAAACTGAAGCGGTGGTAGAATTCCCATGCAGGAATCCGTCTAGGTAGGCACCACCCCAGGGTTAGTTATTCTGCCGGTAAGCAGTGGTGTGCAAGCATCACTGTGTTTCTGTTTGAAGAGCACTGTGAGCTAGCGTAATCACTGGGCATTTGAGACTTAAGAACTGATGTCTCTGGGTGACGGGCGCATTGTGCTGTCACACAGAAGAATTCTGGGTGACACAGCATTTGTTGTGGGCGGACGTTGCACTTACCATCAGGTGAACGTTTTGCTCGTTTTGTCACTTTCTACAATAAAAAAAAGTCTGCCTGGATTTAGGTTTTATATAAATACCATGGGAGCTCTTTGATATTCCGGAATAAAAATATCGTACGATATTTTGCCAAGGATATGCAAGCTATCTCTGTGCCAAATTTGTCAAGGGTTTAACGGTTGAGCCGCGCAAAAGGTATTAAACAGACGGAGGGATAGAGGGAGTTACTTTCGCATTTATAATATTGGTATGGATTAGTATGGATTTAACAGAAAGGTTTTTTTTTCGTTTTTCATTTTTAACTTTTTAATTTTTCTTGTTTTATCTGTTAGATCATAGTTTTCATTTGAATAAGTATCTATTTTAAGTGAAAATGTTATTTATAAATTTTGAATGAATATCATTCTATATACCTAGTCCGGCCATAAGTTCTGTTACAAATGAAAATGCATTATTTTTTAATGAAGTAATGGAATACTATTAAAATTTATACCTACATATTTATTAGTCTCAGCAAAAATAAAAAATAAATATTCTTTTCGAAATGGCCTTGGCTTTTATACAGGCCTTTAATCTGTTTGGCCACGTTTCTATGGATTTACGCACTGTTTCCAAGGGAAATTTCGCCACTGCTTGCTACAAAGATTTTTTAAGAGACTCAATGTCGCCGTGTCGTTTAGAGCAGGCCATGTCCTATATACTAAGATATATAATAACATACGTGTTCCAAATTCAAAATAATTAAAAAGTCGAAAAAAAGAAAAGTTTTTATGTAACAGTATTTATGGCCAGACTAGTTATATATACATAATATATTGTACGCGGTACTGGGAAATCCCTCGAATTTCCTTAAACTAGACCTTTGAAATTGTTATTTGCAATCTATTCTGTTATCGAGTACTGATCCTTTATTGGGGGATAAAGGCAAACATCATGATAAAATCTGCATGTCAGAGTTGTTTTGATGTCAAGCAGTAATGCGGAAATGTTAGTGTCTTATTCTGCAGGGCACCGTTTGCTAGTTTACTCACGCATCACTACCATACAGCGTATGCGAGTCGTTGGTGTTATCGAAGTTTAATTACACTGACATAGTCTTCGGACCAAGACTTCTCGAACGTTCTAAGAATCTTATACAGCGAGTCCCGAATGCCTGCGCTATTACTGGCTAATGTAACTGGACGTATGCCTTAAAAAGTGGTGTCTCAGAAATGTTGTCACACAGAAATGTTGCGGGTGATACAGCTTTTGTTATAGGCAGTTTTATATTAGGCCAATATTAGGGTTTCTCCTGTGTCGTCGATACATTCCTTACGTAAATTAAAATTTAGAAATGATTTCTTTTATATGATAGATTTCTTTTTTAAAAGTATCCTATAGTACTTCACTATATATAATAAAATTCCGTTTGAACATTAATGAATTCCGAACAAACAAACATACAAAATTTCACGTTTATAATATTTTAAGGATGTCGCCATGGTTGAAATCAAAACTCAACTTATATATCTTAGGACGTAAGCCATTTACTTTCATGTATAAATAGTATAATAACAATGTTTATTTTGCTAGGAATATTGCTTTGTATAATTTGTAACAAACAAAGACCGTAACTCTCGCAATGCAAACAAATGCATAAGCACTGCGCTAGAGAACACTTAAGTCAAACCAACGGACCGTGTCCACACCGCAAGTGCCCGACTGTGGATCCGTTTTAATGCCAGAATTGTGATGTCTGTGAATATGAAAATTGTATATATTTTACATTTCAAATGACGATGTGTTGATAATTACATGACGATCATAAGTACGATTATTCAACGTTAAAAGAATACTACCACTCCATCTCATTCAATGGATCTCGTAAAAGGCGAGTAAGGAATTAAACTGCACTGTGCACCCAACAGCGCATGGTGGCGATGGGCTCACCACCTATCACACCAAGTGCATTATATTGTTTTGGTGAAACGTGGATTGTGGCAATCATCTGTTTTTGCAGTGAGTGCCCAGTCTCTGACTACCCCTTATGGGATACAGTCGTGATCTTATGTATGTATGTATGTAAAATAATAGTTGAATAATCGTAATTTTTTCATTCAACAATTATTTAATATAGTTAATAGGATCAGGTGTTAGTCAGCTCGGTTGGCGCAGTGGTTAAGCGCTTGATTTCTGCGCCGCGGGTCGTGGGTTCGATTGCCGCACGGGACAAATATTTGTATGACCTACAGATAGATGTTCCGGGACTGGGTGTTTGTACATGTGGAATTTATGTATGTAAAACGCACCCACGACACAGGTGAAATCCTACTGTGGGGCATCTTTAAAAAAAAAAGGTATTACTTTGCGGAAATCCGTTATAATAAATGAAAAGAAAGGTAATTTGCTAAGGTGTGTATAAACCAGTTTTCGAAGAGCACCGCCCGCCCACTCTTAGTAGCGTGCACAAGCAAACTAATACCGTCCCCAAGAACCACCACCAGATACCCTCCACCACTACATTACTACCACTAGGTAATATACAGACAGATAAATAAACTGATGCAATCTTAAAAGCCTTAGAACTACACGGAGACGCCATCTTCTTTCTTTATCGAAAATTGATATTAATATCTATGATCGTGTGGACTGTGATCGTTTGTCAATCGTAGTTTTAAAGGTTTACAGCACATGTATTATGAACCTTGAAAAACTACGAAGGGGGAAGTACGACGGACGATACCGGTACCACTGAAATTGTTAATTCAAAATGGTAACTGCTGTTCAGTATTGTAATGAAACCTGCATGTCTGAGAATTCTGTGCAGGAATCCGTCTAGGTAGGTACCACCCCAGGACCAGTTATTCTGTCGTGAAGCAGTAGTGTGCAAACGTTACTGTGTTTCGGTTTGAAGGGCACTGTGAGCTAGCGTAATCACTGGGCATATGAGACTTAAGAACTTATGACACAGGGTGGTCACAGTGTGCTGTCACTAAGAAATTTTCTGGGTGATACAGTATTTGTTATGGGCAGACGTTGCACTTACGATTAGGTGAACGTTTTGCTCGTTTCATCACTTTATCCAATAAAAAAAAATCAAATCTGCTTACCCCATATATCTGTTTTTACGCAAAACCCGTCTTCCAAAATCTGAATTAATTAAAAAGCAAAAGTTTATAGACATTTTCTAGGCTTAGGTGATTACTATATAAATGCTTATCACTACACATACTGGGAGAACTTTACTTCGATTATTACCTGGCATTATTTCAAACCCATTACATTTTCGCTGATATACAACCCCACCTACCTTCGATCCAACCGCATAAGTTACACCGTTTACGGGAAGCTAACATCCAGTTAGGTTCATTACCACGTTTTTTATTAACTCGCTTTTCGTAGGTTGTTCGGGTCAAATTTAGTAGTTGATTGTAAACTAACTTCACGAGGAGTTTCCTTATAACTTTAAACATAGCTTAGAACTGGATGACAGAATGATTTCTTATATTTACGAGAATACTACATATTTAAATGACCTATTTTTTACGGATTTTATTACGTTTGATTTTGAACTATTTACACCAGAACATTGTCACAGTTCCAGTTGCTCTAGAAAGTCTGCAGTCTGTGACCATGTTCTGGATCATCCTTACCATTACATCAGATTTGATAAATCATAAATCCTCGCAAAAGAACATCGATTTCAAGAATGATTCGCGAAGCTTGAAATTAAAAATCATCCTAATTTCAATAGAGACGATGGTTGGGTACTGCCACCGGCTTGAGATCCTATAATTAATAAAATTAAATCAAAAATCAAGCATATTATGTAAGACTTCAACACACAGTTAGCTTTTTTTGATGCGTAGATCTGACCAAAAATAATAATTAAAAGCTGAAGGTACTTTAACTATAACATCAGGTCGCCTCAGTCCTCCCGCGTCCGTGTTGTAAAATGCTCGAAACTTCGGGTTATAAATAGTTCAAAATAAAACGCGACGAAATCCTTAAAAATTAGTTTTATTTAGACTGGATGACAGTTCATTATTCAATCGGTTTCTTGTCTGTCTGTTTGTTTTAAAAAGTGGTATATAAAAAGTTAGTTAGTTTTATATCTTTGTGGACAATGTCAGCCTAGAAAAAATCACCATCATTGGTATTAAATGATTGTCGTCTTCACTATCTCTTCATTTAAACAATTCGTGATATAATATTTACGGAAAAGTATTTTTGTTACATTTTTGTAACAGAAAAACATCTTACAAGAAGTTACTCTTAAATTATTCTTTTAGATACCTTAAGATAAGCGGCTTACATGAAAATGGGTTTACCGAGAGTATTCCCCTTGTTAGTAGAAACAGGATTGTTTGTTATAAAGAATACTTTTTTCAACTAACAAGCTCCCCTTTTCAACAACTTTCGTATTTGTAATGTACGCTTCATTTACTATTATCTTCCAGACAAGTTTCGGCATGTAACAATAAAGCTGGTAATAATTTTGATTGGTACGTATACTCAAAAACTTACGAATTATTTCTTTTATCTTATTAAAAATAAGGGGTCAACAACATTACAGGTTACAAACATACAAGTGAAGCTAATATAAAGCGTGTAAAAACGATGGCTCACAGTACGTGTTCCCCTGTATCTTGGGTGCATTATACATGTATGTATAATGCACCCAAGATACAGTATATATGTAGCGACATCTATGTCGCCACATTAGAAGCTCAAGAAATATTCGCATAAGTCCATAATCGCACTATGAAAGGTTTCTGAGATGCGAACTAGTATATATACAACATCAAAATATTACTAGTAGGAGGAGACGTCCTCCCAAGGTCAGACCACTCGATCTGGCGGGTAGCTACCCGTTTTCCTTGGCACTATCATTCGCCAAACATGCATATGATCACGACTGTATCCCATAAGGGGTAGTCAGAGACTGTGCATTATACAGAAGTATATTTCACATGGACACCACAATCAGACCCGAAACCCAACAATTTGTGTTTTATACAAATTTTAGCCTCCGGATTGGATTAGAACCCGCGGCGTAGAAGTCAGGTACGCTAACGACTAGGCCACGCATCAGAATATAAAAACTACATGTTTTTGTCATTTGTCACAACATTCCAAGGTGTTAAAACTTAGCTTAGTAGATCAAATAAAAGGTCATATTAATAATTGATAATTTAATATGCGGAATTTTTAATCTGTACTATTTTACCCAACGTTGTGTGTATGCGTGCTTGTGTCTGTATATTTTGCATATAAAATTATATAATACTCTCTCTCTCTACTCTGCTCTACCATACTCTCTGTACTTCCGCGTAAATGAAAGCTTTTGGTTACTTATAAAAGGATGTTAATGATAATATTGATGTAAAATCATCCATATTTACTTTTATATTAAATACATGGTTAAGGTTAATAAAAAGTAGGTAGAGAAAATAGTTCTAGTATAGTTGTATCAAAAAAAAAACATGGCGAAGACACTTAAATGCGTTTACCAATATTGAAAATTCATTCTATATTCAAAATAAGCATGGAAGTTGTATATTAACATTTCTATACCAAAACCGATTCACAGTAATTCAAGCTTGTAGGTACATATAGTATCTACTGTTTGTTTGTTGTTATTCTTGTAAAGACCTTTCTCAACTCAGGCACTGACAGTAAATTTTAGAAAGTAGCGGAATATCTCACGATGATGGAGCATTAATCATGTTGTGACATGTCGTTCGCAGACTGACGCGCGTCATTGGAGATGACGCATTTCATTGATGGTACAAGTCACGAGCAGTAATAAGCTGTTTCCTTCAAAATTTGTTACGAGTACTTTAGTATTTTTTAATGCGAAAGTAACTCTCTCTCTGTCTCAATCTATTTGTTTCCTCGTCACGGCTCTAGCGTTGAATATATCTTGGCACAGAGATAGCTCGCATCCTGAAGACAAGCATAAAATTCTTTTTGTTACGGAAAATCAAAGTTTCCACGGTTTTAAAAAAACCTAAATCCACGATGACGTAGTTTTAGTCCGTCTAGGTAGGTACCACCCCAGGCCAGTTATTCTGCCGCGAAGCAGTAGTGTGCAAACATTACTGTGTTTAGGTTTAAAGGGCACTGAGAGTTAGCGTGACTGCGTAACTGGGCATATGAGACTTAAGAATTGTTGTCAAGATGTTGGCAGTGTGGCGTTACACAGAGCTGGTTTGGGTGACACAGCATTTGTTATAGGGAACGTTTGGTCGTTTCGTCACTTTATCCAATAAAAAAAACATAGGCGCGGGCTAGTTAACTATAAAAGTAAACGCAGTCGGCACTGAGCTATTGTAATACTTGCATCGTATTGTTTAAAAACTTAAACCATTTTCTATTCAGACTCTTACCTCTTGAAGCATAACATCAATTTACATACCGCCATCCATAGCAGTCATGGGCCGTCGAACTCCAATAGCATTCTCTGACAAGAGCGAAATTGCATTTACCATAGCGATCCAACATTCCATTGGCAGATTTTTCACACAACAAGTGTCTGCACACTACAATTTATAAAAAAAGTAACAGATTTATTCTGCCCCGTTTCAATTTATTTAAATTTTATTTTTGTACAGGAATATTTAAAGCAAATCATTAACAAAAGAACTCAATTAATTTAAAATAATACCTAACTAAAGTAGTTAAACGAATCAGACATTAAATTGCGGACATCCATATAATGAATGAAAGGAAGTTAATTTGCTAAGATCCGCATGCAATGTATATTGCCTAAGTTTTCTAAGCGTTTTGAAGGTCACACGGCGGCTGTCTGTCGCAGAGTCAATAACACTAATAATGCCTGGCTTTGAGGTAAAACAGGTGCCGTGGTCTAGACTTCAGTGGTGTATATTGCCTAGTGGTAGTGTTGTAGCGAGCGCGGTTCCCGGTGGCGGTGTTAGTTTACTTGTGCATGGGAGGGCGGGCGGTGCTCTTTAAAAACTAGGTAATATACACCATTTTATATTTTGCATGCGGATCTTAGCAAATTAACTTCCTTTCCTTCATAACTTTACTAAAGTGTTATTTTAAATGGTTATGATGGTTTTTTTTATGCACCAAATCCATTAATTTAGTTTTGTTTATTCGTTTTCTTTTTCAACTATTCCCGACAATAACATTTCTCATGTATCGCAAGTGCCTTTTACATATATAGATTTCTCGTGCAATTCGCATCCTAGGATCGCGGTGTAGTCTTCTACAGATAGAAATGACAGATCAGGTCTTACTACTATGTCACGGTCTATGATTGTTCATTTTAAAAATGACACCCATCTTTTCTGGGTACATTTAGAAATAAAAACTTCTAACTTTAGTCCTCGGTCGTATAAACATCTGATATATTACCAAGTAACTTCAGTAATTCAATGATACGTTCCCTCAGATGATTAATCAACAAACTGAAACTATGTAATAGTGTTATGAAAGAAACAACTATGTATTTATCCTAGGAATGTATACACATCACTAGAACTTTTAATCATAGTTCTCATATATCAGCTACTGCTATATTGATATTAGGATTCCTATGCAAGTATCAGTCCAGCTAGGTACCACCTCAGGGCCAGTTATTCTGCCGTAAAGCAGTAATAAACGTTAAAAAAAAGTAAAAAAAACGTTACAATTTAAATTTTTACAAAGTGGAGTATCATTCGATAGCTCCAAATTAGGCAAGTAGTGTGTAAACATAACTGTTTCAGGCACTGATAGGTAGTTTAATAACCAAGCATAGGAGACTTACGTCTCTAAGAGACCCCACACAGAAATATTCTGGGTGACGCAAAATTTGTTATGGGCAGAATTTGCGCTTACCATCAGGGAAACGGTTTGCTCGTCGAAAAGTGGGCCAGGTGAGTGGCCTTACCGTTTGTATGACTACCAATTTCACGAGTCTCGAACACAGGCGTAGGGTGGCCAGTCTCTCGGTGTTCTACAGGTTGCATTTTGGAGAGTGCGCGAAGGAATTACACGAATTAATTCCACCTTCCCCCTACCCCTTTTTAAGACGCACGGCGGGTTTCTATCCTTTTGTTGTGGACATACCTTGCATTCGGGCGAAGCGTTTTGCTTCGTCGTTCATAATGCGTGCAGCAAAATAACTGAAATAATTTGCCTGCATCAGTCTTCCCGTCCGATAACGATGTGGGTGTCTTCAAGAGAAGAGTGAATAGGCCTTTTCTAAGCTGGAGTATTTACCATCAAAAACTACATCGCCACTTACCATCAGGTGGGATGAAGTGCTAGCTTATAAATAAAAAAGAACCACATCGAGAAATAGTTTGCCGATACTATCAGACATTGTTATTTTTATTTCTCGATTAATTTATTAGGTATATAAATACAATATCCGGACGAAGCCGGGTCGGCTAGCTACCTAGCCGGTGATATAATGTATTATTTGATTCAAAATTTAAAGTATCTGACAATCATCATCATCATCATCATCATTTCAGCCTATCACTAGTCCACTGCTGAACATAGGCCTCCCCCATAGAT